>VWZX01003755.1:0-247521 GCA_013399015.1 Galbula dea | reverse complement strand
GTTTTTGTTTTTCCACTTTCCTCTCACATTGGAGAAAGTGAGAACAATGCACCAGCAGCAGCAGCCGGAGCAGCACCCCGAAGGTAAGATCCGGAGCGCCCACCAAGGGCAGCGGCGTGCCCGGAGCTGAGGGGAGGGAGGGGAGGCGGGGGAGGATTTATGAGGGATTTGGGAGTCGGGGATTGTAGGGATTAGGGAGAGGGTTAAGGATGGGGTGGGTTTGGGATGGAGCAGGTATGAGTGGCTGGGTTCGAGGAAGGACCGGGAAGGGCAGGGAACGAGGTGAAGGCGAGATAAGGTGCTGCCCTCCGCGTGTGGCTAACATGGGAGCGGGTTTATGCGTGTCTGTGTCTTGCCCTGAAGCCATTCACATCAGCTGGCCACGCAGTGGAGGACATAGCGTAGTCAAGCTTTCCCTCTTATTTGTGCAATTGTGGATAAACCTTCCCGGAGGTGAGGTCCCCGGGGGCTTTCCCGGAGCGGGAGGGCAAGCAGGGGTTAGGGCAGGGCTGTGGGAGCGATGTGCCCCGCTGGGCGCGCGGGGCCGGACTCGGCGCTCGTCGGCTCTAATCCCCTCCGTTGGCGGGCTCCGGCGCTGCCACGTCCCCCACGGTTGTTTTTAAATGATTCCTCCCTCCTCAATTAGCAGTAAGTTTGTGTTTTTTTTGCTCGTGCCCGGGGGGTAGAGGATCCCCCGGGTAACGCAGGCACTCGGGCTTTGTTTCCCTTTCAAGTATTGATTTAAAAAAGACATGGATGGATGGGTGGGTGGGTGGTTTATTTGCGCCGAGCTGCGTTTCATGGCATCCCAAAGGGCAGGCGGAAGGCGGGGGAGATGGATGTGCCACTGCTTTTTCTTATTTGGAGAGAGAAGGGGGAAAAAAAGGCGGGGGGAAGAGGGGATGCTTTGGGTTGGAGATCAGCTCGCCACCTTTGCCCCGGTGCCAGCCCGTCCCCGAGGCGGCACTGGCCCCGTGTCACCCAGCTGCTGATGCGCTGCTTGCTCGCCGCTGGCCACCGCTGGTGCCGGTTCGGTTCCCCTCGGCGTGCCGCGGAGTGACCCTCCCCCCTCCACCTCCCCCCGCCGCCATCCCGGGGAGCCATCTTAGTGCTCCCGCGCCCCCTCGCCCCCGGCGCTGGCAGGAGCGGGGAGGCGGCGGGGGCCGGCCCGGGCGCGTCCACGCGTGTGCGCGGCTCTCGCGTCTTTCCCGGCACGGGAGGGGTGTGCTGCGTACGGATCTTCGGTCTGACGAGCGGCGATCACTGGGGAGCTGTTTTTCTCTCCTGCCTGGGGAGATCCATTTCGCAGTCATCCCGCCTGCCGGCCCGAATTCCCACCACCTGTACTGTGCCGTTCCTCCAATTTTTTCCCCCGCACTCAGGCATCTTCAAGTTTTGAATTTCACTTAGGAGTCTCTGCTTCCTACAGGTGCATGTAGGAGTAGACTCTGTTGCTCTAGTCAAAGTGCTTGCAAGGAGGTAGGTGGTGGTTGGGTCCTTTGCTGTCACCTGGATAAAGAGGAGTTTGTTATTTGGAAGGTGCAGTTTGTTTTGTAAATCCTTCTGGAAAAGCAAAACCAAATCCCATCCCTTGCACTGGTTTCAGGGTTGTAATTTCACGTGTGAAACATACCAATGCTTCATGAACACCTTCATGCACAGACAATAGTGGGAGGCATCCCTGCGTTTTTCCTTAAGAATGCAGAATAGGACAAGATTTAACTTGCTTACAGGACTTCCCTCTGCCCCACTGTTGGTTATTCTTAATTGAACAATGCACATGACTTTTAAACTACTACTTTTTGTACCACAATAAAGTGAGAAAAGCGTAAATGCTAAGGTACTACAGCAAAGTTGATCTTAAGGAGTAGCTACGTTTTATTGGATTAACATGGTTACAGGAAAGCTACTATCAAGTTAGGAAAAAATGCAGTGAGAGGAAGAGTCAAACATGAAGTGTTCGTGTCTTGATGCTTGTACTAAGCTTGAAGTGATAGTAATGATTCCTGAGTGTTTTTTTGCTGTTGTTCAGTTACAGACATATATGCATGTATGGCTTGTGCTCTGTAGTGTATGTAGGGGAAGCTTCATGCTGCCAAGAGGTCTCAGAATCATTTTTGTCAGGAATATTGTGATGCATTTTAGCACAAAACATTATAACCAAGTACTTTTTCCGTTTGTCCCACAGAGGTGAACTATGCAAGCAGCACCAGAATTCCTCTCCCTGGTGACGGACCAGCTATTCAGTCAAACAGTTCAGCACCATCCAAGCAAACTGTTCTGTCCTGGCAAGCTGCAATCGATGCTGCTAGACAAGCAAAGGCTGCCCAAAATATGAGTACCGCCACAGCCCAGCCTGCAGGATCTCTGTCCCAAAGAAAACGCCAGCAATATGCCAAGAGCAAAAAACAGGGTAATACGTCCAACAGTCGGCCACCCCGTGCCCTTTTCTGTTTATCCCTCAACAACCCAATACGAAGAGCCTGTATTAGTCTAGTAGAATGGAAGTATCCTTTGATGCAGTTTCCTTTTTGACAACCTCTTCCTTGCTTTTTCTGAAGATACCAAGAGGATTGTTTTCCAGCATCTCCTCAGGCATCATAGTTAACACATGGCTTCACTTGCATCTGTGGGTAACTGTCATTAATGTTGATGGTAGTTAATTGCGCTTCAATGGCTGTTGAAGATAGCCTCTTAATTTGTGTCATAATGACACAATATCATCTTACTGAAGGAAGTAGCTCAGAGTTGGAGAAGAGCTCATAGGTATTCCTTTTTCCTTGGAGGAGATGGGGAACATTTTCAGGACTTTTAAAAGTTATAAGCTTGTGTTATAGTCCAGCAAATCTCTGTATTGCTTTTGTTGCCCTTCCAAATAAGGTTGAATGGACAGGAATCTAACACTTTTAATTGGGAGATGACCTAAGATATCAAACTTGTATCTTCTATATTGCAATTTGGTGTATTGCCATTTGGGCAAATTAGAAGTAGAAATATTTTTAAAAATTATTTTTCCTTACTAAAAGGAAGATTTTTAGTTAAGCCAAGGACTTTCTCTAAGTACATACAAGTATCTGAAATATATTAATCTTCTGAATGTTTGCAACATATGTCTACCACCAAACATATTTGGAAAAATGTACATCTGTAGATAGGAGATCAGATATGCTGGCCTGTAGTCGTGATGACTTGTGTGCTGGGAAGGATTGCTTTGTCTTTAGTTCAGTGGTGGTGATGTGGAAGTATGTGGATTTCTTTGACAGAACTTGATAGCATGTTGATTTGGTGTATTATTTAATTCTCAAGAAAAGGTTTGAAATAGAAAATAGCTTTGTTGAGGTATGAGAAGGAAAGTGTTTGCCTATTAGCCATGGCAACACCCCTGTAACGGGAAACAGCTGTTCAAGAGAGCAGATTACTGAAGTAAAACTCATTTTGTTACTTTAAACAGAACAGCCAACCTGGCACTAGGAACTGTTACTCATTTATAGGGCTTGGTGTTTTCAATTCTTTGAATGTAATTCAATTGTGAATTAAAGATTCTGCTTTCATTTAAACTGGTAAAAGTCCAACTAATTTCAGTAAATTGGTCTTTCCTTGGCTAAGGTCAGTTAAATGAAATTACTATGGATCTAGAGTGGAATAACTCAGGGCAGAATTTGTCTCAGTAACACTCATAAAACAAGGTTGTCAGTCTTGTGCTGTTGTCCTTTGTTCATTTCAGCCTGGACAATGCTGCATGTTAAGATGTGTGTTGTCACTTTCTTTTGTACACACCATAGCAGCTGTTGATGTTGATAGGTTTGGTGAACATAAAGTCAGCTCTTGAGGTAACAAACTTTTTGTAGGGCAACAAACAATTTAACACATCTGGAGGGGCACATGGGCTTTATTTGCAGGAAAAACATTTTAACTGGCAAAAATAGGCTTTTGAGTATATTAAGTGCTCTTTGCTCAGTCTTTCATGGGACTCTTATGGACATGTATCAGGAAGCTGTTCATTCAGTTAAAGGATGTAAAAAATCACAGCTAAAGCTCAAAATACTTCCTATCCAAGCTTCATAGGTTCATCTGGGTAGCTCTGTAGTCACAAGAAAATAATGAAATGCTTTGGGGGAAAGGCAAATTAGGTAAACTGAAGGATAAACTTCATAGGCAAGAATTTTAAGAAGTATTTTTCTGGAGGACTAAATGTACCTCCAGGTTTCGATTGCTGTCATCCAGATATGGTATAAAAAGTGCAGCTGGAATTCATGCTGTTGTCAGTGTGAAAGCCATAGCCTCTTGATATGTGTGGCTGCCAAGCCAGTAATGATACTCTATTCCTGAGTCTGCTCACCTAAACATTCATCTGTCCTGGCCAAAGCAAGATCGTTCAGGGGTCCAGCTGTCAGGGACATGAAAAGGGGCTCAGAATTTTCCTGTATCTATTGTACAACTTTCCAGCTCTGGTACAGGAGAGCAGTTGTGATTTGCTGGGAATCCTTCTCATATCCTACTATGAACTAGATTCTGAATGATTTCTCTTAGTTGGACAAACACATTTCTGTCAACAATAATGAGACTTAGGTGAGACTATGAGGACAGAACAGCTCAGTAAGTATTCCTTACCCATCACAATGACCCACAAATTGATTTAAGAGTGTATAATTATATTTATTTTTGGAATTTAATATAAAGTGCTCTGTGTCAGCAAGAGTAATAGTTTTATCTTTTTTCAAAAAGAAGAGGATGTTGACAGACCGTTGTGATGGGTAATAAAGTGGTATAGTGATATAACTAAAGGTGAAGAAGTGTTTCTCATGGTTATCAGTCAAAAGGTTGCCTTAAAAGTAAGACTTGTTTTACAAGTGTTGGAGCTGAAGAAAGGAGAACTAGACTTAAAATGTAGATACTCACAGTTCATGAGTTCCTTAACAAGATTTTCCAGACCATTTGACATATTTATACTACTGTCTATTTTTGCCAATTGTGTGGCCTTAGCTGTTTACATCCCATTCCCAGAAGATGATTCTAATTCAACTAATCATAATTTGGTAAGTACTCTAACAGTTTTTATATTTGTTTGCTATACTTGATATCTATGATTAGCTGCTGGTGTTTGAGGCTGTATTGAATATAGATAATTTTAGTAAAAAAAATTAAATATAGTGATACTTTAAAATGTTTATGGAATTGTTTTGGTGGTTTTTCAGTTTTAGTATGCTCCCTTATGTCATGTTTCAAATAAGATTTTTCAGCTGTGAAATTCTATGGAGGGGAATGTACATTAGTATTGTACTACAGGTAGAGGTATATTTGTGTGGTATGAAAACTTCTATTTGATTTCTGTTGCATACATTGCTTAAATATGTTTAGTAGCTGTTACTGTGTTTCTGACACTTGTTTCAGTCCTGAAAGTTTACTGTTTTGCCTAGCATACTTGTCTAGTCTGTTTTCAGTTTTTAATGGTGTTATTTAGCTGTGTATTTTACTAGATGTTTAGTTTTTGAGGAGAGGATGATGGGAGATTTTACATGAATACATTTTCAAATGACAGGAACACCAGTGTGAATTTTAAAAGCATCCAGTTATTTTGTGATAACTTATAACTAGTATAACTTATCTTTCAGCAAAGAAATGCTACTGCAGTAAGTGGTGTGGAGAGATGTATTTCTTCCATTGAAAGTAGTATACTTGCATTGTGCTTGAAAATACATAATGAAAACTAGTTTTGTTTTCATCCTTCTAAAAGCTGTCACACTCAAGGGTAATACTGAATTACATAGCCATAGTTTCATTGTGAACATCTTGAAATAGTGGAGCTCGGAGGTCCTGTGATCTCCACATCTGCATGTGACTTTTTGTGGAGGAGGGGAGGTTTGTTCACAAAATAACTGGGTGCCAGCAAGTGGGTAGGTTTGGATTAATTCACCTGGCAAATTTAGGTTGATATGAGGTCTTCTATTTATGAACATGTGTGTAATTTGTGGTGGGTAGGCTTGTTTATTTTCCTAAAAGTAATTATTCTGTGCATGTGACCCATTTTATATTTATTTTAACAAGATTAAGCAAATATGGAGAATAAAAAATGCTGGTGAAAGGCAGAATAATTCAGGTCAATGTAAAGAATGATTATGCAGCTGTGTATGTAGCCAACCAACAGCCTTTATCTCTTCTTTCCTTTTTCCTTCTTACTCCACCCCCATGAAATTCAGGGCACAGATCTCCATAGCTGTCAATCCACCAGGAGATCCACTAATAACTAATTTCATAAAGCATTAGATGAAAAGGGTAAAGTAGTTACTTGTGTCAGAGGCTAATCTTTTTGAACAAAATGATTTAGCATTAGTTTTGTTAGACTAATGTCTGGTATTTCTGACCTAATTCTGCAATGTGCTACTATTTAGAAATAAGTGGACTTTTTAATCCCTGATGTGTTTGTTTTATTAATGTTGCCAGATTCATCTGAGCAAAAATAAATGACATTATTTTGTTAGTAAGAGATCCTGATCCATTTTAAGTAGAAAGTCTCAGACACTCCCAGTTATATGTATATAAAATTTACTTGACCATTTAAATTCTCTCAGTTTCCCATTTAAATTTGTATCCTGTTTATACTGGTGTTAATGATGATGAGTAATTCTCCTAAGTTTGCTCAAAGAACAGAACTTATCCTGACAATGTACTTTTGTGTGCTGGGACAGATTGAAGCCAAAACAAAGGAACACACAGGCACATCTTGCGTACCTGATCTAATAAGCAGATCTGGAATGGGCAGCATTGGCTTTTCTTAGGGCTGAGGTTCTACTTCCTGAAGTACACTAGCCAGTGGTCTGGGGTCAGGTCTCTTCCTGGGATGTCCCACTGACATTTCTCCTAGTGTAGACCCACTTCCTGTGTTGAACTCTTAGTGTGGGGTCAAGTGCATCGTGAGGGAATATAGATCAGCTGAGTTAGGAATCTTTAGGCTTGCTTGGGAACCTGCTTGAGCATGCATGTCCTGATACTTTAGGTGTATGTAGAGAGGGCTGTGAGTTGTCTTACAGTGCAGGTAGGGATATCCTGTCGAATAAGGTTCAGCTTTTTTGTGGTACTGCTCTAAAACCCAGGCCAAATCTTAGAAATCAGTATTAAATCCTGTGCATAGGTTTAGTAGGATTTTAGTCCCTTGCATGTAGACATGTTTGTGAG
Organism: Galbula dea; assembly: GCA_013399015.1. Lineage (NCBI taxonomy): Eukaryota > Metazoa > Chordata > Aves > Piciformes > Galbulidae > Galbula > Galbula dea. The sequence continues at coordinate 240,348 of VWZX01003755.1, read as the reverse complement.
CCCTACACTGCCAATTTGATCTTGCTAGGAGACTGTGCCCCACTCTGGCTTTAATTCAAAAGTTGAGTAAAACAAGATAATCTCCTGTCTCCTTCCAGCCCACGTGCTTGGTCCTGTCAGCCCCACAGCTGCCTCTTCGCCCTTTCCTCTCTCTGGGCACAGGCGTCCATTGACACTACAGATTCCAGCACTTGTATCATTAAGTGCCTTGAGGGGTGAGACGAGTGAGGAACAGGAACGTGGTCTGCCTCCACTGCCTTCACTCCCTTATTATGTAAACCCCAGAAGTTCAGCTTTATCAGTTTTAGTTTAATGTAATTTTTCATCTGCCTGCAGAAATTTCAGGTGAACTGAACTTTCCGTGCTTGATCCAGCTCTTCTTTTGGCAGTGTTTCTTGTCTGAGCTTGATAAGAAGCAGTTTCTGGCAGGGAGGGTTTCCTGCATATATCTTCCTTCTGTGTCTGTCTTTTCTGTATGTGTGTGTTTTTTTTCTTCCCTTCCATCTGTGCTATGTTACTTTCCTTCATGTCTTTTGTCTTTGTTAATGTCCCACTCCATACCTCCCTTCCTTCCTTTATCTTTTGTCTCTACACTCTGGCTTCCCCCGTGTTTACTCTTTTGTTTGTCCTCTTCTGCAGCATGCTTTGCTCTGTCTCACTCTCCCACCTCAGTTTTACTTTCTTCCATCATCATACTGTACTGTCTTCTGTTCTCTTGTGCTTTGCCTCCTACTAACTTTTTCCACTGGTCTGACTAGCCCTGGGCTTCTTCACAATGTGCAGGCAGACTGGCACAAGACAAGTCTGGATTTTGGACATGATGAGGAGGTTTTTGGTTGTTCTTTTTCTTTCCTTTTTTTCTTTTAATAAGTGACTGTGAGTGATGAGAAGGTATCCATCCAGAGACTGAAAACTATACCCCTGAAGTTGGAGTTGAGTCTCCTTTGGGTGTACTGAATCTCTTGGGAATAGACCCTAAAGATTTTCACTGGTGGAAAGGTTTTCTCAGTGGAGAACCTTCTCAAACAGGGAGGTTCTACATTAAAAAAGGTTTCTTCAGCCTGTGCTTACAGACTAGGTCAAGTAATAGTCCTGGACACCACCTCCTCTTTCTCAGGCAGCTGGGACTGGGAGAGCCATAGTAGAGGACACTGCTACAACAAGGTAATGTTTGTGTCTATCCTTAAGACAAAGATTTCCTCTCTAAACAGATTTAGCTGGATCTTTCAGTGCCTCCAACAATAAGAATGCCAGTGTTGTCTCTGAACTATTAGTTGTGTCTTCAATCTAGGGCACAGCAGGAAACTACTCTAAGAACCAGCTGAACTCTTGACTTAGAGGTGCCAGGCTTCCTTATCTCGTTAGCAACCCTATGACTCATTCAGTTCTAAGGCCACATGCGTAATTAATCCATCCATTGAAAAGGTTGTTGCACCCAGTTATCCTCTACACATATCTTATCTGAGAATGTGTTGTAGAAAGTTACTAATTTTAACCACATTTAGTAAAGAATTCTAAACATTTCTGTTTAATTGCTGAATGTTCTGTTATGTATTTTAGGGAGTTCTACCTGTATCTGCTGTCTTTGTGTTTACTTTTTCAGTTCAGAGGTCTTTGGGACCTTGGCCTCTTTCCCTTGGCTTAGAACATTTTCCAATCTAAATAACTTTGATTCTGTTATGATATTATCTGTTTGCTACTATCTGTTTCTGCCTTTGGAGTCTTAGCTAAAGCTTTCTCCTAATGTCTCTACTAGCTGACATAAAGGTCACCCAAGTAAACCTTTCAGCAAAGATGCAAGATAATTTGGACTTTACTGGACATACTTGATTTTGCATATGGGAGAACATGGTGGAGACATTACAATGTCTTGTGTGTATTTACCCAACCACCTAAATACTGATAACTGAAGACAACAGATGAATTCTTTCTAAGGGAAAATGTGATTAAGTTTAACTTGAAAAAAAAACAGGTTCTAAAATATTTCCTCTAATTGTAAGAGGTACACCAGAGGAATTTTGTTGCTTATTGATTCAAGTCCCTTTGTGTGGTAATGCACACCTCTGCAAAATACGTGCAGATCCTGAGTTGGCAGTGTTTGGTATCCACTTTGTCCTGCAGCTAGTTCCTAGGCCTTGTCTGTCTGCTCCGAGCTATACTAGAAGCATGAAATAGCTTTGAATTTTCTTGGTAAACACAATTGCTTTTGTCAAGTCCATTGCTACTGGTAAATGAAACAGAAATTTTGTTTCACACTTTGGCTTAGGAGAAGAGATGTTCCTGAAGCAAGGATATGACCAAGATAACTTGTAATTTTCAACTGGTAGGAAATTCACTTGGGTTTGTGGCGATCTGGGAATAACAAACTAGTCCTTGTTCTTTTTTATTTCGTGTACCTCAGTACAGTTTAGGATCTAGCTACTTTAGCCCAGAATAAAATGACTGCCTTGAGTGCAAGGGTATGAGAAGAATGCCCACAACTTAGTTTTACAGGTTTCAGTTAATAACACTGCAAAAAAATGCAGGAGATAGCTTCTTGGATAGCCAGACCAAAAGGCCTTACAATAAGATGTACTTAATCATTCCCATTTGAAAGGAAATGTTTTTTCCATCTTCAAAGTTGCAAGCTTGTTCCTGTGGGGAATTCCTACTAAGGGCTTGTGTCTCCTTAAAATGATTTGCTGGTAGTGCATTGCTGGCAAACTGCCTAGGGAGATAGAGCACACACCAGAAAGAGTTCTGTTGCTATTATAGCCTAAAGTCAATCTCCCAAACAGAATAGTGCTGCACTGGTAGAAAGCTTGGGGGTTTTTTTCCTAGCTTCATTGTGCTGTGAAGAGCAGTGATTCCCTGCCCTTCTCTTCCCTTACTCCCTGCTTGATAAAGGTATGCCTGCAAAACTTTTAGAGACTGCTCACAATAAAAAGAAGTGTTTTTTACTATATTTTGTACTTCCAAATACACAGACTAATCTTACTAGTTACTTTATCAATTGAGTGGTTGGTGGGAAAGTAGTTAGTTGTACCTTTTGATAATGTCCTTTTCAAGGGTCTGAATCTTGCTGTTTGTTACTGTGGTAACTCACATAATGCAGACCGTGTTCTGTGTTGGTCAGTGTAGCAGAAGGGATGATGCTAGACAAAGCTTGCAGAAGATCAGAATTAAATCCTTGAGTTTACTCTTATTACACATTTTCTAGGAAACTGTATTTCATGTATCTTAACTGAGAAAAGTAGTTTGGCCCAAAGATTCAGTTGGCCAATAGGTTTAGGTGTTGTCTTCTCAATATGATACAAACCAGGTGATCTGTTGAATTTCATCCCTGTTGGCAGCTTAGCTATGTTGTACTGAGCTACCAGGCTGCATTTCAGTACAGTTTTGTGAAAGACCCAGTGGCACAAAGTAGGATACAGAGCCAGTTACATTTGTATGGCATAAAGGTTGGAAAGGTCTTTACAATGTAAGAACATACAAATAAGAAGTGTTCATTAATGAGATTCAGTGGTTTAATAATGATACTTTTCTGGGTTGGCTGATAGTGGCTGCAGCAGCCTCTAGCGAGATCACATCTTATGCCACTCAGCTAATCAGAAAGATGCAGTCCTTCCAAGGTACTGAGTAGCAAATACCTCAAAGCTGTATTATGTTTATCAGACATTTTGTTTTTCACTCTGATGGATTTATCATGCCAGTACTTATTTTTTCAAATACTTACCCAGAATCCTTTAAACCCTGTACAACGTGTGGTGCAAGTCAGTTACTTGCTGACATGAAATAAGATGCTCATCTTCATCCTGGAGAAGACTTAGTAGTTCTGAGTTCATGTAGCTGTTATTGTTCAATAATTTATTTCTTGTTATAGCAAAGGAAAAAGCTAAAAGAAAACAACTTAGTAAATTATATAGATCTTGTATATTTATTAAAAAGAAGTCTCAAAATCTTGAGGCCACTGACCAGAAAAGCTAAATAAAGTTCAGTAACAAAAAGGAACAGTGTTTAACCCAGCTGTGCCTGAAAGTCTCGTGGTATTAAATGCTGCTTTCTGCAGTTTGTGCTCTGACTGCTGGAGCAAAGATGAATGCTTCCAGGTACTGAGTCTCTGTGACTGGCCTGTGTTAGTGGTGCAAGAGAGCTGGCTCTGCCTCCTGTTGAGGTGCCTCAGCTGCTCTAATTCTTCAGGCATAGTGTAGAACAGAAAGTTTCTCTATGTATGATTGCAGTACCAAATTTAATGGTACTTAAGCTTTTCTTAAAATTTTGTCTTAAATACAGTGAAACTATGACATTTAGTGAAATTCCCTAAAACATGGTTTCAGCAGAGGCCATGCTATTTTACTGGCAGTTTTATGTTTGCATTGTCATGCATGTGTTAGTGTAAGCTCATCTTAAGACCAGACACACATCCCATCTGTATTCTTAATAACATAAGAAGACCTTACCCTGAACTCTGAAACTCGCTGGAGGCTTTGCAAGCTTAACACCCATAGTTAATGCAGATTGAGCACAGGTAGACTGAGCATGCACAGACATAGTCTGTCAGCATAGGTTAGATTTGTGACTTTTTTAAAGGACCTTGTCTCCTGTAGCAAAAGACTGTCAGCTGCCTCTACATCTGTGTTTTTCCTACACACTGTATGGCTGAGAGCGTTTATCCCTGTGGATGAAAAATACATAGGCCACAAGTTGTGATGTAGCTCTCTAACTTCTGAGAGCATCTGACTTCAACCAAATACAGCAGAAGCAAAGATTTCAGAGTGATTTTTTACATGTTTTTTGAGAACAGGGAGAGAGAAACTGTTCCCTCTTTCCCCCACAGGCAGGTTGCATCAGGAGCACACATCATACCAAAACTCATCAACCAATGCCAGTCTGTAGAGGTGAAGCTTTACTAATTTTCATGCTTACAGAACTGCTCGTCTCCTCTAAGAGGAACACTGAATGAACTATGCAGGTTAAGGAAATAAAATGGTTTGGTGCCATAGTGAAAAGGGTAAAGAGAAGGTAGGTGAGATGCTAGCCAAGAACTTTAGGAATGAGCATTAATATTTTTTGTCTGCCCCTACCTTCTTATGTGTTCTTGGGCGAGCTATTTGTCTTTTTAGTATTTTAGTTTGCCACCTAGAAAATAGTTTTCTGCTCTAAAAAGATATCAAAAGGAGAAGTAAAGTCTGAGGGTCTGGAACTTTCAGATATGGTGAATAGGGTTGATAGTACTATTAACCATAGTTTGGTTAAGCACTGGAACAGGCTCTCTGGTGAAGTGGTGGAGTCACCATGCCTGGAGGTGCTCAGAAATAACATAGGCATGGCACTTGGTGAGATGGTTTAGTGGCATGGTGGTGTTGGATTGATGGTTGGACTTGATGGTCTTTTCCAACTTTAATGATTCTGTGATAGGAACAGTAGAATGAGATCTAGGGAGTTTTTTTAGAACAGTTCCTTATTTTGTCTTTATTTGGGAATGGCTTGGCTAACTTGCTGGTGAACACTTGCTAGTGAATCTTGTTGTCAGAGGCTATATTTTAAGTGTGAGAACGTAGAATGTTTTGGCAGCAAATTTTGGTGAAGAAAAAGTGATTGGTAGTGGCAATACAGGAACAGAAGGAACAGCCACCGTTCCCATAGTGATACAGCAAAAGCAGTGACATTTAGATAAACAGCAGTAGGAGAGGAAGTTTGGGGGAGTTAGATGTCTCAGAAGATACAGTAAGCTTCCATACGGTGTTCCATGTGTGTCTGAAAATGCTAATGTTGAGCTTCTATTTGTAACAGTGGTAGCAGGAGCACCCCTCAGTGTTTGTTTGGGAAGTTCAGTGACTAGCTTGAACAGGTGAGTGAAGCCAAGGCAGGCAGCATCCCATTCAGCAGAAGCTGCACATAGGAGGAGAAAGCATGATATTTGAGTGCTCACAAATGTGCTCATGTGAACTGTCCAGCTGGTGGGAATGGTACCACCCAAGGTGTTTTTAGCATGATCATGTGAAACATGGCTGACAAAGGGTATTTTTAGAAACCCTTGCAGCAATGTTACTATTGATCCAAATAATCCATACTTCTTAGCCTTAATTATTTTATGTACATGTATAAAAGCTCCAATGCAGGACCTTAGAACTCATTTTACTCAGAGTGCTAGGGCTGAACCATTGCATAATCTTGTGTTTACCTCTCTATGTGCTGGGCAGTGCAAAATCTGGACTCGTGTAAGGACTTCAGCTTGAGAACTAAGCAAATAACTTGGTGGATGAAAGTTTTATTTTTGTAATGGTAGTTGTTTGAAAAGAAGTAGTGTGAAGTAGGAAGAACAGGGCATTAGGAGCAGGGTAGGAAATGAATTTCAGACAAAAGGTGGGGGAGAAAAGGAATTCTGAAGACTTTTAACACTGAAATGCACAACTAGGTGTGTTATTTTGTAGCTAGATTACATAAACGTGCTTTGAAAATGCCTTTTGGCCTCTAAAGAGGATATCTTTAAGTCAAGATGGTGATGCTGAAACAAGCTTAATAGGGCCATGTATTAGCCTCAAGTTGCAGGACCAATGCCATATTTGGATAGCAAGAGTCTGTGTTTAGTTTAAATTCCATATTCCATCACTTAGTATAAAAAGATAGAATCTCAGAATGGTTTGGAAGGGACTTTAAAGATCATCTAGTTCCAACTACCTTCCCATGGGCAGGAACATATATTCCACTAGACCAGGTTGCTCAAAACCCATCCAATCTGGCCTTGAACACTTCCAGGGAGGGGACATGAACAGTAATGTTGCTTTCCTCACTGTGTGAGTTTGTGGAATACTATTAAAACCATTAAATACTTCTGAATTTGCTTTTACAAAAGTATAAAGACTTTAACATTCTTACTCAAAAGTTCATCTCTAATAAAGAACATTTTACCTGTACATAGTTCATTGTTTGTTTGGATCTGGGATCTTTGGAGTGCAGAATTTATTTTTGTAAGGTGGATGTTTGCACTTTTTAGTTTGTTTATAAGTCAGGGAAAAGAAACAAACCAACCTATGTGCCCAAGTGCATGGCAGAAGATTTAAGATTTGCAAAGAGGATTTAGTTTCTAGAAGAGATCAAGCTTTTCTATCCAGTGTGTAAACCACACTTTTGCTGAATGTGGGAGGAAAAGTGTAAACCCACAAAAATCTTTAAATCTTCAAGCTATTAAAATGCAACTATGTCCATTTTATACCACATATTTTAATATTTTGTATCACTCTTGTTTCCAGTATGGCATTTTAACAAGGGTGTTTAAGATATTCTGCCTGTCCTATTATTAGCCAATAATCTCAAAATAAGTCCCTGAAAATGTGAGGAGCACATTAGGGTGCTAGAGGTCCAGGTACTCAGCCTATGTTCTGCTAAGTTGTTTACTCATTTCCTTTTTCCACTTTTCCTCCTTCGTCATGAGAAGAAGGCTCTAGTGGTGGCTCCAAGCTGGTATATCTAGTGTAATAATGTACTTTGTATCTTGGTAAGTAGTGGAAACTCATCTGTTCTTCTGTAAACTAAATCTTGAAGCTATGAACTGCTAGGTAGCCTCATCAGCTATTGATTGAACTGAGAGGACCTGGGTCTCTCTTCAGAGTCATGGTCTGTGTAATTATACAGTGCTGATGCCTGCTCTTTACTAAACTGTTGGAGAGGTCACTGAGAAGAGAGACAGTTTAGTTTCCTGGGCAAGGGACAGATATGTGGGCTCAGATTTGGAGGAGGCATTTCCTCAACTGACAAGTATCATGGTTGTGCCAAGTGCTACAACACAGGGTCAGTGCTCAGCATGTAAGGTGACTGAGACATCAGCTGTTTGTGCCTTACACAGTTTGTAACCTTTTGTGAAGCCAAGACAGGGAAATCTTTGGGTATAAGAGCAAAAGTTTGGCTATCCCTTAGCCTCCAAAGCTTTGCAGGAGTAACTGAGTTTGAAGTCCTTGGGTTTACTCTGCAGGGGCATTTCAGGATGGTGCCATACGAAGCTTTGACTTGATTAGAAATGATTGGGTGATGCTCTTAGACAACCCCAGGTGCAGAGAGAATCATCTTACACCACCTTTTTGGTGGCTGCTCATGTTTTAAATTGATGCATTTTACTTGTAGTTGTGTTAAACGTGAACACTTAAAGTATAATGACTTAGCTAATAAGTGATAAACTGCTGTGGTCTTATGATCACATGAAAATACCCAGCTCCCATGGAGCAGAGAAGTTTTCAGCTTTCAGATTGTAATTAATTAGATGTTAGGTTTATAACTGAGTAGGATATAAAGTCTCAAGGGATAGTTCTTTTTTTAAGCTAAGCTTAGAGGGTGGATGTTGTACATAAATTTGCCTTTCTAAATAACTAGCTTTGTAGATCAACTGCAGTACCTGTTTTCAAATCAGAGGAAGCTTGTCTAAATTTTTCTATTTTGCCATTTCTAGCAATAACACTGTTAGGGATGCTTTGTTGCATCTAGTTAACTCTTTCCTAGGGCTAACTGCTAAATACCAAAGGCTGTGCTTCCCAGAAGACTGAAGAGTTCACTCATCTTTCAAAACCTATAGACAAGTACATATTACAGCAAAACTGTGGGGGGAAAATCAGAGTGGATGAATTTTTGATAAATGTCATGACTTCCTGATGGAATTTACTGTTAGCAACTGTTAGGTTGACAAAAATTTCGTGAATGCTGCTATAGTTTTCCTCTGATACATGCAATGATTATTTGATAATTTGGTGCTGTATCTGTTCAAGCATGCTGTGCATCAGTTTAGCTCAAATATCTGATATTTTTCTGATAGTTGCTAGCTGTGATTTTGTGTAACAAGCAGTAAGATGTGCCTTATGTGGTTTGCAGTGACCTTCATTGCTGGAAATAAATGTGATGGGGGGAAAAAAATAAAAGTCAAAGACATGCCTAGAAATTCTGTTTGGAGGGCAAAATCTGGCCTGTATTCTGCTGTCCTAATTGTGCATAGTGATTGGAGACCTTTTCAGCTTGGACAGACACAGATCTTCCAAAGGGCAGAATCAAAGCACTGTTTTGGTTTTATTTTACAGTACTGTGTATTTATCAGCCTGAAACAGAGCAATGTGTTTGTTCTGAACTATTGATATCTACTTTGCATACATTGTTTTAATGTAAATGTGAAAAGCATTCATGCCTCTAAAAAGGACTAGAAGGTTATTTTATCAATAATTTAAGCACCATAATTAGTTGGAAGTTGAATGTCAAGATTTTTCTTTCAGTTTGAATGTGCCCCAAAATTAAATTGGTCATATAGAAACAAATCTGTTTTAGCAAGATTTTCCTTTATGTAGAGAGAACAAATTAGAACAGGTGTCCTGGGTTACAGCATCAGTCCTCCTAGCCCTAGAGCAGGTGTCCTGGGTCACAGCATCAGTCCTCTCAGTCCTAGCTCCAACACTAGCCACGAGGGGATGTCTAGGGAGCTAAATAAGTGCACAGTACTGAATCCAGCAGTCCTCATCTCAAGAACTTTCTGAGCAGACAGAGGTAAGGTCTTTGTGTTTAATTGTTTTTAATGGGACAGTACATACCACAGTTAATAATGCAGTAGTTGCATACCCCTCTTTCTTTCAAGGCTCTGAGAGAACATTATTGGGTCATTGTGTTTTCTTATAAATTGTTATAATTGTTTTTTTCCTGAAGATGTTTCTCAGCTGAGACATTTTCTAACATCTTCCCCATAAAAAACCCCTTCCATTGTGGAGCAGTCTCCACTCACCTGCATTTTTACCACTCTTTCCCCTGATCCTTTGACAAACTGTTTTACCCTTTTTTTGTTACTGAGTAGATATTTTTCCTTTTTCTTTCTGCACCTGTAAGGAGACAAAATTTAAGAATGCAGTGATTGTTGATGTAGAGATATTCAGAAACAATGTTTTGAACCATAACTGTTCATGACATAATGAGGTTTGGATTCCTTGGAAAAAATAATCTGGAGATGCTGTTGTGTAGTGTGTCATAACTCAGTATTGTATCAGATCTGGTAATGACTTCAGCTAAATCAGATTATCTCCAGATACTGAAATGTAATTTCTGGACTTTGTTGGTAATGACAGTGCATTACATATACCTACATATAGTGATGGCTCAGAACACTCTTGGCTACATTGTGCTTGCAGTATTTCTCATAATATATTGTAGCATGATGAAACATCTTCCTAGCTTACATTTTAGTAGATAGAAACATGTTCCAGACCACACCACCGTAAATTTGTTCATGTCTTCTGGTGTGGCTTTTTTCTTAAAAGAAGTCTGCAGTAGTGCTGCAGTAAACTGCAGAATATCCAAACATTTCTCTGTGAATTTAGCTATTATTTCATTTTTTTTTTGTTCCAAGATTTTAGTCTAATCTGCTATCTTATGATACTGATTATTGTGTAGCTTTTTAAAAAGCAGTTTTATAGTACCAGATTAACTTGTGTATACAATAAGCCAAAAGCATATTTTCAGTCTTAAAAGGTAATGTAAGAAGCTGGTGATTCTAGCTGAAGTAGTAGTAGGAAAACACAGTTGGACTGAAATTGGTCAACAATAGGCAGCAGCTGTTAAAAATCGACTGTTTTCAGGCTCCTTAGTTATCTTCATTACCTGGTGAGCAGTGAATTAGTTAATCAAGCAGTCATTGGGGCAGTATGTAGGAAAAAATAAGACATTGTAATTAAACAGTGGAAAACAAGCTCAGATTAAATTGTGCCAAACTGTTTTGTTTAGAAATCTGTCCTCCATTTTTGTTTCCAAATAAGTATTTTTGCAGAAGTGTTGAAGACCTGAAGGGATCAGTAGTCCAACCCTGATTCATGCACCTGTTAGACATGATGATGACAATTCTATCACTTTGTTGTTTTCCAGTGAAAATGATCATGGTGCTCTGTATGTGGCCCAAATGGATAGGACTTTCCTAATTATTTGTTGGAAGAGTTTTGGGATCCTGCTGAGACAGGCTTTTCATTACTGTGGTGCTAATTTTGCTACAGCAGACACTGTTCAGGAAGGAGGAATGGGAATGCTTCTGGGGAGCAACCTTCATTATTAGGTGGTTCTTTTGACTTACAGACCCAAGTGTTGTCCGTCTTCAATATTGCAGTGGTTCTAGTAAATGAATGCTTAGGTAAGGTATGAAAAGATGCATTGCCCTGAGTGAATACATATTATTCCACTCAAACTTTTCTTTTCCTGGCTTGTCAAGCAGTTGGTGTTACCCTTCAGCTGTCCTGGCCTTCATTAAATTAGGTATTAGGGAGGTGTGGTCTGTGTATTTTCCTCCTCAAATTTTTCCATTATGCACTGTCTTTTAATTTTCTTGTTGAGGAAGGTAGCTGCAGTAAGGCAGAGAAGGTGAATAAGAAGCAAGGGATACAGTCATCCAGAGAATATGTTTCATCTGTAAAATTGTTTACTTCAAAGTCTTCCCAACTCTAAAAGCTAAAATCATGGAATTTTGCTTGGCAGTTGGCATACAGGCTTCATGCCTGTATGCTTCCTGTTGTTCCCCAACAAAATGATGTCTACACACCTCTGTCATTTTTTTCCTGTCAATTTTCATGAATGAGGCACATCTAAAAATGATTTTTAAAACTGCCTAGATTATGGAACAAAACAAACAGAACAAATGGAAAGTCTCCAGGATAAGGTAAATGTTTTCCACTTGTATAGGGATGCTGTGTTGTCATTTAGGGGAAGTAAGTGCTGTAAATAAATACTGCATGGAAGTAAGAAATTAAGATGAGAAGCCAGGTAACCAAGCTCAGAAAAATCTCTTTAATATTAAAGAGACATTCCTAACACTTCTAAATTCCTTATTTGCCAGGAGCATCTTTGGTTGCTTGCAAATAAATTAAGCAGATCCTGTTTTATGTTCACTGGCTTGTAATTTGTTGTAGTGTAGAAAGCCCTCAGTGGATAAGATCTTCAGAACTACTGCTTTTGAAGTCTGCCACTTTTATTCAGGAGATTATTGCTGAAGTTGATGTTATTTTAGTAGAGTATCTGTATCTACCTGTACATGCAGATTGGCTGAGAGAGCTGGGATTGTTCAGCCTCGAGGAGAGAAGGCTTTGGGGGGACCTAATAGTCACCTTCCAGTACCTGAAGGGGTCATATAGAAAGGCTGGGGAGGGCCTGTTTACAAAGGCCTGTAGTGATAGGACAAGGGGTAATGGATTTAAATTAGGGAAGAGTAGGTTTAGATTAGATATTAGGAAAATGTTCCTTACCATGAGGGTGGTGGAACATTGGAACAGGTTGCCCAGGGAGGTGGTTGAGGCCCCGTCCCTGGAGGTGTTCAAGGTGAGGCTAGACAGAGTGCTTGGCAACCTGATTTAGTTAGAGATGTGCAAACTCACTGTAGGGGGGTTGGACTAGATGACCTCTAAGGTCCCTTCCAACCCTGATAATTCTATGATTCTATGATATATGTATATACAGTAAATTTCTGAGAATATACATATGATACCACATCAGAATGATTCCTTCGTATGAGAAAACAGAGCAGCTGATATGTTTTTTTAAACACAGCTAGACTAGTCAAAATGGTCACTCACTGTCCTAATTTCTTTATGGGCTGGTAGACCTGCTGCTAGAATAACAAGAATTTCTCTCTTCCCCTCTCTGTTTCTTTCCCTTGCCTTGATTGTTGAATGTAAGTCAAACTTTAGTTTGGAGATAGTTCTGCTTCCTTGAAAGGAGCTCTCTCTGTAGCAGACACAGCTGAACTGAAGTATGTAGTAATCAGCACCAGTAATGATGAAACTATGTTACAGAAATTCCTTTTTCCGTGAAGATGCTTTTGAATCCCTGATAATAGCTTCTTAAAGGAGACTTTGTCTCTTAAGTGTTACAGAGATGACTAAGTAAGGAGCCATCTCAAGCAACTGCATTGCTTGTCTAAGGTCAGCAGATTTGCTAAGGAATCTTGCAGATTGTCTCAGCTGAGCTTTGTGCCTTTGTCTATAAATTTATCTCTTTCAGGAGGCTAGACAGGAATCATGGAACTAGCTGGATCTGTTTGGTGTACTCAGACTATGAGGGTACAGGATTTTGATAACTTAATGTCAGCATGGCTCAGTTTAAAGGAGAGGTTCCATGCAGGATGTCTGCAAATTTCAGTTGCCTTGATTCTTATTTTGCTGGAGGTCTATCTAGGAAAGGTGACCTGCTTATAGGGCACATGGGAGCAGCTGTTCCCATCCTTCTACACTGGCCAAAGGCATGTGCTCCAGGTGGGAGCCTGATAACAAGTTCTTCTCCTTCCATCAGCTCTGTCCTCATGGTTCAGGGAGAAGTTGGGCTCAGATGCTAAATGGGACCTGAGGGGCATTGTGGTCACCATCCTGCTACATTTGTGCTGGCAGTCTGCAGTGATGTAGTTCCTGAGAGCAATAAAAATTTAGCAAAATAACCAAGATGACTTCCACAGCAGCTTATACTATTAATTGGCCAGAGACTAAGATGTTACTAGAAAACGGGAAATATATTCTGGATGTGTACATCGTTTTCCAGTCTTGATAAATCAGAGTTTTTGAGTACTTTTGTATTCTGTTGGTTTTTGTTTTCTGTCATCCCCCAAAATGCAGATTAGTGCCTCTTTTGAAGTTGTTAAGGTAATTTTTTTAAAAAGTAGAAAGTTATGCTGTGCTGAAGTCTGCTGTCTGTAGACGTTCTTGTGAGAAGAGCCTTTCATTTAGCTCATCAGTCAGCTCTGACTTTCATTTTTATCTTCAGATGTAGGCAACAGCTGGGAGAGGCATACTCTGGTTTGCTTTCATTGCTCAGAAGTACTTAAAAAATCATTAGAAGGATCTTTCATACTGAGGAAAAATGCTGCTTTATTGTCTATCCTTCCATGAAAATGTAGAAGATTTTGTGTCTCATTAGCACTAATGTTATCTGTTACAAATCTGGTGACTACCTCTAGAAGAATAACCCTGCAGGTTTGTAGAATTGTTCTCAGCTATCATAATGTCATTTTATCCCTCAGCATTCCTTGCAACCAGCATCTCATGCAGTGAACTTGCAGCTCAAACTCTGTGTGTGAATCCAGTTTGGGGGGATGAAAGGGAGAGGAAGTTGCAAAGTTCTTACCAGACACTGCATGGAGTTAGTAAGAAGGTGACATGCAGTAAGAAATGCAGTGAATATAAAATTCAGTTATTTGACCTTAGTCTTAGAGCTTTTTTGCCTTGGACCAGAACTTTCTCATTTCCTTGTTTTTCTTACCCTCTTCCTTTCTATTTCCACTTCTATTTTTCTTTAGTGCTTTTTGAGCTGAAATTACCATGTTTTACCTGGCTGGGTATTGGACTGACTTTCTGGAGATTCTTGTGCTTGTTTGCCTGTGAACTCTGAAAACATTGTTTTCATCCCAAGCAGTGTGACCACTTGAGCTGTGTGTAGAGCACATGTAAAGAAAAATATGCCTTCTACCACTATGCACACAGAAGACATTATTCCCTTGTTTTACTTTATGCTGAAGGAAAATTCTTGATACAGCTCACCAGCATTTCCTTACTGTCTGACACTTGATGGGTTGTCTGATGTATACTTTTCTTTCTGGTTGGTATTATTTATACTAATTATGGTACTCCTGTCTAGAACTTGAAACTAGTAGTGATTGCTTGTCTGAATTTGTCAGGTCTCTGGCTAATATAACAAAGATGGGAGCCAATTTGTGTGACTTTGGAGAGAGGCTAATGCTCCTGACAGAGTTTGAGGATTAAGAAGGACCAGCAGCAGAACTCTAGGTGCTTTAATCTACCCATATGGCTGGGGAATCTAACATGTAGAGGCTCAAGGACATGTGTTACAGTCAAACATGATCCACATGAGGTTTCCTTGCAAAACCAAGATTAGAGGCTATAAGTGGATAAGGAAATGAGGAGTGATAGTAAAGGCAAGGCTAAGACAGTTATTTGGAACTGAATTAAAGCAAACTGAAAGTAATTCAGACCTAAGTTCGTACTAAAACTAAATTTGTGCCAGCATATCTGGTGAGAATTCTGTGTTTAATATTCTTGTTTAAAAATATTTAATAAGATTGACTATTTTGTTCAGATCCTGGGGAGTGTCCCAGTTTATGATGCTGTTGAAATGAGAAGGTGTTTAGAAGTGAGCATTGTTGAAAGCAGGAGTGGAGGCCTTAATAGTGATGGCATTTGAGTGTTAACCAGGAAAACGTCATGGAGGGGGAAGTAGCTCTGTTCTTGGGTAAACTTTGTTACTTAATATCAGAATTTAACATCTTAGTTTCCTTTATTTTATCAGTACCTGACGAGCAGCTGTTACCAACAAAATACTCTTTGAAGTCTGGCTTACTTAAGTAGAAATGATGGAAGTAACAGGGCTTTCTTGTTTTAGTAAGAATTATCTAGGTGAATGATGTCTTGTGATCTTGGAGGCTAGCTTTGTTCTTTTTTCCTGCTGTAGAAGGCCTGATAGTGTTGTTCTCTGATGGCATGAAAGGCTTAGGTAATCTTCAGAAAATGCAAACTCAAAAATTATGTTCCAGAGGAATGGATTTCTTTGCATTCATGCCAAGCTACTCTTCAAACTGGAAGGAGGCTAAAAGTTTGCTTATGGTGTGTGTTAAGACTATACAAACCTGATTTTTCCATGCTGATTTTTCTAATGTTGTATAGTGATTGAAGGGTCAATTATGAAATAAAGCACAAAATCTTTGCACAGAAATCTAGCTTTCTAGATTGTGTGATAAAATGATGTAATGAGAAACCAGAAGTGGAAAAGGATTTTCTTTAGTAGTGTAGCCTAGTTATAAATTCCAGGCTTCCAGCTTTGGTTCTGGCAAGCTGAATAACAATATCTTTAATGAGTTTTGTAAGCCTGAGGAGGAAGCAGGGAAAGAAACCAAGGGAGAAGAAAACTACTAAATTTTAGTAAATCCTAAGCATTTCCAAAACATTCATAATTGTCAAAAAGGTTAGATAGGACTTGCTTGCCTCATGAATATGATAAATGCAAGGATTATCTAAAGCATTTATGATAAATCCAAGCACTTGTAAAATTTAACATGACCTGGAGCTTGCAAGGTAGAATACATTGGCAAGGTGGGCTAGCTGTATTGTGTAGAAACCTGTTATGCTGCGTTGACTAGTGTTCAAATTTGAAGTCGAGTTCAATTACACACAAAAGATGGTACAAGTAGTTTTGGAGATGTTTTGGAATGTCTTAAAATCCAGTTTCATAATTAACTCTTGTCTCCTCTTTTCTTCTAGTGGAAACCATTGGCTCATATTTACCAGCCAAACTGTTGCTGAGATTGTTCCCTACTCTAATGTTTCAAAATGAGTTAACTAAATCAGTTTATAGAGTAAACCTCACTGGAAGCAGAGGAAATGAGAGAGGTTGAGAGCTTTCTGGTTTACAGAGCAGCAAGGACTGGACCAAAGCATACAGAAGTGCTTGAGTAAGGGGCTGCATGAAATTGCCTATAATGGGTTATAGTCCATTTACAGCAGCATTGGAGTGCTGTGAGGCTCTCTTCATTTGTGGAGGGATGCAATTCCAGCATCAGTGAAGGAAAAGAACTAAAATTCTGGGACTGGAAGCCTAGGTTTTTGTTTTGGTTTTGCCCTCTGTGGACCATTTCTGTTTTGCAGATAAATGGTACTTGAGCTAGCACATGGCTAAAACGCTAATTGTACTAGTTCAGGTAATTCAGAATGAATGTCTCTTTTTTATGCTTGAGTGCACATGCAGTGTAGAAGCTTTAATACATACATGAGCATGCAGCATTTGGTAACGAGACGTTATTATCAATTTGTTAAGCACACAGATGGTACCTTTAATGCTATACAATGCATGAAGAGACATGTTGCCAAGTTCTTCTTTTAGTTATACTGGTTGACTATAATTTTGCAGCTCTAGAATTGTATCTGATTGTAGTCCTGGCTTTGAGGGGGAAAAACCCAAATATGGTATCTGAAAAACAGTGCTTTTTTTCAGGTACCAATGCAAACAGATGCTTGCATTTAACTTGTGATGCATACATACAATGAAGTGTGCTTGTCCACTCTTGGGAGTTTAACTTTTCCTGATTTCTGCTTTGTTAAATGGGTACAGTTTTCAGTTAGGAGCATATTCATTTCATATTTTCTAAGATAAGCTGACAAATACCTGTAACACTACATACTAACATGAAAGGTGTGGATATAATTTAAAGCATGTTATGTCAAGCTGCCATTGTTGTAAGGAACAGTGTGCTTTGCCAGTAATAGAGCATCTGCTCTCTGTTGACATTGTCAGAGGTTGAAATCAGTAATGGTATTATGATCTACTGTATGCTTAGCAAAGAGCAGGGTAAAGCTTTTCTGTTTCTAACATGTTTTGCTGGTTGTGTTTGCCTCCACCACCATCATTGACATGTCTGATTAAAAAACCCAGTACTGTTTGTAGTTTCCTTATGTGTATTTGTGCATTGATTTTACTATGTTCCCAGAGATGTGAGAAGCTGTTAGTATTCTGATCTGATTATGGAGTATAAAAGATGTTGTCAGGCACACTTCTGGTGAATTTAACTTCTTTGATTGTCAGTATAATGTTCTCATCTTCTGAAACTTGGGTCTTGGAAAAAGAGATCTGTGCTCAGAAAGATTGTATCACGCTAAAGCTGACAGGGTTGGATATTGCTGGGGAGTGATTATGAGGGGTTTAGATGGTATCAAAGAGAGCTACTAACAGGTAGGAAACAGAGGTATAATGTGGGTGATAAGAATACAGCCCCATGTGTCACTGGATGCAGCAGAGAAAGTGTATGTGATCAACATTTGCTGTTAACTGTAGCATTTTAGTGACATTCTGCCGATGCAGCCATTGGGTGTAGCAAATCACACAGCACAAATCTTTCCTGGGCACTTTCTTCTGATGCTTCTGGAGGAAAAGGAACCTACAAGGTGTTTCTATACTAGGGAAAGAACATTGTTAGTAATACCATACTGGAGATGAATATGCTATGTGTCTTTTATGAAAAGCATAAGAAACTGGATTGCCCCTTCCCCTTCATGTGAAATTGTCACTAGTATCTGTTCTGTTGTAACATATTTCCAAGTGGTTCTATAGTAAACCAGAACTACTACTTCATTGGCCTGGGGTATTTAATTGAATAGGCTTAGTTAAAAATAGGACAAGATCTTTGTTTTTAATTAAAATGCTAATTCATAATTACAGGAGACACACATGACCTTTAAATTCACCGTGTAATAATCCTTTTCTTGTTAAATCTTTCTTCTAAATGGTATAGTAGAAGTAACATTTCTTCTAAGTGTTTTGGTGATCAAAAGCACCTCCAGTTCAGTACAGTATCCTCTGGTCAGTAGTAGATCTTGGGTACAAAGTTTGTTTTTAAACTTATTGAGTGCGCTTCATTAGGAAGTCAAGTACAGCCTCTCTGAAACACTACCAAAATTTTGTATTTGTGGTCCTACAAGCTGATCTGGGCACACCAAGCTCCACCCCTGTATGGAGAGCTATTCATTTTGCTGGTGTGCTACATCAGTGCCAGGAGAATGGAGAAGTCTGCTCACATAGTGTGGGTTTAGCCTTGCTTAGATGTGCAAGCAAGGTACTTGAAGGTGGAATGTGTTACCAGGGATCTTTTAAATACATTGTGTAATTGGATCTTACTGATTGCTCTTCCTGTTCCTCTGTGCTAGGTAAATATTTTATTACATTTGAAATACAGATACTGACATAGGAGGGAAGAGTGGCTTTAGGCACCTTTCTATGTGCTTATACTCCTGAAACTTTTGCTGCCTGGCAGTGGAGGAGCAGATGTCTGTGACTGCAGAGCTAAAGCTTACGTGCTGTTGCACATGTGACCTGGGGACTGTTTGTTTGATGGATTCTTCCTTCTCATTCTCATGTTTGGGGATTATTTGTATATGTTTCCTTTTGCATCTTGCTCTTCAGTGGCCTGCAAGTTATGTCAGGATTTAGTATATATGCTGTGTTTTACACAGGTTATGTACTACTTTGTTCTCTTTGTTACTCTCGGGTTGGTTTGCCCCACTCTGAGTCTTCATTTCTTCAACACACCACTGAAGAGTTGTTTGTAACCTCCACTGTCAGTCTGTGCTGGCTCCCTCTCTCATTCCATGCCCATACACCTGTAAGCTGCAGCTTCTTTCCACCTTTCAAGGCCTCTGTTATTAAGGTTTTAATTTTTTGGTTGCAAACCTGTCCAGTGTCTGAGATGCCCCTCTGAAGAGGTGCTTATGAGGAAGCTCTGTAAATTATTTTGGCAGCAGGTGCATTCCCAAAACTCATTTCTCAAACAGTTTGGGTCTGGGGAGGAACAAGCATCCTTTGAGTAGCACATACTTAGAGGTGCTTGGAGAAATTACCAGGTTTACAAATGTATAACATTCTGTAACATTTGTTCTATAAACTCCTGATATCAGCTTAGAGTTACAAATTAGAAACACAGTGCATGCATACTAACTCCCTGATTCTGTGGTAATACAGGAGTGTCTGCATAGGAGAGTTGAGGAGGGAATGTCCCTAAGCAAGTGTAGCTTGCAGAAGATAATGCCATCACTTTTGCTCTTTCTGTGTCCTTTTTCCTCAGATTTGCAGGCATATCCTTAGGGCATAATACATACTACTAGAGCTATCTGAGGGAGGTATTTTCAGCCACTGCAGTACAAATACAGTGATAAAACTCATTTCTAGTTAACTAATCATTTAGATAAGAACTGGGAACAAACTGCTAATATAGAGGAACCTTGCCTGTCCAACCTACCTGTTCTTTGCACTGAGTTAAGGGTTTAGAGTAGGAAGGAAGTACTTGCATAGTTGATGCCTAATAGGTGGTGTGTATCTGTCATGTTAGTTTTAAGGCAATAACCTTGAATTTTTTCCTTCAGCAAGATCCTGAGATTAATATAACAGTTTAGTCTTAGATCACCTCAGATTCCTTACTTGAGTTAATTTCAAAGCAGCAGTGTTATTCTTGAGCAGCTCTGTAGCTTCCCAGTGTTGCCACAGTAGTTTTCTAAATTAAAATTGGGAACAGTTGCAATTGTTTAATGTGATGGTAATAAACTAAACAGATTGTTCATTTTAAAGAGGAACTAAAATGCACATAAAATGACAGAAAAAGACAATTTCAGTGTCTGATGCTCACACAGTATTTGTTTTCTGATGTTCTCTAACAAAGTTGGTGTACAAGAAAATAAGACAATAAATAAGCCACATTTCTTATGTGCAGTTACTACTTATTTATCAGATTTGATTGTTTACTTGTCTTTTTCATACTGTGCTCAAAAGCTTAGAGGTACACATGGAGCCAAAGAACCAAAATAAAGGCAAAATTCACCTCTGTAGAATGTTTACCTGATACTGCAGTAACTTGGGTAGGTGGGTGGGTTATGAAAAAGTTTTAAGGCTGATGGAAAGCTTATTCGTGATTCCCTATTTTCTTTTAGTTTCCCCTGTGATTTAAAAACAAACTAGCAGTATGGAAATGGCTAGATTTTTACACAGCACATAAGCATTTCTATGGGAAATTTGAGCAGCAGAAATAGGAGCTGTTGCAGCACTTTAGGTTACCCTCAATGGAATGTATTATTTTTACTGGTATTTTTTGTGGCTGGTTTTGCCAACTAGTTACCAGGAGCTAAATTATATAATCCTGGTTAATCACAGAGTAGTGTAAATTGAAAGAGTATTTTACACAGAAAGCCAAACTGATCTGGCTCTTTGGCAAAGACCTGATTTTGCAGAAAAAGACTTCATTGTTTTGGCCAACAAAAATATGTAGTAGCACAGGTGTCCACCTGTGACCTTTCTGAGAAAAGTACTGGCTGTGCAGGTGACAAATACATTTCAAATTGTCATCCCTTCTGCAATAGCAGAAAGCCTCTTAGAGGTTTATGATTAAAGCTGTTTAATCTACTGATATGGTAAAGCAAAGATTAAGTATATTCTGGTCTGAATTACTTTGCATTTCCCCTTCAGAAGTTATTCTGTAGAAGTTTGCCTTGTGGAGGAGTAAAAGACAATGAATGCCAAAATCACATGGCCTGGGAACTCGTTAGCTTTTCTGCAGTCTTGTAATCAGGGCTCTGTGTAAAGAAAACTTCCTTTGTGACTGTTCTAATCTGGGAAGCTGGCCTATATTAATTATGTAATGGAAGTTGCTTGAGATGCACTTTAAGTGTGCTTTGTTACAGATGACTCTTTGCCCTTGAAGTGATATTGTATTTATTAATACACTTAAGAACTCTAAATCATCTTTGTCAAAAACAGAAAACATTGGTCATTGTAGCCCATTTTTTGGTCCAGCCCAGAGTAAGAGGAATCTTTAAATTGAGCTGCTTACTATACCTTAGTTCTTGAAAGCTACTTTTACACTTCTGCTTGTTGAAAATGTTTGGAGTGTAGACAAATGAGTAGAACATCTGAAGGAATCTTTAGACTTCTTAAAGTAAAGAGGAATTCTGTGGAAAGAGTAAATATGTGAATTGAGATAGATATTTCAAGAATGCTTCCTAACTTAGTCATATGATCTGTCTACAATTGTAAATTTATTTTTATTCACTCTTTTGTTAAGTTACAGTTAAGGATACCTATGTTTATGTACTGTTACTCTATTAATATCAATTTGGAGGAATAGACAGAAAACAGCAACATCCAGTATTCTCTCCAGATATTTGTTACTTCAACTGAGATTATTTTGCAAGCAGAAATCTAATTCTGAATTTCACTGCTCAAGCATCTTCATTGAACTGCTCAACACTTCATTTTGTATGCGGCAGTATAGGTTTCTTTACAGTAGTTGAACCACAAAATTTGGTGCCTGGATTGGCAGTTTTTAGTACTGTATCTCTGGCTTTTTTAAACTTGCATAAAACCAGCTAAAGGAAGAGTATTACTATTCTTGCTAGAGGAGAAGTTTAAGTATTCACTATTTTATCTACCTTATGTGCTAGGCTCAACTAGTAGAGGAATATTGTCCCAGATTATTTTATGACCCTTACTGTAAATTACATCCATATAGAATAACAAATACTCAGAATTACTAGAACTGCTTTTCTTTAATAAAATAACTTCTATAGGAGTTTAGAAAAGTATCAGCATAGGTGTTCAGCTACTTTTATTCTAAACAGTCAGTTACAGTGGTGCAGAACTTTATTGGAATAAGTCGTAGCTGCTTTGAAGCTAAGGAGCTCACAGCCAACAAGCTTAGTCAATGACTAGCTGATTGTACAACCTTCTGTTGTTCTTTGATTTATTCTGAGTTTCATTTAAATTGGGGATTGCTGAAGACTTTTCTGACAGGAGTAATGAAAAAAATTATGCTCTGGAGAAACAACATTAATAGTTTATCATAGAGTTCACAACAGCATAATCAGATTGTGACAGTTTCTTAGTTTTCATTGATGATTTAGAAGATCTTCTGTAGTAGACATACTATGGTGAACACTTTTATCATTTTTTAAACCAAATTATTTACTGCAGTCAAAATTTTTGACAGTCTTATGGTTTACATTTTTCTTTTGCTCATTTTTTGGTTTGAAGCATTGTGAATATCAGACAATGTCCAAGAAAACATTTGTGTATTTGTTGTGTATCTGTTGAGCCCCATCTAAGTATCTTGTCTCTTTTACCTTCGCAATTAGGAAGTGTTAATTCATTTGAAGAAACTGATTTTTTTCTTTTTAAATAATTATGTATATGGAGGAATGCACAATTTGATTCTCTCTTGGTATTTGAGGGAGACTTTCATTATCTTTTTTTTTTTTTTCCTCAGCATGACAGTTGTGCTAGAGGAGCTTGCTGAAATCATGCTGGTCTGTTGGACACTCAGTTTTGGCTGGGCTCTGCTGACTCACTAAGAAGTCTTAATGCAGACTTCTCAAATTATATTTTTATTGGAGGAATGTGTTTCTTAAGGTACCAGGGATTTGTTCTTTAAATGCTCTGAGCAGTGATCCTGCAAATAATGACATTCTTTGAAGGTGATGGCTGATTTTAAGTGTCTGAAATCGAGGCACTGTAAACTCCAGATATTCTTCTGGAAATTCACTTGGAAATAGAAATGTTCTTCCATAAAGATCAGATTTGTTGCACTAGTTGTTTAAAAAGGAGAGAGAGAGAGGAAAAACGTTTGCCTTCCAGGCTTGTCAGGAGTAAAAGGCAGAGCCATCTGTTTAATATTTTTCTGTATCTGCCCTCCTAGTTCCCAGAAATTATTGTCTGGTCCTATGATTCAGGTTAATCTGACAACTAAAAAACCAGAAAAGTTGATCCTTTAAAGGAAGTGGCCAGGTTCAGTCAGTCTGCCTCTAATAGGCACCTTTGAACTCTTTAGGGGACATGTGGTATTGATTGGAGGGGCTTATGATTTGGAATGATTCTACTAGTATATTTATTCACTAACCTTACACACAAAATACCAGGCTCACTATCCTGTGGACTTGTGTAAGCTCTGGTCAAAGAAATTTCTTGCCTAAACTGGCCTTTGCTTGGTTTGCTCACTACATGGAGCAGTGCCTACCTTAGCTAGTTTTTTCAGTTCATAATATATAGCAAATGACTAGTGATGAGTGGGTTCTTCAGCAAAATGTCATTAAGTTCATGTCCCACACATATTCTAACTTATTTCCAAAAGTGAAACCCAATATTTTCAACTGTTATCATGTGTAACCCATTATAAGTAGTGAAATTATTTATGCACACAGTGGGACCTTTTAAAACTTGCTCAACTGTTCCTGCATTAAATACTCAAGATTAATTACTCAAGATGTAATTCTGTTTGTTTTGATTATTAGGTGGTTATTGTAACACTTAGCCAGAATGACTCTACTTTTAATTAGCCCCCAAGGACATGATGATGTGACTCATCCTCATGCTGAACTATTTTTAGTAAATATTTATATTCTTACATAGCACTAAAAGGTAATGGACCCCAGTATGTTGGTAGGGGAAAGCATTAATCCCTGCTCTGAAGGTGTTCTGAGGTGTAGGTTAAGTAGCAGAGTTTTCTTTCCCCTTGACTGGCTTCTGTGAAATTAGAGATTAGGATTTTCTAGACCACATTGTTATATAACATGAACAAGGATGTAAGACTTAGATGTAAGAAATGGATATGCAGTTTTGGGGTTTTTTGGGTGAATATTAATATCTTTCAATGAATACTGGCTTAACAGGTACATTGCTTTGCTTCCACTGGGTTGGCAAGAGTATATTCCTCTGCACTGCCGTTATCTTGGAAGTAGAGGCTTTTGGCAGTTTGGTGTTGCATTAACTTGTGCTGATATTCTTCAGAACATTGAAGCTTTTGCTTTATCTTAGTCTGTCATCATGCTGTAAATTAAAGATCATAACAGGTAATGAAAGAATATTCAGCATTTACTTACATTCCATTCTGTACAATTTATGAGCTTTTCTCCTGGGTAAGATTTTGATCTCAGTATTGCCAAATAAGGTAGTAATATTTCAAAACTGGAAGAAAGTCATGCTGTAAAACACATTCACAGAAATAGTAAAGTTGTCAGCAGCAACTTCTGAAATATATCCTTGTTAAATATTTTAGGATTCCATCATGTTCTCAATCATCTTCTTAGAAGGGGCCGTGATCACAGTGGGGAATGTGTTACTTTTCTTTGAGCAGCGCATCTGTAGTCAACAAGAAATAGTTGGAGGCTGATGACCTTCTAAAGTCCTGCCAAAATTCTAGTTAGAAAGTTATTCTATGACTGTAAGGAAGGACTTGGAGAAACCCTGATGCTTGAGAATGGAGGGCTCTGGGAGCAGAAGGTGATTTACATGGACTGTGCTTTTCCCGAGGGGGCTCTGTTAGCCTGCTGGTTTTAAAGCGGCAAGCTTCAAAAATCATACAAGTAATTTCTGGGGACAGGTAACTTTTGTGTGTTCTGCAGACCTCAGTGTTGGGCAAAGCCTCCAGAGACTTACACTTTTAATTTGCAGCAAGCTGTATCAGGAAGGTGTTCTGATTACATATGTGAGCAGATCTTGCTGGTTGGTTGTACTTGGGTGTTTGGATAGTAAGAAGAAATAACATTAGAAACTTAATAATTTAGTGGTGTGGAGACATGAGTGAAATTCATGCTGATGAATGTTGAGTTTTGTTTGTGTTTCTGGGTCCTCCATAGGTAGTCACCTCTTTTACTGAAAACATTGAAAGAGTTTCTCTAAAAATTATGTAGCTAAAACTTTATTAAACTGTAGTAAAGATCAGTAAAATTTAATCCACTAACCTTACTTTCTTACTTAACTTACTTTCCAACTGAGCTGTAAAAATCTTTTTCATGTTCTCTTAAACATCCACTTAAAAGGCTTCCTTAAAAATACCCCTCACTTTCCTTCACTGAAAAGAGATTGTTTTATTTAAAATTATTGATAATTTAGTTCCCCTTCAGTTACTGAAGCAAGCTGTTAATCTCTACAGTCCTAAAGAAAATCATACTCTATGAAAACAATTTGCATGTCTTTTTCTTCCCTTGAGTACTCCTGCTTTTCATTGCTATGCAATTGGTGCTAATCAGATTTGTTCCCATTATGCATTAGATCTCATGACTTTGCCTAGTGCAAATTACTGTCTGTGAAATGGTAGACTTGCTTAGCTTTTCCAGACTTGCTTTTGTGTAGGGTGACTTAGTTGTAACTACTGTTACCTGTCTTCCATTCTGTATTGCTAATCAGATTTTCTTGCTAGTTTACCTAGAGAAATTTGTATTCTCTTTAGTTGCATCACTCCTCATTTTAACATGCAACTCATTGCTAATCTTGTAATTAATTCCATGGTTTTCTTAGGTGGTTATGTGGTGTTATTGATTTCCAGAGTCACCTGATTCAGAGTACCTAAGGATATTTGATCAAGCTGTGTCAATGCCTACATGCAATAGGACTGAAAAAGTTCTGGAGAGGTCACAAAATGCTTGGACTGTAGTATTACATTTTTTCCCATCCAAATCCTAAACCTCTCAGATATAGGGATCCTAAATGTCTTAATGCTGGAAGCTGAAAACATGCAAACTCTGAGATGTACCATGAAAATTTTGGAAGAGTGGTATAAATAACACTGCAGCAGTTTGACAGTGGCTGTAGTAGATGCCCCACATACATCTGCCTCTTCTAAAAATTGGGGTGCGATGCTCTTTGCTGACTGGCATGATGCTCAAAGAGGGCAATAGGAAATGATTTTGGAATTGCACACAAATTTGTTTAGGGACCTGTTCTAGCTTTTAACCCAGCTCTGTAATGAATGACACAAGGCCTGAGTGTTCTCTCCTAAAACTTAAACACAGCTTTGTGTGTTTTGTGGTTTTCTTCTGACAAGCTTACTTTGGATCTCAGCGGAGAAAGAGAAGGTCAGAGGTATGTTTTGAGGACAAAATGGAGTTACAACCTTATTAAAGGACAATTCTTTTTTCTTAGATTAATTTCTTTCCTCTAGGTTATTTGAAGGGCACTGCTTTTTGGCCTGAAGGAGGGGAGAAGCTTTTATCCACTGAGCTGAATCATTCTCTTGTTTTTGTAGCTATAAATTCAGGTCTGATTAAAAACCATTTCCCTAGGTTGCTGTGGTAGTCATTGTTTCAGGCTGGCCAGAGGCAAAACCAATCTAGGCTTTTGACATATGGGAGATCTGATAAAAGATAATTTCAACATGGTTTTGTAGCTCTGTTGCCATTATTCTGTGGTCCCCTTTTCAGTTCTTGTAAAGGGAAATCTGATATCAAGGTAGCTTTACTTTCTTGTGCTGCAGTTATTTAGAAGATCTGAGTCTTGATGCTTCTTCAACAATTCCCCTGTTAGATGATATGTCTTCAGTTATGGTTTCCAGTGTCATTTTATTTTCTGTACAGACTCTTTGTCTTCTGAAATCTTCCCTGCACCTCCAAAGATAGATTTCAGCCTGAGCAGTTTTCAGTTTCACTGCTTGCTTGAGCATTGCCTTCATCCTCCAATGTATGCTTCTGGTGCTTTGATGGTGCTGCTGTAATTCTGTGTACAGCTGTGTTGTGAGACAGACCAGTGAATGAATTTGTGTTAAATGGCCCTTCCCCACAATTTTTAATAAACTTTTAAAATTAACTAGATCAGCCTATGGCCAGTAGTTAGTTCTCCTGGAGTTGAAAGGGTGTTGCCTTTGTGAGAGTGACATGATGGAAAGAGGATAAATGCTTGGGTTTAATCCATAACTGCTGCTGGAAAAAAAGGCTTGTAAGTGTCCTACCCTGCATTTCCTTATCCTGTAGTAGACTGGACCAAAGCTGTAGGCACTTCAGTATATGGAGAACTAATGTGCAGTGGGAAACCATGGGAAACCTAGCCTGTAAGTGGAAGTCCAGTAAAATACAGTTCTCTTTAGAGGCAGAAAGTACTAAACCAGAAATGATGTATGCACATGGTGTAGTATTTGGAACTCATGTCTATTAGTGTAGCTGTTACTAGTTTGTGAAATAGTTTTGCAATAGGTAACTTTTAATTGACACTTGACAGTTGCAGGTATTGTCTCTCTGGCCTACTATCTTTTTCTGGTTTAGGGATCACATGACCTGCTCTAGTTGTTGAAAACTTCTGTAAGCTCCACATTATATCTTGTGAATAATTGAGGAGATACGTGGCTGTACTGTGAATTTACAGCCTCAGCCTCCAGAATTGTCTCAGTTTTGAATTATCTGAACAGAATACTAAGGAAAACCCCACATTTTAGCAAACAATTGGGACTTATGGGCTCAAACCTTCCAGCTGTGGATTTCTGAAATTTGAATGAATGTGTGAAATGACTGCAAAAACATTCCTCAACACTGTAGTAAAAATAATTTGAGACATAATATTTTAAAGAATCTTTCCGAATCTTATTTTCTTCCCCTGTGTCTTTAAATCTTGTAAGCTAGTGAGTTCTTATTGGGGCTGATATTGGTGTTGGCAGTTTGATTTAAAGTACATTATTGTGGTTGCTTCTGTCACTGGAAGAAGTATAAATACTATATCCATTATCAACTGACTCAAAGTATTGTAACAACTATACAAGTTAGCTGCAGAGCATAGACTGTTTAGGCACTTGGAATGCTTTACTGGAAGGCAGTGATGAAAAACTGAGGGAAAAGGAGATCAGTTAAACAGATTTTTTTTTTTGTGGTTTAGGGTTGTGTGGTTTTTAGAATGAATGTAATGACATCCTTAAGAGAGTTAAGGATGTAGCCTCAGTATTTGTTGCACAGTGCAGGATGGAAGGTCTTAAACTAAACTTCTAAATGTTGGTGTGGTTTCATGGATTATTTTTAGTGCACTTTTTCTGGTCATTTGTGGTAAGGTAGCATAGAAACATACCAGCACAGTAACATTTGTTGTAGGTAGCTGTGTGATGCATATTAGTAAATACTCTGTTGCAAATTCAATTTCTTTCAATTTCTTTCATACCTGTTGAATAAAAAACTTGCTTGCTTACAACTTTCATATAAGGCTGGTCTAGCATTCTTATACTGGTATCTAACCATCTGAATTCTTTATGGAAAGTGAATTTATTGCTTGAAGCAAACTGCATTTCTTTATCTGCAAAAAGATACTATCCAGGCAGTCTTCATGAAAGCTGTCAGATGTTTCATTGTGAGCCTCAAGTATTGTAGTTACTGTTATCTACTTAGAAGTTGGTGTGCCTGAGCAAGTGATTGAAGACAGATACTAGGATGGATTCTGAAGAACTTGACCTAAACTTTATTAAATTGATATACTGACATTTTTCAAGTAGATACAATGTAAGGGTTACAAGGTTCCTGCCATTTTAACTCAGGGCAGATTTCCCTCAGCATACCAAAAGGATTCACCTCTTTCCTTGAGTCTTTCTGTTTTCACACTTAGTAGAAGAACAGAAGACAGAAAAACAGTTATGATTTACAGAGTTATTTCCTTCTGGAAGTTTATGTATGATCCTTCATTTATACTGGAGGCCATATTTATAGTTGAGTCTTTGATCTGTGCTGAATGTTGACTTGAAGTTGTGACAAACGGAATCTTTGCACAGCTAAATGCAGTATCTAAATTTTATTGTGTATTATAATATTTGATTTTAATAATATTTACTAACTAGAAAATAACTTCATCCACAGTTTAGTCAAGGATAAAGTTAGAGTATGTTAAGTTTTTTGGTGCTTCTGCCAAACAGATTGCCCAGCTATTTATGTGGATGCACAGGGCAGGATCTGCCATGATCATACTAGTTGATTATACTGTAGGCTACAGAACATCATTCCAACAATTCCACTTCAACCACTATGCACCTAGAATGAGTTTAAAGAAATGATAGAAAGGTGAAATGATTTGTCCACTTATAACTTACTCTTCAGCTGTTTTAAAGTTTTAGTCATCTGCTAATCTTTTCTTACATGAACTTCATGTATTTGTGCTCATCCAAAAATGAGCACACACAGAATATTCAGACTTTTTCCTCTAATCTCATTTTCCTGCTGCAAAACAGAACTTTATGCAAATCTTTATGAAGAGAGTGTCAGTGATGTAGTTTTAATATTAACAGCATATAGAAGCTACCATCTCTCATGAAGGGGGAAAAAGGCTGATACTTTTGCCTTTTGCTTTTAAAGAGCAAAGATATTCAATATAGCAGAAGCAAAAATTGAGGAAGTGAATGTTTCTTTTAAGGAATTGAATCTGCATTGTATTGGTGTGGCAAGGGGAAATTCTCTGGGTTAGAACTGAGGCAGGGATAATTTAGATATAAATTAATAAAAGCTCTGAATTTACATTTTCAATTTCTCCTCTCTGCTTGCTTCCTCTGACTCTATGGAACAGCATAGAAAACATGGCCAAGCTTCCAATGGCTGTGTGTTTTCATTGTCTCCTTTGCAGTCTGCCATTGTTGGCCAGCATAAACATGTCAAGAAATACAACCAGGTCAACCTGACCTACTTTATTTTTGAAAGGAGGAGAATACTTTTCTATCCTTGTACTCTGCTTTAGATGCATTGGGAATAAGCCCAAATGGAGGGGATTCATTTGAAAGGTCACATTCTCCCCACTTCTCAGAAGATGCTACTACAAGGAGCCACTACTAGTTACAATCTAAAATGTGTTCTGCTTTCCATTCTCTGCTGTTGTGCATTGCATATATGCAGACTGTATTACAGTATGTAGACTATAGTCTGTATGTAGAGTTGTGATATATAGTCTGTATATTTATCTAAGCTACAAGAAATATATATTAAATGAAATGTGTATTAATTTTGACTCAGTTAAACTAACTGAACAAAGTTTATGATCAAAGTTTAGAAGGAGTTGACAAGTCAAATGTCTGTTGAGATTACATAAAGTAAAGACACAAGGTAAATGCAAAGTGTTTTTCTCTACCTTAGAGCAAACATGCTCAGTAAGGTGAGAAAGGCAGGAGAATGCAATAAATATTAGCAAATATGGTTTTTTCCTTTCCTTTTTGGAAACATTTATGCAGCATTTGGTGAAACTAGGAGGTAAAGAAGCTTGATACCAGTTTCTGTCTTCAGTTTTCAGTCTTCAGAATATCAAATGGATTTCATTGTCCTGTCACTGTAGTAATATTTTGCTGCCTGACTTCAGACTTCACCTGACTTGCAGCATTGCAGGTCCTCCAAGGAAGCAGTGTTCTACATGGCCAGAGGCTGGGAGTTTTGATCTGGAAAACTCAGCAGCTGAATTAAGTTATCTTGGCCTTTTCTTGAGACCTTTTGTGCTTTTCCAGAGGGGAGACTGGATGGTATCTCAACGTGTAATACTTCAGAAATTAAAATATGCCCTGTAAATTTATCTTCTGAGCTAACACATCTGTGCTGCCCTTTCTTATGTAATGAGCTGAAACCTAACTGAAGCATAAAACATTCTTAGTACTCCAGTTTTCTTGGTTGGTAGATTAGTGCAAATATGAGCCCACCAATAGTCTAACATGCAAATTACCTTCTTTCAGTTCAGCTAAGTAGTATCAGAATGGTGCTGTCTCTATTTTTTGTTATCTTCTGGGAAAGCAAGTTAATGTGAAAGGGTATGCTCATTAGAGAGAGACAAAGAACAAGAGACAGCATTTTAGATGATGTGTCAGTATACACTGTAGAAAACATGAAAATAATCAGCTACATAGCATAATCTCTGATAATCATACTTCTGGAAGACTGCAAATAGAGGTAAAAAATAATTCTTCTTCATATGAACTCTTTTTTTACAGAGAGAAGATTTTTTCCATAATCTGAAGGGCTGATTGCCTGGCTAACTTCTCTCCACTCCTCTCATTGCTGTCACAGAATTTAAATGACAAGTATATAGCCTGCAGACCTAATCTAGCCATATTTTGTAACAATAGTAAAAAGGCTTTGCATTTGTCCAACATCTTTCATCTAAAGAAAAGATTACTACAACAGAATATCATTGGATCCTTTCCAAATTCTGGATTCAGTCCTGTTCCTTTGGACTGAAGAGAGGACTGTTTAATTCTAGACATAAATACACAACAGTGCAGGCATCACTCAGGCTTATGTAACATGGGAAAGGACAACTCCACACAGATCAGAGTAACCCTTTTCTCTGTTGAGAAATGCCCTGTACATTTGAAGGATCCTCATGTGTGAGATGTTATGAAGCTCTATCTGTTTATGAAAAAGGGATAAATAGTTGAGGTGTCCTACTAAAATGGGAACCTAGGGTGGTTCAAAAGCTAGCATAAATTTTAATGAACTGTGCTTGGAGAAACTAGTGTTGGTTCTTTGGTGGCATTCAAGTGAAAATTTTGACCCTACAGTAAGATTTGAAAGTAGGGAGTTCAGAGATTCACTGAAATGGAGACACAGAAGAAATGCATATTGTTAAATTACATAACAGATTTATGTGCATACATTGTCACACTGTGGAAATTGCCTTCTGAGAGAAGGTAAACTAATCATCCTCTTTTGGATCAATCAAACAAATAGGTGCAGAGGAAGGATAATAGGATGACTATGTAAAGAAAACTTATTTCATAAGAGGGAACTGTAGCAGCATGGCATTTTTTCAGCTAGGAAAATTGAAGAATGAGAGAATCTCACTGGGGGAACATGAGGGGGAGAGAAAAGCTGCTTAAGCTAAAGGGTAGTGGTGGCATAAGAACAAATGGGTATCAACTAGCTGTGAGTAAAGTTGCTTTAGAGATTAGCTCTCTAACCAGTGGGGTGAGATATGGGAACAGACTTCCAGTAGGAGTGAACAAGACATTAATTTTTGCAGGATTGGGCCCTTCACTTCTCTAAATGCTGCCAGCTTGGCTGGAAAAGAGAGCAGCAAAGAATCAAGAAATAAAACAGGAAAACGATGCAAATCTGAATTCTTATTAATAAAATGTCTCTTGATCTACTCCCAAATCTAATAAAGTGGTAGACTGTATATTTTTTGTGAAATTATTGTACAAAAATAAGCTTTAGAGTTTCTGCCAAAGCACAAAACACCCAGTGTTCATTAAGAACAGTTAATTAGTGCTGCTGCTGCTTCTCATCCAAAACTTAGAAATAGTGATCAGTGGGTTACTGAAGCATAGTGGAAGTCCTAAGCAAGCCACTCACCTGATTCAGACAGTCTCTTGGGATTAGATAGTAGTGCATGTTTTATTACTTAAATGTATTTTCACTATCTGGCTTATTCTTTCTAGAACAAGGCAGACAGTATTTGTAAAGCAAAAGTCCCTTCCTTAGTGAGGAAGACCTGTAGGTATTTCATTATGTATACTTTTTGCAGTGATGAGAGATTAATGTTAGAGATGAGTTATTGGAATGTAATTTCACTATAATTTTTGAGCTTCTTTCCTAAGTGGTAATATTTTGGGAATACACAGATTAATGATAACATGTGAAGTTAGAAACAGATAAGATACATGGACAGAAAAGCCAGAATGTGTCATGCAGAGAAAGAAACTGATGGAATAATAATGCAGATAAGACTAAGGTGGAAAACCATTTTAAGTGTAAGTTGTGTTTTCCTTCTTGTTGATCATGTTTGGTGCAACAAGAACCATCAAGAGTATTATTAGGTACTGGCACAGGTCAAATACTATGTAACAGTGTGGAAATAGGAAAATGTTACGTGCATACCTGTTTTGAAGCAAATCCTAGATTTGTTTCTGAGAAGTATGGAGTGATGTTAGAAGTGTAACAGCAGTTAAGGTTAATCATAAATAAAAGGAATAAGTGTAATGTGGCCATTTTATTTCAGTGAAATAATGCATTTTTGGTTTTGATGTTTCTTTGCTATTAGAGTAGGATTAGGTCTTTCAGCACACTTCCTACAGGAATCCTAAGAATGTTTTATGTAGCTCTACACCAGTGCTACTGTAGGAAATGACACAATTGCTGAATGCCTCACCAAAATGAAATTACATTGTCAGGCAACAGGAAAAAAAGTCTTTAAAAGAATCACTTCTGTTTATGTCTTCTGAAGAGTTGTGTGCTGTGATCGTGAGATCTTTCAGTGTTGATTCTTCCCAAATTTCATATACTCATCTGATTTAACTGATTTCAGTGGCAACGCTAATGATTTGTGCTAGAGGAGATTCAAGCAACAGATTTTCTTATGGGGCTATGTTCTATTTTAAATAACTGTAACTTTAAGGCTAATCTGCCTTTAAAAAAATTCTGATCTATTGTAGAATTGAAGCTCTGTGTTCCTCTTTTTGTTATCTTCTGTGGTATAATATTCAATTCTGAGTGTCATCAGTGAACCTTTGTAAGTTATCATTTGTTGCTGTGAATAAAAGAAGTTGTATGTTTTGCATTCCCATAAGTATCTGTTAGGAAAAAAACCCAAACCCTGAGCTTTTAAATCTGAGCTAAGATGCCACTTGCTAATTGTGGCTCAGGTACTTAACTTTTGAAGGAGAAAAGCCAGATTCTTAGTCAACCTAACAAAATTAAAACTAAGGAATTAAGGTTATTCTGTCAATAAGCAGATCATACTCTCCCCAGTGTGCTTTTGCATGACACTTTTTCTTCTTTGGCATCCTTCATCTCTTAGCTACATTTCCAGGATAAACTAAGCATGCATATTAAAAGCTTGTAGTTTCCTGTAAACTGTGTTAGTTATACATGGAGAACACATGAGACAGAAGAAACAAAATTAGTAGTTAATATTTTAGAAGGAAATGTTATTATAGCTTAAATATCAGGCTTGAAATATATAATGATGTTGAGAAGAGAGGTTCCTTTGCTGGCATTGTTGGTACAGATTTTAAAGTTTCAAAATAAATACATTGTTTACTGTGTGACCTTATGATTCCTAAGTCATCATATATTTAAATCCTAGTAAAACATTAATGCATGCAGTCCAGTTGGTCATTACTTAGTATGTTGCATTCTTAGTTACTGCTTTTGAATGTGGCCTATATGTATATAGGACTGGGTGTATACATGTATATAAATGTATATATGTATGTATTAAGGGCTGTTTCTGCCTCCAGAATAGGCAGACTTTAGGTCATAATTTTTAGTAATCTGTGAGGTTTTTGGAGATCAGTCTGTGATTTTTGTTACACGTGTTGTGAGATTGCTTTATTGTAATGTACAAGACAGAATTTGTTGCTGGTTTTCTTGGCTTTTTCTTTTTTCAAAAAAGACCCCCAAACAAAGAACAAAAATCCAAACATGAAGAAGTTCAGATGCTTAAAAAGGATGTGAACTAAGCCATGTAATATGGCTGGATTTCCCTGAAGGAGGAGGAGGGTGTCAGTTACGATTAATGTGAACAGCATTTATGGCCCTCGAGATGTGACCTCTCATTACAGTAAATGTGACAGCTTGCGTTACTTTCAATTACAGTGAACTACATTCAGCTACATTAGTTCTGACACACACCTCACTAGGAGACTGCTGCTTTGATAGCTTTAACCAAAGGAAAAAAAAAAGGCAAAACTTTGGAGTGCAAATGTGTATGTCACTTAAGCAAAAGCACTGGGTTATGACTATGACGTGTTGCTGCCTCAGGCTTTACACACTTCTCTTACATCATTTGTTATTTCCACTGGCTCTTTTGGGTTTATGCCTTTAGCACTGCAGAATATGAAAACCACCTCTTTAATATGCCATGTATAATAAATGGAAATGCTGATTTTTCTTTTTAAAGGTTAGATGAATTATCCATTTTTTTCAGCTAGTTACTTGCACCTTTACTTGTAACAGTAAGTGGGGTTTGCTAGCTGTCATATACCCCTGGTATGATGCAACTCCCTTCAATGGTTATTAACATTATCGATTTATTCTTACAAATTAAATATATTGCAACACAGGCTATTTATCACTTAGCAGAAGCACTTGTTATAATGTCACTACTTTTTCCTTTAAGGTTCAATTATTATGCTTCAGTTTCTACCTCTAAGGTTTCATAGAAAATAAAAGATGCCCAGGGCAGAAGTCAACCTTTCACTTTTGCTACAGAGGAGATGCCATCTATTTCACGCTGTGCTAAGTATTCCGTCAAAATATGAGTAAAACAATGCCTTTGGCAAATCATAAGTTAGAAATAACACTAAGCAGAAGAAACAGTTTTAATTAAAGCATTTTGTTTCTCTTTGAGGACCTGATTTGCAGAGTATTGGGTATTTTTGCTGGAAAGATGAAGACCCTCTTTTCCAATTCAAGGGGATGGTGTTGTGGAGTTGTGCTAGAACACTTGCAATGTCAAATTGCCATCAAACTGAAGAGAAGCTTCACAGCTAACTCCCTTGGGTTTCTCTTCTGCTGTTCATGCATTTAGGTCTTCAGTTAAACCTACTAATGGTATCTGCAGGTAGTTGCAATACATAGGTGGTGTGTAAAGCCAAAGGGACAAATTCTAACAACTTTTCTGCTCTCCTCAACACAATGGGAAGATCTGGATGGACTGCCCATTAGTTATTGGAGGGTCATTAGAAGAATTGTCAGGTTCAGTCACTATATGTATATAAGCATAGGAATGTCTAATGAATTCATGAGTGCATTTATGTAGCATAGACAGGAGATTAAGTTAGCCTAGCTTTTGGGGAATTCCTGATAATTGCTGCTTCATTTTCACAAGTACTGAAGTACATGAAAGCTGGAAAAATACAGGGCTTGACTACACATGGACATCTTCAGTAAATGCTCACTTTTTAAATTCTCTACATGTAACTGAAGGAGAAAAACTTTTTTTGTTTTTGGCTCTTGGTCTTTCTGTGTTTTGTGTTTGATCAAAAGAATAGCTTTTTCTTGCTTACTTGGAAGTAGCAGAAACTCCAGTTCTCTGGGGGGAGAAGCTCAGTTTTTCCAAAAAGGAAGTAGCAATTCTTGTTCCATGTGTTTACTTTCAAGAACATGATTTCTAAATATGTTTTAGGGGCTATCTCACAGAATAGGTGGGAGAAAGTCATAGGGACTGTGACATTTCACATTAACTGGGCAGCAGTTTTATAGGTAGAGAGAAAGCAGGTGCTGTTATACTCAGCCTCTTATGGCGGTAATGGAAGTGAACTTGAAATGGTGACAGAGCACTTATGAATATCTTGTGTAGACAGTTCTCTGGATATCAAAACTGATATCCCAGATAGGAGAATAAATGAAAGTCTGAGATGCAGTTCAGCTGGGAATAATAAAGATAAGAAAAATTTGCCAGAGAAAGTGTTTTGCGTGGAGAAGTGGAAAATTAAATAAATTTAAAGCCTAAATACATCTCCTGGGCTGCCAAATGTTATAGGAATGAAAGGAAGAAAATTGGTTTGTGTTTTAACTTTGAAATTGCAAAGGTGCCATTAGAGGCATTTTGAGTCCTGCTTGCTGCCTTTAGTGTTCTGGCTGGCTGTATGATTAAAAAACCACGCACAGTCGATTGCTGCATCTGGCACTGTAATTGTAGCAGGTACTGGAGGGGCGCTCACTAATGCTAGTGCATTCCACAAGGTAGGAGGAAAACTGATTCATCTGTAGAGAAGAAAGAACTTCTACTTCAGGGCAGGCAGACTCACATTTTCATTTTCATCAGAAAGGTTTGATCTGCAGATCACAGGAAGTGAACAAAAGTTCTTTCAACTTCATTCAGATATTTCAGTTTTGGTTTTACTGTGGCAGGTTTTCCTGCTACTTGAGCAATGACTATCAGTAGCATTCCATGTGTTTTTCCTTCCAAATTAGTACAGTTTTGTTACTTTGTTTTGAACACTTTTTTGTTGTGGCTTGAATAAAGAAGAGTAAGTCCTCATAATGGTGCTATTACTGGAACAAAGCTAAATGTTTTTATTTTATATATTTTCTATATTAATTTCCAGAAGAGTGAACTGGTATTGTATCTGAGTGCAGCTGAAATCACTGATCTTGTTTGTGGACTAGGTACAAATTGGTGTTTTGGCTGTGCCATCTTTAATTTTTCTTGAAGCTCCTTTATACCTCTTAATATTTCTTTTCCTGTGCTCTGTTTGCAATGCATGTCTAAGCTAGTGTCCTTTTACTTGAGCTACTGTCCTTTTACTTGAGGGAGCAAAGGGATAACATTGAATGTTGTCACGATAGAAGAGCATATTTCTTCCAACTGTATTTTCTTGGTTATGGAGCAACCAGAGCAATCTAACCCTCACATGTGTAACAAAAATGTTCT
This sequence comes from Galbula dea, assembly GCA_013399015.1. Lineage (NCBI taxonomy): Eukaryota > Metazoa > Chordata > Aves > Piciformes > Galbulidae > Galbula > Galbula dea. The sequence continues at coordinate 202,758 of VWZX01003755.1, read as the reverse complement.
TGTGTTCATTGAACCTTCTGTTCAAGTTGGAAGAATTAGAGGTCTTTTCTTGTACAGTTATTCAAATACTTGCAGGGCAAACAACGTGGGAATCTCCCTGCATTTTATTGCTGTAGGGAAATAATCACTTTCTGCAGCCCAACTAAATTTTCCATATGTAGAAATTTGGACAATATACTGTTTGTTATAACAAAGTCTTTCATCAGTGGATAAGTTCTGATTTTTTTTATGATTGTAAAATAGATTTTATTGAATGGACACTTTAACCATTTGGTCCTAAAACCATAGAAGAAGAGTACTAGGAAGAACTTGTTCAGCAGACAGAGATAGCCAAGGGTAGAGTTGTGCTTTAATGTTTTCAGGGGTATTGCAGACCAGTCTCCTGTCAGTTCAGATAAATGCATTTTTTTCTGTTCCTTACATTGTTGTTCTGAACAGTGTCTACAAGGAGTATTCTATTCTGTCCTCTCCTGTAGTTGAAAATTTATTTCATTATCATCATTGCTGTTGACATCTTTATAGTTTGTCTTCTAATGCTCTGGCAGGTTCTCTGCTCTTAAGTAATGCAGTCTTCTGAGACTTGAGTGTTATCTTTATAGTGCAGTACTGCACGTTACCTACTAACAAATACAGAGTAAAGGAATGTGTATCTAAGTAGTTAAGCAATTCTTTTTAGAAGAAGGAAATTCCAAAGAGATGATAGAGCATGTGGCATGTCATTACTAGATAGGCACTAGGTCTTTCACAGTGGAACATGTTATTTACTAGTCTTACCCTCCCAGTATGGAAGTGTCATCTCCACAGCATGTATTGTATTCAGTACCTTCTGTATGAAATTCAGCTGATGTTAGGAAGTACTAAACAAGAAGCTAAGAACTAAATACATATTTCTCTGATCAAATTTCTTAACATTGTTATCCCAATGTAAGGGATTCACACCCTTTAGTACTTTTTAAGGCCTTTGATTTTCTATTTTTTTTTTAATAATGCTTTAATTGTGCAGCCAGTTTTGCTATAGAAGACCCAGTCCTGGTCATGGAAGTTGGTTGCTGTACAAAAGCAGAGGATTTGAAGAAGTCAATCTTTTATTGTTCTTACTGGCTTATAGGAGGCAATTCTAGACCACAGGTGTGTAGGACATAGCTCCCCTGTCTGACATTTAAAACTTAAAAAGGATGGTTAGAAAAATTCCAATAAAATAATAGACCTGATCATATCCTTCCTTCACATTCTGAGACTTCAAAGTCTGACAAGGATATATACCAGATCTTGCTTACCTGTTTGAGTTTTTGAAAGGAAGAGATTTCTTTAACCTACACAACCATAAGTAAAAAAAAAAAAAGCCCAAACAATCAAACCCCAAAATGAAATAAACACAAACCACAAAAATCCAAACTAACACTAAATTATTTAGCCTCATACAATGAAAGTTTTTATCCTGCTCAAGGTATGTAGAAAAAATGAGTGTCTCATTGGATAGGCTTTTATTAATCATTCTGTAGTTTTTAAACTGACAAAAGGCAAAGAGCTGCTGTAGTCACATCTGACAGATTAATGTAAAGTGCTGTAATGAGACTGTTGGGTTTACCCAGTACTTTTGTAATGAAAGTAGAAATTAAATTTTCAATCAGACAGATAAATCTAGGACAAAAAATACCTTCTCAGTGGATATGTCTTTGTTTCCTAGCTGACACTATCAGTGTGGAACAGAACTACAAAACCAATCTGCTCTTTATATTGTTTTTATTTTTTTATTTTTTTTTTTTTTTACAGAAAGTCCTTGGTATACTTAAACCACAGCAGTGGAACATTATAGAGCTCTCAATGAGTAGTTAACCCACAAAAATGTTGTGTATTCTTGCTTCCTTTCTGTTTGTGGAGTCCTATTCCATCAGAGTGAATTGAAGAAAGTTTTCATGAAGTATCTCCTGGGAAATAATCTCTTTTGGGAGAGACTTTAGCTTTGGAGAGCTCACCTGTGTAAAAGCTGAACACAGAACAGCCAGTAACTGATACACTAAAGCCACTATTTGGTGCCTTTCAGAACTGTATTAGCAAAAGAACAAAATGCTGGGTTGGAAAACTGTGAAGCAAGTAGCAAATGGGCACAGGAAAAACTGATAGGCTTAAGCCCAGGCTGTTAAAGTGTTTCCTGAATAGGCTAACTATGTTTTTAGGACAATTTCAGAAATCATACATATGTAATATCAAATAGTTAGCAAGAAGTTGCACAAGGGCTCACAGCAAACATGGGGAAAACTTGCATAGTTTTTTAAAGCAGAATTTTCTTCTTTTCTGTTTTCTATTAAACTGCATCAGAGTTTGATTTAATTGGTGAGATTTTGTCTAGAATTTTTCTGTTTTAAAGAGAATTTATCTTGGCTTTTGGAGAGTTTCTTACCCACCTTGCCCTGGCTTTTTAGTTTCTCTTTCAGTGTCCTGGCAAGTCTGTATCTAAGAAATGCTTGTGGAGCACAAAAAGTGAGCTTGTGCTTGTTCCTAGTCTGGTAACATTTGAATGTTTTCCAAGTTCCAACATGTATAGGAGAACGAGAGTCAGTGGAAGATTTACTGCTATCAATGCTTCTTTCTGTTTTCTACTTGTGGGTTTCTGCATGGCCACAGGTGAATTTATAAGGGTTAGAAAGTTCTCTTGGTTTACAAATTCTCAGAGAATTTGAAGATGTTTGCTGAAGTATCTGACACACAGTAACATTCTTGGGCCTGTTTTCTGGCCAAAACCTGCTTTTTTACAAAGAAATAAAACTACTACCAAGTAACAAAATATATTTAAATTTAATGCTGTTTTTATGACTAGATGCAGGTTTAATTTATCACTTGACACTGACTGTAGTCAACTGTGTAAAGCAAAATTATGTGACAGTATGACAGCATACATAAATATTCTTTTATTTCATTGACCTTACTTTCCTGAATATCATCAATTAGAGGGGGGCAGAAAGACACCCAAGTAATTTGGATTCTAATCTGGTTATGTTCTTTATTGCTTACTCAGCCTGCTTTTGTTGTGCAATTCATGTTCTTTGGGTTACTGTGCTCAGTCTTCAATAGGAGTTTTATGGATTTAGGACTGAAGCTCATGTCCCTGTCTACTAGCACTTCTGCAGTTTGTCTCTGCACCTTGCAAGTATAGAGTTATTCCCAAGTGTCTGGTTCATTGTCTCTGTTGAAAATTTTTTAGTAGATGGAAAATTTTTGAGGAGTCTGTTACAGTTTTGGTCATTTATGAGTAGATTTCCAAAATCATCCATTTACCTTGTTCCTTCAGAGCATTATGAAACCAAAAGGTAGTCTGTACCTCTATAAGGGAATCTAAGGGAGTGCAAGTAGTGTATTTTGTGACATGCAGGTTGCCCAGAGAGGTTGTGGAAGCCTCATCCCTGGAAGCTTTTAAGACAAGGTTTGATGGGGCCCTGGGTAACCTGATCTAGTGGATGGTGTCCCTGCCAGGCAGGGGGGTTGGAACTGGATGATCTTTGAGGTCCCTTCCAACTCTGACAATCCTATGATCCTATGTTTGTAGTTTCCAGGTAGCTATTATTCAGCAAAGCTCAGTAGTACCCAGTATTACTGCTCTGTTTTCCTGCTGGTGGAGTTTGAAAGAATGGTTGTTTGTCACAATGATAAATGGGTGTTTACAGTGTCAAGGCATCAGTCACACATCTTGTTAAATAGCACATGATTGATTATTAATCCCCAAATCAAGAATGTCATAGTATCTGGTTTTGTGTATGTCTAGACTGCAGAAAGTTGATCAATTTGCTTACTTTGTTTCAGTTGCCTCACTTCATCTGTTAAGCATTATCACTCTGGTAGATGTAGGTTACTCTGGATGCAAAAATGTATTTCCCTAGTTAAGAAACAATTCTGATCTCTGATGCCCAGGGAGTAGAGGTTAATATGAGAAGACTTAATTACATAGCATAACAGATTAAGGTTTTGCAAATTAATGACTGAAATTCTGAAAAAAACATCTTGTGAGTTTTGGTGCATCATCATATTACATGTAACAGTAGCTTTGCATATTTCTTTCAGAGACTTTTAAAATATGAAGATAATTGATGACTAATGTGCACCATCTGGCTCTGGGAGAGAAAATGCAAAGATTTCTTCCTGAGCAACAGGGTTTCTGCTAAGCTGATCTACTTAAAATAAAAAAGCAAATACATTTTTTTGCTGAGAAAACCAATTTCTAATGACTTCAGTGGGTAAGGGTAGCCTTTGTTTTGTACCCCATGATCAGTATCAAAGTGGAGCTCCTTGGTCTCTGTCAGGAAGACAATGCACCTTATCAGTCCTGTGTTGCATCATATATTCAGACAATGATTGCTGAGACTTGAATCTTTTAAGCAACATTAGCAGAAGTGTTAGACAGCCTTGTGGGAATCAGCCACCTGTGAAGAGAGACAACCTAGCTCTGCATGGTTCAAATTGGTGAACAAACTGATGTTAATCTGTAGAGTCATAGAATTGCATCCTTAGTAACACAGATGTATTTTTGTGCTTCATATCTTCTTTAGCTTTAGAGCTGTCAGCTTTTCCTCTGCTAGTTTTGTGATGCAATAGAGAACTAAGTGCAATAATAGATAGAAATTATTACATTTCTACTTTAATCTGTGCAGTTTCTTAAAGCCAAAATGGTACTTTCTTTCAATACATATTTTGTTTTTCAGGCAATTGCTCAGTCTTACCTATTTCCCTAGTTTTTGCTAGGTTGTCTTATTTCTTAGTGTTCCCACTTCCATTTTTAATGAAATAAAGCATTCAGTTAAAGATCTCAAGTAATTTAAACAAAAGAAGATGTGCAGAGGTAGTTTTCTCTACTACCGAGAAAGAAAACGTGTGCATTGTAAACTGCTGGAACTGGAGTCTTCAGTCCATATTTTCAAATTCTCTTACTGCTTTGGCTTTATTTTGCATAGCAACCCTACCTCTGCAACTCATCCAATAATATTGAAAATGCTCTGATAGATTAAACTTTATTTGCTCTTGAGCAGTGTTTGCCCAAGCTTTGACGGTGCTGGGTGACGTAAGGTCTGCGGATGTAGCTCAGTTGCAGACGCAAACACTGATGTCCATAGTGACCCACAAGAAGTTATGGAAGTGTGAGAAGGGACTGCCAGTGCCTTCCTGAGGGTGAGCAGGTCATTAACTTTAGACTTTGTGTTAGATGATCTCTTGGCTGCCTAGTTATTAAAAGAACCCAGACTGTAAAGAAAGCACAGCCTGTACTTTTAGTATTGTTACCTACCAGGCCAAATCATTCATCTGGCCTCTGTGGAAGACACAAGGTGTGGTATTAAAACAAATAAAGTTGAGCCTGCAAGAACAGGAAAGAAAGAAAAAGAAGGGAGGGCAGGGAGGAAAAATGAAACACTGGAAAGTAATAGACCTCTTTGTGGGTGCATAGAAGTATCTGTTTTTCTCAGGGTTTTCAAGAAATCATGGCTCTTGGGTTGCTCAGTATCTATACTTAAAAAGCATTTTTCCCTTGTGCCATTGGCTGAATTAATAGCATCACCCCTGGTTCTGTCTTGTCTCCGTTAGGAATGTATGTTTCTAGGGGCAGATTCCAAAAGCATATATATGCTTTACAGCAGGGAATGAGGATGGAAGGAAACATTTCCATTCTTCCACAGAAAGGAAGGAAAACTTTCCCAGTGTTTATGTAGAATGCTGTTGAAATTTTGCATATATGAAACCTCCTATCTTTTGTCTGGCCTTTTCTTTTACTACTATGATTTTGATACATATTTTGCCTGTAGCAAATGCCAACCATAATATTTTTGTCTTCCTTATGTTGTCTTACATTATTTATCTTTCTGTATCCAAGCTGCAGACTTAGTTATATGCAGGGAGACAGAAATAGCTGTTATTATGAAATGTGTACAGGGTAGGATTTGCTTGAATGTAAGCTCTTTTGCAGTATGTTTCTCAGGAGTGTTGATAAATCACATTATAGTAGCCTCTGTGGTGCTCTTTAGCCAATGAAATCTGATGGCTTTTGGTGCACGAACCATTCACATTTCTTTTGTGATGCCAATTCACTCTTGTTACTCAGTAATTGTTCCAGTTTATTGGTGATAAATTAGCAGGTAAGTGGAAGGGACAAGTTTGAGAAACATATTAAGAAGTATGAGGAAAGGAGACTGTCCATCAGGTTCTCTGGGACAGAAGATCTCAAACAAAAGACAATGCAACTGAGAAGGAGCTTCCTTGAGTGAAGCTCAACAGTGTTTATGAAATGTACTCCAAGCAGAGGAAAAAGACAGGAGTTTGGGACTGAGCTGAGCAGGAGCTGACATCCAGGAATCCTTGTTTTGCACTAGGAGAAAGCCTTATGTCTTATAGTGATCCAAGGATACTGCTTGTTGGAGATGAAGACCTGGAGAGGAGTTCTTTATAAGCCTCTACATTTTTTAAGTCACCAGTGTCAGATTTATAAATGGATAAGATCACATCCTGTATATAACCAACCCTAAATGGTCCTTTCATGAGGAAAAGAAATCTGCCTTCCAAATGAGAGACTTTGCACATGAGAATATGAAGATCTTTGTTTAAATTGCTGACAGTTAAGACTTTGTTTTTATTGGGTTGTATGCAAAAGTGCCAAGCTGTGTAACAAATAGCAAACGCATAGTTTCCTGTGTAATGTCTGTGCTACATTTGAGTGTGAGATAGCAGAAGATGGTAATCCTTTCTGAGCAGTTATAGCCCATATAATTAACATTGTGTGCTAAGTGAGCAACGTCATGTGTTCCTGAACGAGTTTGAAAAGTGAATCATTCCCTTTGTGTCTTTTATTCTTGGCTCTAATATTTGCATAGCAACAGATAACTCAACAAAATATTACACAAAGTGATGAAATTATGATTTCTGAAGGTAAGAAGAACAAATGTGTTAACTGATCTGTTTTAATAGCAGTGGCTTTTACAGTTTATCAAAATCAAATATGTTATTATTGGAGAAAGAAGCAGCCTCAAAAAATATTACCCAGTGAGCTAGGAGGAGGTTCAATGTATAGCTCTGTTTAAATAAGAATTTTGGTACAGTGAGGAAACTAATGGTGTTTAAAAAAAGCATTGAAACAAATCTGAAGATGGAGCTTCACTCATGCAAGGTAGTGATATACTAACTGAAAATTTCTTCAAGCAAATTTCTTGTGATGTGGAAGGATGAATAAAAAAAGCCCATATAAAGGCCCATATCAAGATGAAAAATTGCAACAGTGGAAAATTAAATGAAGACCCTGTTAAATTGCTAATAACATGTTAAATCTTTAATATGAGGTAACACTGTCTCAAACTTCTATAGTAGGTAGAAGTCTGTGGGTTCAACTAAATAAAAGCAGATATAATGAGTAGTGAAAGCAAGGGTACCACTGCTTACCTGGAAAGGATGTTTCCAGGGCCCTATTCTGCAGGTTTTAATGAATGCAAAGAATCCTACCTGGATGGTAGGATTCCTGGATGGAAAGATTCCTTCCTGGGTGGAACTACTTGCTTAAGCAAAGGTACAGTATATTTCCATGTTTGCAAAATCAGACCATTTTTCTGTCACAGAATGCAAAAACCAGGAAAATCTCCTGTAATGAGGTAATTATAACCTTGTCAGGCCAGCTACGAAGTGCTATGCAATTAAAACCTGCAAAATAAACTGCTATGAAGCTTTCTATCTCCTTACTCATGATCAATAAAATTTAACCACTTCCTGCAAATTCTAACTAGCAAAAGAGCTGTTAAATCATGTTGTCTTTCACTGTACTTTTTTTGTCTTTCACAGGAAAAAGTAGAATATGCCTTCCTGATAATTTTTACAGTTGAAACATTTTTGAAGATTATTGCATATGGATTATTATTTCACCCCAATGCATATGTTAGAAATGGATGGAATTTATTGGATTTTGTAATAGTAGTAGTAGGGTAAGTAAATTACCTTCATTATACAAAGATTAAAAATCTTTACAGTGAGGTAGATATAAGTCTGTCTGAGTAATGGCCTGTGTTTGATTTGTGTTCCTCTGGATTAAGGGACCTGTTATGAGTGAAAAATATGAAATAATGTTCTAGAAGTTTTCAGCACAATCTGTGGCTGCAGGATGTGTTGCTCAATCAGCTTTGTAGTAAAAGTTCCAGGGAATTCTGAGTACTGCCAGAAATTTCCCTTCATTGTTGTCTTGCAGAACTTTTCCATCTGATTTTTTCCAAGGTGAACTCTTTCCATATGATAAAGGTTGATCAGTTTAGGTCCATACATTATTTCATTTATTCAGTTATCCATACACTGCACTTAGGTGAAGTTTATCTATTCTACAAAGACTTCTGGGAGAACCTGTATGTTTCAGAGTGGAGAAGAGTAGTCATGGGAGAGAGTCAGTTCGCTGAGTGATTCCTTGACCTTCTTGAAATCTGAGGAAAATTGGACTTTCCTTTGGGGTGGGGTACATCAAACACTGGATATCTATGACTTTGGCTTGCCTGGGGGAGAATGTTTCCTAAAAATGCCTTTTTGTCCTGTGCACCTTGCTGTACCAGGAAACCTGGAGAGTTTGTTCCCCTCCTCAGAGGAGGAACTGCTCTGGCCTTATGCAGGTTACAGAAGAGTTGAACATCCCACCTGTACATTATGCACCTGCTTATCATAAGTAACGTTTTATGTCAGCAACATCATGTCAATAATACTGCTAGTTCATTAGAAGATCCTACCTTCATCTGCCTAGTGAATGAGTCCTGAGGCACATACTCCCCAAATCCCTAAATATTGTGGAGATTATATTGAAAAACAGCAATGTCCAGTGCTGTAAATTTTGTTTACTGAGAATATTTATTACATAGAACATGGCAAACATTATCCACAAAGGGCTTTGTATGTTGTGGCTGGCTTGCAGAGGTGACCTTGGCATGCAGTGTGAGATTCTGATTTCATTTTAAAGTTCAAACTATATCAAAGGTTGCCTGTAATTGAAAAGGCCAAGAAATCAGTATGTGTGCTGCTCTTAACTCATGCCATTACACCGAGGGAAAAGATACAGATGCAAAGTAAAGGAATTTGTGGTAAAGTGTTGCTAAATTTGGAACAGTGAATGTATGAGTACCCAATTTACAACCATTTGATTCTGAGATAGTAAATGCTCCTGAGAAGATTGTATTTGGGCCAGTTGCTTGGCATTTAGGCCATTTTGGTCCAGGACTAAAATTTGTATATAAATAGATCCTTCATCAGGTCAGGTCATTCTCAACAGATTGGCCTCTGTGCCTGAAGGGAAAGCTTGGTGGACAGGTGTGGAGACTATCACACCTATGAGCTCTAGTCTCTTGCCAGGAAGTCACTTGAATAGACCTCTTCCCTTTTGTCAAGTGACTGTGGAGTTACAGTAACCCTGGAGCAGTCCAATTAACATGACCTCTATCTTTGGCTGTGTCCTAAATACATGACAACTAAAAAATTTTCCATTAACTCATAAAACACTCATTCTTGGAGGCTAAATCTAGTTAGGTCAGATGCTCACACAGAATCCATGGAAAATACAAAGAAAAAAGGGCTACATCCTACCAAATACCTGAAATATCCCACTAAGATTTAAATCTTAGCTCGAACAGAAAAGTTTTGGAGTATAAGCTGTTATGTAGGTTGTCATCAGTCTACCTGGAAGATAAGGTGGACCTTTCATAACATGTCAGGCACTGACAAAACTGTGAGCAATGTTTTTTCCTCTTTTGAGAAAAGCACAACCCACATAAGCAAGTGAGCAAGCATGAGTCCAATTTAATTAATACTTAAAAGCCCAGTGAAAAATTGTTTTTTCATATATAACCCAAGGTGGATATGAAATCACTTCTGGATCTGATTGCATTAACTAGTTCAATTGTGAATTTTCATTAGGTATTTAATAGCTTTGAAAAAGCTGCCATGATGTCCTGTATTGAATGTATTAGATGAAATTTGCTTCATGTGCTTTCTCAGCAGAAACTGTAGCAGTCCAAATGCATAAATCTTAATTATACCAGAAGAAATCACTACTAGCAAAAGAGAAGCATGTACAGAGGCCTTTTTCCCCACAACATTAAAGTTGGCATTTTGAATTTGGTAAAGTTAAGAAGAACATAAATGTCAATGAAGATCAGTGGGTTTTATACCTTAATGGCTTTATAGGACAGACATAAAATGACAGAGTTGTAGACATAGCTCTGAATGTGATGTTTTCTTTTGTCTCTGTCACTTCTGAAACCATTCAGAGCATGAGTTACTTTCAGAGCAGTCTACTACTTGCACGCATGCTGTACCACATCATTTCCATTGATCTCTGTGAAAGAGCAAGGTCCTAGTAAAGAAAGCTTTCATAGCACCTTCCTGTGCCTGTAGCCCTTTAATTTTCTGAATCATATATGAAGTGACAGGCTGAAAGCAGCTTCTCTTAATTATGGACTTTATTCAGAAGTCATTTTAATTATGTCTGCTTTTAGAGTGTGAATAGTTACTCCAAAATCACTGAGGTGGCTCATTTTCTTAAAATTATGCTTCTATTAAATTATAGGTCTGAATCAGGACCTGAAATACTAGATGTTTGCTTTTCTGTGGTTACAGCAGTATGTAGTTGCTGCTGTTCATTCTAAGATCTGTGGCCAGGTTTCATTGTGTAGGAGAATGAAGAAGAGTAGGGATGGATATTGACTCATATACAGGTCGGTTGCTTACTGGGAGAAGAATGTCTTCAATATGGTAGCTTGGGCAACCTATTAAATATTACTTAGTTTCTAGCAACAGTCCAGCATGACAGAGTTGAGAAAACTTTTCTTGACAAACCCAAAACCTTGCATGTTTCTAAAGTCCTTTACAAGTGTGAAACATTTTTTCTATTGGCTTGATAATCCTTTCAGAAGTTTAGTTTTGCTACTGCTGAACTACAGACTCTGTGCAAAGGATAATGCAGGTTGTGGTCTAGCCACATTGTAGAAAACTGTGGATCTGCAATGCAGGTCCAAGCTATAATAAATCTAAGATTACTTTGCACCTCAACCACTTGCATCACTTTGAACCACTGCTAGAAGTGGGAAAGAAAAATAAAGCTCTCATTTCCAAACTGTCCTAATGAATGACTACCTCATTTCTGTAGTGGAGAAATACAATGCAATAAATGAGTCATCTGGCAATATTTTTATCCTCAAAGACATTGTGCAAAACCAAATCTTTTTGGTCTTATTAAATGTTGGACGTTGAATATATTCAGTTCTTGCTGAGTGTATTTAGAACTGCAGTGTCACTTGGAGTTCATATATTCCACAAAATTAAAACAGATGGTTTCTAGTGATTATCTATTTCACGTTCTAAAGAGAAGACTAATTCTTCAAACCTTACAGCTAAAACGTTTGAACGAAGAAGTGGCAAAGTAGCTTCACTTACTTAAAAATAGCAGATTGTGTATACAAGCAGAATGCTAATTTATTGGATACCGTGATCATCACTCTCTGGAGGGATTAGAAACTCTTGCACTTCATAACTCTCCCTGTCATGGTTTAATGTGTAAATATACCTCTCTTCTTGACAGCTGGACAGCTTTTCAGAATTATCTGCAGTTCAAGTAATTTCCTAATATCTTTGATTGCATGGTAAATGGATGGTGATGACCTTACCCTTCATCTCATTTTCTAGATTATTTAGTGTAATATTGGAACAATTAACCAAAGAAACAGAAGGTGGCAGCCACTCAGGTGGCAAACCTGGTGGCTTTGATGTCAAAGCACTAAGAGCCTTTCGTGTATTGCGACCTCTCCGGCTTGTATCAGGAGTGCCCAGTAAGCTTTTTTTCTATTTAATTCCATTGGAATGAATACTGTAACTGATCTGATTATTTCACTTTCTTGGTCCAGACACTAACAGAAATGAGATAATGGAAAGTTGATTTTTTTGGTTATCTCTTTATGTATAGAAAGTAGGTTTCAAGAGGAATGATAGCCTATTTCGAGTTGAACAAAGGATTGTGAATTCATTCAGTGTGTGATCTTCTTACCCAGTTCAATAAGCAGACAGGGGAATACTCTTCCTTTTTAGAAGCTTTATATAAAAGTAAATTACATGTTAAAATGCAAATACACCAGAAAATAAAATCCAGAATTTTTTTTTATTCCCAAACCCTGCAGACCTGAAAGTGTAGGTGGTCCTAAAATAGTTTATATGTTGGTGAGTGTATGCCAAAGCACATTACACATTTCATATTTCCTGCCTCCTCCAATGCACATGAATGCCTTCTGTTTATCTCAGTAGAGCTAACAGATAAATTAGGAAACTTACAAAGTAGAACAATATTATTTAAAGCAGACAATTGAATTTTCTGATAATCTTTCCTGGTTTTCTTTTAATACATTATTAATTACTGGAGCTGTTTTGGCTGAGTAAGAGGTTTGTGGATTACAATTCAACTCATCCCAAGACATTCAAAAGACTCCTAATGCTGTGTTTATTATATCATAGTCTGTTACATGGAACTGATCATGGTGGTATATATTTAGCAAAAGAACTTCAGTGAAGAAAGAAGCAGTCTCTGAAATGACAGAAAGGAAATCTATTCAGACAAAAGCAAGGCATATTTTATTCTCATTGATACTATGGCAGCTTCATTAGTCTGGACTTCACATCTTTGGTAAAACTGAAATTTGACTAAATATTTAAGTGAGGAGAAAAGAAAAATGGATTAGTTCTGAAAGTGATGAGCGAGAAATAAATAAAGTTGTTTTCCCAGTTAACTCTCTCTCCAAATTAAAACTACAATTCTGCAGTTGGCTGAGCATGCATTTTCTCAGGACTTGCCACAGAGTTTTGGTTGTAGCACAGAACTTTTTAAAGGTCGTATAAAATGACCTACAGCCATATAATGGCTACATGCCCTTTCTAAAAACCATAAATTCTTGTGACATATTTCCAGTATTGACTTCTTTGGCATAACCTTTATTAATAGAGGAAATAATTAGACTGACACAAAATTATAGATTCTTATGGAGTCTTTTGTTACAAGAGCATTTTGTGGGTTTAGGCAGTAGGAATTTAAGTGATTTGCTCTGCATGCATGTATCATTTGTTTCTACTAATGTGCAATTAAAATGTGGTAAGGCAAGACATAGAAGTGTGGTTCATATCTTGTATCATCTTTTTTCTTTTAGGTTTACAAGTTGTCTTGAACTCCATTATAAAAGCCATGGTCCCCCTCCTCCATATTGCCCTTCTGGTATTGTTTGTAATCATAATCTATGCTATTATAGGATTGGAACTTTTTATTGGAAAAATGCACAAATCTTGTTTTCTAATTGATTCAGGTAAGTCATTAAACTGTTGACTAAAATAAGGCATTAATTCTGTTTTCTTTCAAGTCTGGGATTTCAGTTTGAAATACAGTAGGGGCTAAAGCATTAAAACTGCTGTAACTCCACTTCTCTCTGTGGTTCATAATTTTAGGAAGAGTGCATTGGATTTAGAAAACATCAACAAAAATGCAGACCAGTTAAAGACAACATGTTCAGATTAGCTTTTGGTTTCTGAAGTGTGTAACTGAAATGTGAGTAGATAAAACAGTAAGGGTGACTATACACTAGGGACAACTCAGTAGTTTTTTCTAATCTCTGATTACTGAGGAGCTAGCTAGTCCTATTCCAGGGAAGATACACTTTAGTAAGTTCACAGTCTGGCAGTGTCTGTCCTTCAAGATTGTGGCAGTGTGGTAAGAAGTGCAGTTCTTAAATAAGTAAAGAAAGAAAACAGGTGAAATGATGAAGTGAAAGTGTTTCTTATGTAAGAATTTTGAAGGAGTAAAACATCATAAGGGAGATATCTGATATCTAAGGGTGCTTTTCTCTCAGGTAGGTAATGATGTAGACTTAGATGTAGGACTTAGTCTGGACCTGTTTTTCTTGGTGGTCGATAAGTTGGTATGAAGTGGCATGGAGTTAAGAAATGGCAACGAAGAAGAAAAAAATTAGCCTGAGGACATCCTAAAGACATGTTGTATTATTTTCTGCTTCTTTCCACTACTGAATTACTCGAGCTCTTTCCTACATTGTTTTGGTGAACCTCTTTCTCTCCTGCTCAATTTCAGATATATTAGTTGAAGAAGATCCAGCACCTTGTGCATTCTCAGGGAACGGGCGCCAGTGTGTCATGAACGGGACGGAATGTAAGGGTGGATGGGTTGGACCCAACGGAGGCATAACCAACTTCGATAATTTTGCATTTGCAATGTTGACTGTGTTCCAGTGTATAACCATGGAAGGGTGGACTGATGTGTTATACTGGGTAAGTTCATAAATCACTGACCTTTGTTTGCTTTTCAACGAGCTTCAATTTTCAAATAAGAAATAAGCTGCTTTACAATACCCTCAGTAGGAAATCTTGGTGACTTCTGCAGGAGATGAGCTCAGCTGCATACTTTTTCCAGTGACAGCATCTTGCTGGACTCCTCAGGCTAGAAAAACATCTTAGAAACAAATTTATTCATTGCTTATTTGAGGGAGTTTTTGCCTATTCCATTTGGATAAATGTAATACCACTTTTATGGCTTTTGGACTGGCATTTCTTTTGCATGGGTCTACAGTTTTTAAGTCTGTCTTTTCTGATTAAGAGATCTTTTTGCAGTATTGCTGAAGAATATTTCACAACATTACCATAAATTAGAACAAAGCAAGCTCTGAACTTTCCTTGCTTCCCATGGGGACTGCAAACCATTTGTTAACCATTCAGATATGAGAAATCCCAAGAGCTGTGAGCCCAACATTGTCTCAATAAAAGCAGTGAAATGTATTAGAAAAAAACCTAACTGTGCAAGTGGCTCTGGCATTAGGTAAGGAACCTCCACAATCTTACATCATAGATAGCTGGACACAGACTGGGAAACTGAAGGTGTGTTCAGTCCTGATTTTACAAATGAGAATGGAGGCAAAAGAACATACAGTTTTAAAGGAACAGGATCATCTAGATACATGTGCAAACGTTTTTCTGTCCAACTCCATTCCAATCTAAGGACATTGCATTCTTTTGTGGATCTTTAAGCAGCTAAATATCTGGTGTGAGTCCAAGGTCGTTCTAGAAGTCTGTGACAGAACCTACCTACCATAGGTACTGAAAATCAATGAGAATAATCTGTACTACTTGGTACTCAGCAGTAAGTCTTTGCACTAATAATCTAAGAAGGAAAAAACCCCACATTTACATTTTTTTGAGGCAACAGTATGCCCACATTTCAATACTTGATAATTCCTCTGACTGTAACCAGTTACTTTCAAAGACAGTTAATATAAAAACTCAGGGGAATAACTGTATTTACAGTAAGAGGGTTACAAAAGATAAACAATGTAAGCTGAGTGGGTCAGTATTAACCGTTTTCCCCCCTAAGAAATAATGAAATAATAGAACTGATGCATCTTAAGAAATTTTTATAGAGTCTCCATTGACAGCACAAAATTTAAAACCATTAAAATAAGTGCTGCCTGTTGTCATGATCAGACAAAATGCAAGGCATAAGAAAATTAAAAATTCAAAAACTTTAGAAGTACACAAGAGTTATTTCTCTATAACAAGTTGCTGATGTAGAATACATTTACAGGTACACAGGGAATGTCAACTTTCATTTTACTGCAAATTGTACTGGGATTATTAGACAAAGAAGCAAATATTTATTGACCTAGTGAAATATAATTCAAGTGACTTTAGAATCTGTCTTAACTGACATTTATAAAATTCTAGATCTGATTTCTTCCTGTCTGTAGGCCAACTAATTGCCCATTGTCAAACTGAAATCACTTGCTGAGGACAAGAGCAATGACAATTTATGTTTTAATTTTACCCCTGGATTAAACTGAGGTAGATTTAGCTATTGCTACTAAAAATTAGTAAAGATATGTTACTTGCAAATTGTGAAAACATTGGGGTTATAGCAGATAAGAAGAATCCAAGGAAACCAGTCTACTTAGAGGTTCATGAGTTTTGTGGATTGCTTTTTACTTAGAAATCTGTTGTTGATACACAGACTGAATGAGTTTCATCCAAAGCATAAAACCAAACCCACAAATATTAGAAACTGCACAAAATTCTGACTTCCTTTTGGTCACTGTGTGAACAGTAAAATTAACTATGTAGGCTTATCTTGCTAGCAGGTGCAATCTGAGTGGGTGAAATATGTGCAATATATTGCATCGTGTTATGGAGCATTCTGTTAGCAAGAGTGACAGCTCCAAATGACAGCTTCCAGTAACACTCAGTAGCACAACTCCTTATCACCTGGTTAACAACAGTAAACTTGGCTTAAAAATTCTCCAAGCATCAGTAATGATTTTTCTCTTAGGCATATCTATTATAGATTGAGGGCTTGATCCTGCTACTGCTGGGCACCCTTCATATCCTGGTGACTCACATGGACATCCTGCTGCTCACCAGTTTGCATTTGAATCCCATATGTCCTGTTATTTTTTAGTGTCTTCATCTGGCTACTTTTCTTTCTCTAGCTTAGGTATAGCTCACTGGATAGCATGTATCACATGTCTCATCCACAAAAATGTGACTCCCTAGTGCCAAATGCTAGACTTAACTATAGGAGTTAACTGGAAATGTCCTTGTTTTTACTAGCAGATGCAGCACATAGGTACCCAGATTGTATAATGTATTTGTGCTTGCACATCTGTATATCTTCTCCATTGATGTCAGGACTGTTTATTTCCAGTCATGGTCCTGTATTGTTTGCTCTCTAGCCCTAACTGAAGACTAATGCTATCAGTTTTGGATGCCAGTGCAGTTCTTGTTATTGGCAAAGTGGCGACTTCTGTATGCCCAAGTTTTTAAAGCTCTGGCTCAGATTCTAAAGCTGGGAGCTTAATAGTCTCTGCCTCATTTTCAGTTTCTGCTAGCAAGCACTCAAGAATGACAAAATGTGAGCCTGCATTTGCATATCTCACTCTGATTTTTGCATGTCTTTCAAACATCTAGATTTATAATCTATTAATGGCAAACACGTGTTTTGTATATTGCTCATTATTTTTAGCTGTTTCACTTGGTATGTGGGAACACACATAATGAGCAGTGGTACTTGCCAGTAAAACCCTGGATTTTTCCTATGAGTACCCAGGCTATCACTTTTAATTCTTCTTGTTTTGACCATAGTGGAGTTATCTTGAGTTACTACACTTGAATAATCTATGTAAACTGAATGAGGTGGACAGGGCCTCTGTGGAACAACCTACTTTGTGTGATCAGTTGCCAGAACAGCTGAGTCAGGGATGGAGCAACTGTATTAGTGGCTGCTGAATTTTACTAAGTCAGTTTTGTGGACAGACATTGCATTACTAGCTCAAATATTACCAGTTCTCTGGCACCTACCTAACACTATTCAGGTTGATCTGGAGATTTTTGAGATTGAAGCACTCAAGCTGAAATTGCTGAATATTGTTGCGTTGACATGTTATGTAGTTTTGGCTATTAATGCATCTACTGATGTTAACAAGATAGTTTCTCGGATTCATATTTAAAATACACCATTCTCTACTTGAAATGTCTAAGCAATCTACAATATATAACGTTAAAGGAGTGTCAGATTTCTTTGATGTATCCCTTATTAATACATCAGCTTCTTAAAGCTGTATCCTTTACTAGTGTTTAATGATAACATCATCAAAGAAATATCTAATTCTTAATTCCCCTGCTTTTTTACCAAAAATGTGTGCACTTAGAAATCTGTTCCTTGCTTTAGAAATTAAGCTTCATATGCCTTAATGTACTCCTTGAAGCATCTTAAAATATTTGAAAAGAAATTATTTCTGTAACACAATCTGTGTAGGCAACACTGCACTTCTGTGTAAGTCTAATATGCAGGTGTCTGCACAACCAATGCAATAATGTTACTGGGAGTAACATATCAAGATAGATGAAAGTATATCAATATTTCTTTAAATGTGTTTCTATAACCAAATACAGGAGCTATGATTTCCTTACTAGCTTTTCAGTAGTACAAGATGACTTTATTGTTCATAAACTAAAAGGTAAAAGATCACTATGTTTGTTTTCTAACTGGATGAGAATTTGAAAAAATTATTACAACTCCCCCATAAACCTATACAGAGAAAAGAAAATAATTACAATGAGTTGACAAAGCAGTCTTGAGTTTTTTCAGAATGTCAGTCAGGTATCAGGAACTCAGCCAATCTTTTAATCATGTCAATTTTTAGAATGCTCCAAGTTCATGAATCTTGAAGGGCAGCCTCCTTGGAAGTGTTATGAGAGGATATAATGTACTTGAAATCAGCTGATTTGCAGCCAAAGATTTTTCCTAAATGCAAGCACATATTTTGCAAACACATCTCACAAGAAACCTCCTTGGCTTAGGCACAAAATGTATTATTAGTCCAGCATAAACAAAGAGTTGCAAAGTATGTTTGAAGTATTATCAAAACTATCATCAGTGCTGGGCAGGAGTCTCTAAAAAATATCTTAAAGAGTCTGACCAACAGTGAAATAAGCAATAAAACTCTAGACCCTTGAATTGAATGACTTAATAAACCAAGGGAGAACACACACTTTGGGTGATTTAGGTCATGTTAGTGCCATTACAACTGCAGAAATGGAAGGTGTTTTACTATATCCAAACAATACTTGTCAGCAACGAATTTTGGCTTGCAAGCTGAGAGAAGTCAAAGAATGCTTGACAGTTTTTATCCCTTTGTAAATCAGGTGCAAATACTCAACACTCAATGTTAAAAATTGTGAGGAAATATGCTAGGAAACTCTTAGAAAATGTTTCTTTCTGCCTTTGGTATGTACTAGGGATGGCTTAGTGCTGTTCTCTTAGCGTCGCTCAACACTCGCAGGTCATCTAAGGGAGACTCTTCAGTGAAGCAAGTCAGCTCATCCCCAAAGGCATTGATGTGCTGGATGCACACTGCTTCTAGGCTTTGATGACTACATAGCCAGAAATTTAACACATGATATCCAGCTGGAGAAAAAGGGGTAGAAGTTTTGTATGACAGTATTAATATACTGCATCACTCGCACTTCAGAGGCAGAGATTGCAGGCAGGATTTTTTTGAATTTACTTAAATCCAATTTCATGTTGAAATTTATCTTGACTCTCCTGCCTTTTAGGTAGTGATTTAGACTAATTACTTTGTTCTCTAGCTGTAAAAAACTCTGAATCAACCAATTTTAGATTGCAAAGAGGCAAGACTTAAATTGCCAATAAATTAGAAATTTCAGGAAGAGAGAAAAGGGAATCATCAAATTCAGACATGCAAAAAGAGTTAGCAAGCCAAGGAATATACATATTAAAAGTTTGAATTAGGATCAAAAGAGGTGATCTTGTAATATAATTTTCTGCACATGAGCATCTTAACCCAAAGACTGCACCAGAGGAGGATTTTTCACTCCCTCACAAGAAAATGTCTTTCCTGTGAAGTGAACTTGATTTACTTTGACAAGATATCTAGTATCTCAGTCTTAGCTGACAGCTGACCTGTACTGCAGTCAAAGCATGGAACTAATTTCTTCTCATAGGTCATTGCAAATACTCAAAAGAACATACTATGTCTCTACAGAAAGTTGAAATAAAGTGGATAGAAATTGGATTAGAAGTAGGCTAGACTTCAGTGCTAAGAACTCCACCAGTTGAATAGCTAGAGCATCTTCCAAAAACTTTGCCAGAAGCAGCACACAACCCTTTTAAAAGCACGCTGGTTCCCAGAGTGTCCCAGTAGATTCATTGTTTCTGCATAAACAGAGGTAACAATTTTACATCATCAATCTGAAAGGCACATGCTACTATGCTTGCATTTTTTTGTATCCAGGAGATGGGGAATATAGGCGGCATAGCAGTTATGAAAAGAGATATTTATTATGTGTCATCAAAGTGGGTACTGTTACTCTGTTCACTTTGATACAGTGTGGCTAAATATTTAAAAAATGAACCCACTGTTCATTGCATTGGTTAATTCATTTCAATAGTTTTCTGAGCCCTTAGATTTAACAAACAAATCAGTACGTAAGTTTTATACATTTCTTAGGTGAAATTAGTTTGCACAATATAGAGAAATAGAAACAAGCACTAACAAATTGTTAATCCTAAATTAACATGCTGCAACCAGTGAAGGAATCAAACACTTCCATTTTGTTATACTTGAAACACTGATTTTGTTAAACCTGGTAGAGTCCTCCCCCAGTCCAGTAGAAAACCTCCTCTGGGTTGCTGTTTTGTAGAAGCAGTGCTCTTCATTTAGTTATGGTAGTGTCCATCTGCTCTGCAGGTTCAACCTGGGACAGCTACCTGAAAAAAAGAAAATACTTAAGAGTCATATTGGACACCTAGACTTTCCTTGGAACAATTATTTGATTCTTCCCAGTTAGACAGTAAGCTCAGTGAAATGCCACTCACAGTAATTTGCTAAACTAGCATTAGATGAAAGGTAAAGTATCTGAATAGAAAAAAAACAACCCAAAATTAAGACCTGCACCTAAACTTACTGCTAATAGTAGAAAAAAAATGTATAAGCAATTAACTTTTGAAGTATAAATGCTTTGTGTGAATATCTAAATGATATACTTCATTATCTAACAAGGGCTAGAAACAACAAAAGGTGGAACTTGAGGTCTCTTCAGATAGGTCAAAGCTAATTAATCAAACCAAAGCAGAGACTTACAAATTGAGACTTAACTTGACACAGTCACTTGCATGGTCCTGGATGCAAGTTTATAGGCACGGTTTGCATACTGAGTGATTACCAAGCTCTCTAGGTACTATAAAAAGTTTTCACTTCTCCAAGGTATGTTTCTCTTGAGGCCTACCTTAATGTCTGAGCCATGGAATTCTGATTTTTTTATCCATTGTTGGTGAGCTGAAATATTTAACAAAGCAGTAGGCTCTGGGTTCACATCCCCACCAGTGTGTACCTCTGCTTGTTTCTGTGCCAGCACTATAACAAAGTTGAGTCTGGCCAACCAGGAGAATGTCAGGGAAATCTGTGCTTTAACTTCAGAACCCACATAAGATTCAATAGAAAATTACATGCTTTTACAAACAACCTGGAGGTTGCTATGCTTTAAGCACAGCATGTTTTACATCAGCTTTAAGTTAACTCCACTTCAGCCAAGAATATCCTAGGACACAACCTTTGAAGATAGAAGGCTTTGAATAGCTGTCTGGTGTGCTCTAAAATGAGCAGAATAAATAGTCTGTGATCTGAGATTTTGTGAACCTTGCTTTGAAAAATGCAGGATTAATCCCATATCACAAAATACTGATTTCTGAAGGATTTTTACACCTGTCAAGAGTCTGGGTTTGTCAGTCTTGATCATTTTTAAGATGGTTAGGGGGATTATAGGTATCAAGAAAAAAGCTCACTGATTGTGTCTGTTAGAATGTTATAAATGGAGAAAGGTAAAATTAAAACCTAAGGAATCTAAGCAACTTAAAAATTTGAGTTTGAAACACTGTGGAAAATAATTCAAAATAGGTTCATGCATCAGTGCCTTATGTCTGTACCAGTACAAATGCAGAATTAGAGGTGTTACTTCATCATTATCCCCAGTTAGGGCTTAGGTTAATTGGTAAATACAAAGAGCTTGCAACATTTTTCAGTAAAACAGTACCAAGTGTATGAAAGAGTCTGACCTTGATCTGCATGCAGTTGCATATGGGAATTTTACAGCTACTGCAGATAGGGATAAATGAGATGTTTTAATGATTTGTAACTGATGTTTTAGATTGGAGTGTGCCATCTGCTGCTCTGTTAATACTAACGGTTATTTCTGCTGTAAATTTGTCTTTCTCCCTGTTTTGCTTCAGAGTCTTGGTCTCTGATCATCTACACTGCACTGTAATGATAGTTGACTCCAACTGTAGCATGGTTAATTCACTCCAAATGCCAAATGAAGCAGTTTCAGACTGCACCAAGTTTTTTTTCTATCCGCCCAAGATAATTCTTCAGGACTTTGCAGACACATGCTCACAAACATATGCATGTAAATATAAAGAGCCAAATGTATCATTAAATCTAAGGACTTCTGAACTGTTAGTTACTGCTGTCACTCATGAAAGGGATAGGAACAGCTTCAGAATTCAGTTAAAATTATTTTCAAAGTTGTTTAAACATATAAATCTGAGATCTGTATGAAAGGAGTGAAAATGCCAAAGCATTGTCAAAAGTGGCATCTCTGGAGAATAAGCATTTTTGAAGATCTGTGTAGTACACATCTACTGTTATAGTAAGACAGAATTAAGTAATATGAAAAATATTTTGTCCTTCATATCATCCATCATCTCATCTGTCCTCTGGTTGATGTGGGGGACAAACTAATTGGAACTCAAATTCAAACAGTAAGACTGGATCTGGAAAAAGGCATAAAGAAGGTCAAGAAGGATGGTCCCTGGGGTGTCTTTGCAGTAGGTGTTGTGGATGCTAAAAGCTTAATGGACTCAAAAAGAGATGGGACAGTTCCACTGAGTTCAACTAAACATGACACCTCCTCTGGTGTAGTCCATCCCTGAGCCACAAAGGGTAGGAGTCTTTTAAGGCTGCTGATGATCTGAGATGTGAGGTCTCCTAGATTTCCTGCTGTTACTTTAGTGTAATTCTTGTTTGTGTTGTAACTCTCAATGCACCTGGAGTTTGTGTCTTTGTAACTCCTTATTCTGTGCTTTAGGTGAGAAATGATCATTAATCCTTCCAACTGAAAATACCTTGCTTCTGAGGGTGGATATTTTCCTGTGCTCATATATTAACCAAGCTCTGCCTCAATTTTTAATCAGAAGGCAAATTAACTCCTTTAATCTTTCTTTAATTGAAAGCTATAGAAAATGCTACTTGACATGCATGAAATAAGCAGCAAAGTTTTCCAAAAGGAAAGGACTTTTTAAAACACTTCATCTCTGGTATAATGCAATCAGAAATATTACTTCATGAATAGAAATTACAATGCATTACTTGAATAGACTTTAATTGCCTCTAGAATGAAGTGGTAAAATTCTTGAGTAAATGCAGCTTCAGGCTTTTGCTTTTAGGAATTCAGTCTTAGACTAGGTGTTCTACTAGATTAAGGGTTCCTGAGCCAGGAATGCTTTTCAGTTAATTCAGCATCTGCCCAAACCAAAGCATTTTCTAGCACTGGGTAGCTGCAGTTTTCAATTTTTACATCACAGGCCATTGGTCCTAGGTAGATTAGCCTAAAACATTGGGCTTAACATCAAACTGCATAAATGAGAATGGATGTTTTTAAAGTGTTACAGACTATAAAGGGAATGAAGGAAATGCACATCACATTCCCTGTGCTAATAGAGCCTTTATGACTGAGCATGGAAACCTCAGCTTTGCTCCTGGCTTACTAAGCTAGCACAATGCTAATGGGTAAATTTTATTCCTGAACTTTAAGACCAGATGCCTACAAAAGAAGATGTAAAGGGCAACATATACTAGGACAAAGCAGAAATGCAGTCTGGGCATTATGGTCTTTTTAGTAAGTACCTGAGGCTCTTCATCATTGACTTCTCAAATGTAGAGGGAATGGGCACGGATGGTGAAAACCAAAACACTGCAATTGTTCTCCTCAGCATAGGCACCTAACATGCTATGTACTGCTACCAGTGTTGCATAAGAAATTAAGTAGGTCAGTAAAATGGCAGCATCACAGAGACTTTATTTTCCACATGAATATGTTGCAGAATTGGACTATGGAAGATTGGGATCTTTTACAACTAGGGTTATGTTCCCAGCCTTTCTGAATGACTATAACCCTTCTCTATTTTAATTTATCCAAAATACAGTTTTATTGAAATTAAAAGGAAAAAATCCAAATCAAGTATCTATTTTTCAGTTTTGTTTTTTTCCTAGCAAAGTTAAGTAACTAAGTTACTTTCAGGACCTCTCTTAAATTACTAAAGCATTTTAAAAGATGGTACATAGAGAGATTATTTTGAAGGGTGCATGAAGAAGTTGGGTAAAATAATCTTCTTTGGTTACTTAGGAAGTTTTAGTATAATGTCATATCACAGATCACCACTGAGAAGTGCATTTATCAGTATATCAGTATAGCTTAAAGCTTAGTAACAAATTTGAGATGCAGCAAACAGCAGTGTTCACAGGAGGAGGAGAAAGTTTGCCTAAAGATTGTTCTACAGAAGCATATTTACTCTCAAATGCTCACACAAGTTTTATTGTCTGCTGAATTTTCATGGCTAAACAGCATCTTAAGAAGAATCTAATGCAAGCTTGTCAGTGTACACAAAAAAGCCAGAATAATTCCTCTCCCACAAGATACATTTCCAAGAAGTTCCAAGTCAGAATTGTTCTTGTAACTTACCAATGTCCTTTGGCACCAGAATGCTACATGCAAAACCAGTTTCCCTCTGGTTTGAAATACCTGGTTTTCTGAACAGACCTTCTTATGTTTCCATGGATATGTCTCAAGTCCATCTTCTGATGGGTATAACGAGCTCTCTAAAAATAGACAATGGAAAAGGTCTTTATAGAACAACTTGTATAAGTCTATGAAGAGTGTAGTTAAAGCTTAGTTACTTCAAACTTAGTATTTTTTTTTAAAGACAAACCAGTAACAACTTTGTTAACTTTATTTAACCTTTATCTTGATCTATATTTTATTTAGAAGTGTTTCTGGAATATTTCCATGTTTCCACTGTTTCTAAAATTTTATTTCAGTTTTTAGTTTTCTTAAAATTGTCTTCATGTTCTTACACAAATTCATTCCCTTTTATTCCTTTCTGAATTAATTGAAAATGCCTGACTGCATCCATCTGTAATATTTCAGGAAAAAAGATGAAATTCCATGGTACAGAAAAGACTATTGCTTGTGCTGTTGAGGTATTATTACTGTTTCTCCTCTTAGAGGATCATTCACATAGCTAGGATATTTGTGAGCCAAAAAGCCCAATACTTCAATATATTTTATAAGCAAACCTTTGAATTAATGAGCTCTGAAATTTAGTTCATGTTCTAGGTATTAATGAACAGAACTGTTGCAGTGCTCCATTAATGCTTGATAATAATTTTGGTCTGAATGCTAGATTGACTCATTTTGTTTTAGAGTATTTATTAGAAATGCAAAGTGAACGTGGCCAGTGCCTTCTTTCTTGTGTTGTTCTTTGAATACTGCAAGAATGCATAGAATGCTCTCTCACCTGAATGATTCAATTCTCTTTGACTCTTCATTGCTATTACTGTAGTGATCTCCTCTATAAGATCATCTTATTTCTTGCAGATGAATGATGCTATGGGATTTGAATTGCCATGGGTGTATTTTGTCAGTCTCGTCATCTTTGGGTCATTTTTCGTACTAAATCTTGTTCTTGGTGTATTGAGCGGGTAAGCATACACCTTTTTCATCATGAAGGCAGAGTCCTGAATTCAGTTGCCATGAACACACAGGTTATCTTATTCAGGTGAGACCTCTGTTATGATGACATCTTTTAATAAGCCTCTATTTTTTCTCTCCTCCAACTGGAACAGAAACAGTTTTCTGTTGCTGTCATATAACATAAAAATACCCAAATCAGTTTAGCCATCCCGGTATATATTTTTCATGTCCATACCTGTGGCTAAATTATAAAAAGGACTGAGCTTTTTTAAATACTATTTTAATTCTTTTAAGGCATCATATCTACAACTTAATTTGGGTAAGTAATTAAATATTCCTTGATTTTTGTTTTTTGCTTTTAAGAACTGAATAAGCCATAAACTTTGTGCTGAAACCTACGTGATCTGGCAGCTGCAAAAAGGACTCTGCTGTTTAATGAATGACTGAATCATAACTTATTTCCTTACATTTTACAGGTAAATGATGCAATAGGATGTGAATGGCCATGGATCTATTTTGTTAGTCTTATCATCCTTGGCTCATTTTTCGTACTTAACCTGGTTCTTGGTGTACTTAGTGGGTAAGCAGTTGAGTTAACATTGTGTATGCTACTGCTACTTGTAAGATGGCCTCTGCATTTACTCAAGCTTCTCAGCAATGGCTTTTTTGCATGCACTTGAGATTCTTATGTCATCCTACCAGTGTTTGCTCTTTTGACTGAACTGTGTGATTCTAGTGCCTGTATCTGTCTGACATCACGTTCACCATGCTTGCCAAAAGTAATCATTAAATGAGGCACTAATCTGATTCTGGAATATTCTAGCACGGAGAGACATTATTTTGCACGCAGAGATGAGTGGTGCACCTGTACAAATATTCTCCTTTATAGTTATAGATGAGTGTACTTTTCTGAAAGCCCAGCTTTTGTACAAATATCCATAAAGTAATTGAAGTGTTATTTGTGTTTTCCAGTGACATTGCAAAGTATTTTAACAGTTGCTTCAAGATCTGTCTTACAAAAAGAGTAAAACTAGTTTACCTTGAGGCAGCATCTAGTGCTTCCTGTATTGCAGAGCTGTGTACTGGTGTGGCAGCCTGCACCAGCAAGCTGATCTATTTTTCAGTAGTCAAGTATCAATTTCATATTCTTGTCAGTGGGAGGTTGTCCCAGCATTTTATTGGTTTGTGTACTTCAGACACCGGCCAACAACCAAAGTGGTGTCAGTTGTAGCTGTATGATGTGGTTTAAAACTGCCTTTTATGGCAACAGTTTGCAAGGTTTTCTTCTTACAAAGCCCCCTTACTGGGGTTACAACTCCACTTCCTTTGCCATTTCATGTTTTCTATCACACTTGAGATTGGGAAACTCTAGTAAATATGTTTGCTGATAAGTAAAAGATCCTGCTAGTATGCATTAAGAGAAAATTTTTGTAATTGTATGTATTAGCTTTTAATTACACAACAAATGGTATTGTTCTGGCAATCTTAGACAAGCTGTGCCATCTTTGTTAGCCAACAGAAAAAATTCTCTTGCATAGAGAGCAGCCTGACACCACGGTTGATAGTGTCATCAGCTGCTGATCGTGTGTGCAGCCCTAATCATGGCTTTGCCATGTTGTACATTAGATATGAAAGGAATTGTAATGCAGTATTACATTCCTGGAAATCAGGCAATCAGTCAAAATTTCCAGTTGCTGATATAACTATGTTACAAGTGCATTTTGATCTGATGAGGGGTTTTACAATGTGTTTTTGAAATCATAAGTCATTTATCTATGACAAATTACTGTCACACACAGGAAACTGGGGAAGACATAGTTTTACCTTACTGTCAGAATCACCTCACAAAAGAGATGTTCAAAAGCAAAGAGTTAGTGCTAAACCACATGGCTGATTTTTAGATTTAATCTCTTCTTTCCAAGACCTACCCTATAGAGTCTGATTATTACACACTTGTACTGGCTTTGTTTCCCTCGGGGATAAATGCGTAAACTGTTGCAAAACTAAGAGCCTACCTTTCATGTCACAGCCACACTGGAAAAACAAAATAAGAAAGATAAGGACAGATCAATGAGGGTAGTTATGGTGTAATCTATTCTTTTGATACTGTTAGCTAACGTTGGTCTGTGACTAGACTTCCCCCTGAAGTCATTAGAGGATTAGATATTGACAGCTCCTTTCCTTGGCCCTTAAGTAGGTCATAAGCTGCATTTAGTTTTCTTGTTGTTGTAGGAAGGTGGTCTGTGATAACAGCTAACTAAATATGCTCCATTTCCCTTCCATGACTCAAAATTACATGTTGCAGATTTTCATATTTTTAAAAATAAGTTGTGGGGAAAATAAGGCCAGATTTGGTGTCTTGCTGCACATGTTCGTTTCTACTGAAGCTTTGGAAATTTAGAGAAGCACTCAGAGCTAAGCTTTACATTTGATTTAATGCATTTAAACTACCTTACAAGGTTTGCAGCAGTCTGACACACATGATAGTTGTTGGAATATGGAGTTGTTTTGTAGCTGCTGTTACAATAAGGTGGAATTGGTGTCCCCTTGTCCTTCAGTTCTAGACTGCAGACAAGAAATCACCACTGCTTTGATCCGTAGAGCTCTAACACTCTCTAGAACCCTTGCTGATTTGCCTTTGATTTCCAGCAAACAGAAATGGTAGTGTCAAGTGTGATGTGAACTACCCTTAAACTCATAAAGTAATTCATTCCTAAATTTCTTTTCTGTTATAGTGTCACTTAACTGCAGTGTCACTTGAGTGCTCAGTGCTTGATGAATTGTTTGCCCTAAATACATGGAAGAGCCTAACACTTCAATTTCTGTTTTCTGTGCTGAAGAACATTATACTTGTGAACTGAGACGTGATATATAAATATCACCAATGATTGACACTGATAGCAGAAGGAGAAAGGAAAAATGTTCCTAAATTATAATTATTATCCTAAACTAATGTTTGGTACGTGTCCTGCCATATTTTTTTAGAACTCTGACAAAGACCAGTGTGGGCAGGTTTATTTTTATCACTAAATGCCATTTGTATATAAATAATAAACACTTTTCACATCTTTTATGTTTAAATTTTATAGGTAAAAATCCTCTGAATGTCTTTGTATTCCGTAGTGGAAAGCTAATATTTGTCAGTCTGAGCCAGACATTGAATATATAACATGAGTTCTTTGTTCTCCATTTAAGAGTTATTACCTTGTAGGTTTTATGCTTCTGAAACCATAGCATGAAAATTAGTTTGTGATAAATCTACAAAGAATGTTAAATTTTACTAAACCTATTAAACTTCAAGAATACAAAAATTATGCCAACTTATTTGAAAAGCATGGCTTAGCATACAGATTTTGGGAGTGGAATCTGAATGCCTAATACACCTTTTCTGTATGAAAGTGTTACTTCCTGTAATATCAAATTATGCTGTGTACACTTAAATCTGTCTGCTGTTTGGATCTCTTTGTGGTTTTAAAATATTCATCTCTTTGCACTCCTTTGTTATTCTGTGACCATCTGCCCCTTTGTATTTCTGTAATGCCTCTTGTGCACTGCATGTTTGATGTGTTTAGATACTGTAAAAATGGATGAGAATGATGATTTGGGAGATCTTTTTTCACTTCTAGCTGTTTCTGAAGGTGGGTATTTCCTGGTGATTCTTCTCAGTTTTGCCTGCTGAAGGTGACATTATTAAAAATAGACAATATTTTTAATAACAGATGTGTAAATCAATAGAAACAATGTGTGTGGAATCTGCATGAGGTAAACAATTTCTGCATGGAGGCTGACTTAGGAGGTTTTTTCTGAATATTCCCTTCAATAACAAGGCTGGAGAGTGTTCATGGGCTTTGAGGTAGTTCAGCTTTTTCAAAATATGCCATTTTTTTTTACTTAGTTAGACACTAGGTACTGTTGACACCATTCTCAAAGTGAATGCTCTATTGAAAAGCTATTTCAGCTTGCAGGACTCTACAGGAAAAGGCATTTTAGAAAAAGGCTTCAGGTCAGGTTTGAGAGATTACACCAGATCCAGCTCAGGCTCTTAATTTAATCCAGAAATTATAAAGCCAGCTTTAAAAAAGACACCAGAAATGGTTCTAGCTCCAGCAATGACATGTACAAATTGTCCTAGATCCAGTTCTAGAGATGCTGTTCAGAAACAAGCTCAAGAAAGGGGTTGAGAGAGATGACACCTCTAGAGCCACTCTAGTGAAGACCTTTTCAGAAAGCTTCATGAAGGGCTGCAGAACATGTAGAAAATCCATCTCTGGAAAAGGCCTCAAGAAATGACCCTAGTCCTACTCTGGGAACAGACTCCAAAATTGCCCTAAGGTCTGTTTCTGGAAAGTACTTTAGAAGTGGTTCTAGAGCCTAACTATAGATGTGGCTCCAGGAAGGGGCTCTATTGATAGCTCTTGGTCTGTCTACAACAGAGGGCTCTGAAGAAGGCTGTAGCTCTGGCCTGAGAACACACTTGACTATCATCTCTTTCCTAAACAAAAAATTAGCCCTGGTTCCAGCTCCAGGAATATATCTGGAAAGTGTATTTAGAAGTATGGTTCAAAACATGTGCCTGTTGGTAATTTCTGTCAACACAGTGAATTTTTGGGAATCTAACTAGAGACCTGGAACTGTCAGCTGATCTTTCACAATAAGACTGCATTTTTTAATTCTTTCAGTATTTGAAAATTCAGAGCAAAATGCTTGCAGCTCTGGAAAGCTGCAATAGGTGTATTCAGATACCTTTGCATTTTCTTTATCTTGGGCTGGTCTGGATTTTTTTTCATTCACATCACAAATTTAAAGCTGTATGTGGCTCTGAATAATTGTTTGAGTTGCTAGAACTTGAAGGGTGATCATGACATTGTCACACTCTTAGTTTGATTGCTATGTCTTTTGAGCCAGCAGCAGAGTGAGTTCATTCTGTAACAGATACCAGAGTGCTTTTCTTTTTCCCCTTTGTAAAAATTGCTGTAGTTATGATGCAAAGTTTGAGCAGTGCATCTTTGAGGCAACTTCATACTTGATGGAATGGCACACAAACTGCCACTAAGGAGCTGGCCACCAATTTTAGCTCTGTGAGGGGTGATGGACTGCTTCAAGAGCCTTGCTTTACCTGTAGCTTTGGTCACACACAATGTGTAACAGACATAAACTGGACCTGTGTTCTCCGAAGTCACAAACTGCTAGGCAGAGAAATCAAGAGCTGAGGACAGGCCTTCTCCAAATATTCCAAGATAAAAGACCAGAGCATATCCTGGTGGTACAAGAGACAGTAAGCTGAAATGAGAAAGTTGAGTTAGAAATTACAAGGTTAAGAGACACAGCTACACCTTAAAAAAGTAAGGGAACCAAGAGGTACTCATCAACCCTAACAGTGCCTTTAAAATTGTCTTGAAAGTTCAGAAAAATAAGCCATTAATTCAGCCTGCATTAAACTGCTTCACTATGAATATAGAAAATAATGCATTATAAAACTTCATAACTTATGTATCAAGAGGCTTGGCTTTTAATGATGCATGATAATCTATTCCTGAAGATAGTCCTTATCATTAGGGGATGGTTTCCACTGATGGCATTTTCTGCTCAGGGCATTAATATTTCTTTTGGTAGCCATGGAACAAATAAGACCTTTCAAACACACTTTAATAGGTTTTATTTTAAGTTGAATTTATTGCCTTGATAAAGGATACCAAAGTATAAGCTTTGACATGTCCTCACATACTTCCTTCTACATGCAAGTCTTACAGGTTACTAATTTTTCCCATTTCTTTCCCCCAGTGTTATTTGCAGTGCATATACATAATGATTGTAAAAGCTAAGGGGATGTACTCATCTATGCTAATCTCAGGGCAATATATGTCAATTAATGTGCCAGAAAATGTTGGCACAGATTAAGCTTATACACCTAAAAACTGTTGTCTACAATATATATGGAAAACAAGTCACAGAAAAAGGCATTTGAATAATGATGCACCAAATAGGAAGCAACAGTGAACTGTCATCTGTAGTCCTTTAGCAAAAGAGGAGTGAACTGGTTTTGACAGTGTCCCTTTTCACAGCAGAGGGAAGGCTTAGTAAAAAACTCAGGCAAACAAAAAATGTGTGGATAAAAATTTAACTCCTAAACTCCTAGATAAACAGCATATATTCAAAAAGAGGAGTGGGACTTCAGCTCAGTCAGATATAGTAACACTAAATAATCAGCAAGTGCTTTCAGCTCTATACAGCAGTAACTAACCAGCTGCTTTAGGCAGAGACCACTGAAGTCAATGGGAGTGGTTCAGCAGTTTTGAATAAGAGCTTGCAGGGAACATATCACACCAAGGCTTTTTAGAGATTAGTCCTGTGAGATGCTTGCTGATGAGTACCTGGAAGGTAACAAACCACATCAGTTTCAAAACCTGTGTTGACAGTGCACATCACAATGGTGGGATGAGTGCACACTGGGGTATGGTAACTCAGTACTGCCAGTTCTTCCTCTATGAAATCCAGTGTTTGAGCCAAACAGGTCTCTACTGTGACAGAATGAATGCATATTAATATGCAGATACAATAACAATCTGAAAGATCTCGATTTTGTTGCTCTATCATATTTTTCCCTATCTTGCTGTTAGCACAGCTGAACCCATTCCATTCATGTGCACTGTGGCACAATAATACTATACAAGCCCTCTGCTCCACAGAGGTTGTGGTGGAGCTGTTGAATATATGTTTTGTCAATTGCTAACAAACCTTATAGAAATAACTGTGGGTAGCTAATACCAGTTTGCATTTACCTGTCAAGAACCCAGTGCTTATTACTCAGGGAAAATTCCTGCTGGAATATTTTTTTTTCTGCTGCAGAAATAATTGTACAGTGATTAATTACTAAAAGGAGTACCACCAATGTTGTATACAAATCTCCAGTAATTAGAGATGTGATGTTACTTAACCTTTTTTAGCCTATCTACATCTGTCACACACAACACCCACCTGTGAGCTGTTGTCCATGCTTATCTGTACAGTTAGAGCAGTTTGAGTTCTGAGTTGGTTCTGCTAATTTGCTGGTTGGTATGGTTACCACTGTGTGAAACCTCTTCTGTGAGTCTGGTGGCCAACACTGTACTGCTGTGAGTACATTTTTGTTATTACATGACTGTTCTCAGCAAATAAATGAGAGTCTGGGATGTCTGGGTGACAGTTCTACATATAGCATTAGCATAACACTTTCCACGTACCAGAGCCTCTGTGCAGTAAGTTGCAGACTGCAATAGATGAATTCTCTCTCTCACTGTGTTTGCAGTGACACAAAAGGGCAGTAACATGGCCAAGGAAGAATTAGTGTCCTGGTTTATGTGTAGACACTGGAGCCAACTGTTTATTTCCTAGTGATGCCAAGCCCCCTTATGAAGTCTAGCCTTTGGCATGGAAGGACTCAGCTGATAGGAGGCCAGTATGGGTGTCTCCTTAGTTATCCTGCCTGTGAATTACAGAGAGAAGGGAGAGTGTGCTAGATACATCTAAGCAAACTGCTGTCTTGGGATTTTTGGTTAATATGACCCTGTCTCAAATTAAATTGTGAGAACCAGAGAGCTGTAATAGAATCCCAGTAGGTACACCCTGCTGCCACCTCCACCCTGTTGCATCAAGCCATTCCCAGCCGATGCATACCAGCAGGAGTTATTTCACTGTGTTGGAGAAAGAAAAACCTGACATGAAAATGAATGTCCCAGACCATTGAAGCATGAACTCAAATGTATGGTTTTTTTATGCTTCTGCCTCATCAGCCATTGATGATGGTAGTGTTGTGTCTAAACAAACAACTGAGGTCATCTTTCTGCAAGGAGACAAAGAATTTTTGGGCAGTAGAAAGAAAACTTGCATTTTATGTAGTACCTTAGTTATCACTAAAAATAAATTAGATTATGTAGGTGAGTCTCTGTAATGCTTTATTTTCTAAGTGGTCTCTTCTGTGCTGCAGGTGCAGTTAACTGAGTTATTTACACTATGGCAGCAATTTGAAGCTTTACTCAGTTTGCAGGATATTGTTATATATATTTTAGTCATATTTGACTAGATCAAAATTAGGCTGGCTAGGTCTGGGTCACCTGATCTATTTGTGTTTGCAATGCAATAAAAAACTGATTTGCCTCTATCTAGGTAGCAAAAGACTTTTAAGAAAAGGTATTTTTGAAGGCAAACAAGTAATTGTACAAGGTGCTGTTGTACAAGTTGTGCAGGTCTGCTTTGTGAGATTCCTCAGAAGCAGAGATTTACAAAAAGCTTTTTCTAGTCCTCCTGGACTAGTCTTAGTTTTGAAGTATATTATCCTTTAAAATATGAGACAGTAGTAAGCCTGGCTTTTTCTGGTTGTTGAAATTAGAACAAAACCATGTTCATTGAGTCCTATGCTTTATGAAAATTACTTGAATCTGTTTTATTTTTATACTGAAATTTTACAGGCAATAGGCTTGATTTTCATTTCACATATGCTGGAGTTAAATCAAAGTGGCTTCTCAGGATTTTTCATTCTGCAACTTGGCTGGAGACTGAAAATCACATTTTAATGGAGAGGCCCTTATAAATGCTACCATAGTCACAACTGCCCTGTGAAGGTATTTTTTGGTCAATTTAGTCCATAAACAGCACCACCTCACCTCCCTGCCCCAATATATAATTTTAAATGCCAGGTCTAGGTCATTTTATCAAACCAGGATGAAATGTATTTTGAAGCTAGCTGTTAGCAGAAGTGTTTGTGAAACCAAATATTTTACAGAGCTCAAGTCCACTTACCGCAATGAATGTGCCACTTCCTAAGCCTGTCAACTTCACAGGCTTCTGGACTAAGTACTGGGTTGATGACGGTCAGGGAGGCTGGTCCTGGCCATTAGTCTAACCACATCAGTACCTGTTCTGCCTATGTAGCCAAAAGCTTTTTCTTTCTGCCCTGGATGCAGCCTGTGCTCTCCATAGCCATAAACTGCAGCACAAGCAGCTGTCTTATTCCTCTTTTCCAGAGATCAGCTAGTGTCCACATATCTCCCTCTAAATATACAAATATCTTGTTGCCTAAATGTCTTTGTCAGAAGTTTTGGAGAGTTAACATCTCTCCATCTCACTCCCATAATCTCTTCCAAATAACTTCTTGTTTGTTGGAAGAAAAACGAGCTTTTGATTTGCTAACAGGAAACTCATCACATTCAATTCATGGTATTTAAATAAAAGGAGTATGTACATATCTGTGCCTGAGGGATGTCACTTCATTGTGACTGTGATAGGAAAAAATACCATAAAGCCAGATTCCTCTGCCCCTAAGGAAAATGCAGTCTTCACAGCTGTTCTACTCCTTGCAGACAATCTGGTTTTAAAAATTTAAGTAACATTTTCAAACATCATGGAAATGAAGCACCACTGCATCTCCTCCTGCTAATAAATGACAGCAGCATTTAAGGAGACAATGTCTGACTTCAGTGCTGTATTAAAGGGAAAAGTTACCTAGCTGTGTATATAAAAAACCTGTTTGATTCTCTACATGCAGCTGTTTTACTGTAAAATCACAAGGTGGTTCAGTCATGGGTGAAGTGCTGTATTTCTTTTGCTTCACTCCATGCAGTAACAGCAGCTTTCATTTTACTTTACCCATGTGCATCACATATCCTTCACCCTAATGAAAAACATCTGAAGGACATAACTGACCAACCTATGAATACTTAGTAATAAGCTAGCAAGGCTTGGTAATTCTGATTTCATACTCTCCTACCTCAGAGAGATCTGTTGATTTCTCTTTTTTTTTCTTTGTGAAGAGGTCCTTTTGAAGGACCTTGTCCTTGGATGCTAGGTGAAGGGTAGCAAATGCAGAGCAAGCACTGGCATTCTTCAGCTTCATTACAGTGCCATCAGATGGAACAGGATGATCCCCACATGCCAAAACAAATTTTTGTTTAATTAAGTCTTCAGCTGTAAAAGATGTAGTGCCTGCCTCTTAGCTTTTGCAACAGAAATCTTTTTAGCTTCTGCAACATAACATTAAAAAAATACAAAATCTGTATGGTTGCATGTAAAGAGCTTAACTCTTAAATTGACTAATGTCAAAGCAGAAATGTCACCTTTAGATGATGTTTGTAGGCTGCAAATAAAACAGTAACAATTTTAAAAATAAGAAAGATATCTTTGCAGTTCCCAATAAGTGAAGTCTTGTCACCAAAATGAAATATGATGCTAAATTCTGAGACTTTCTGTTACTCTGCTATATTTGGTTAGGATGTCATCTTGATTTGTGTTCACCTTGTTAAAATATTTTGCCAGTCTTACACAAATTTCCTAATGTTTTTCCACATGAAAAAGGATATTAACTGCTTTAATAAATTTTCTCCTGAGAGAGATTAATTAGGGAGTATTTTCAAGTGAAAGTTCACGATAAATCAGTTGCAAATTAGCAGGAAGTGAAATTACTGTAGCCATTTTTTAGGGTTTTTTTCAGCCCTGCTGTAAGATTAAGAGGTTAGTTGGAACAAGCTTAATTTTAAATACTGAATTGGTACACAGTTACAGTACAGTTCAGAAGATGCTTGCCTACCCCTAATCATACACATTTGCTCCTTCTAGGGGAGGGAGTTAGGCCTTCGGAGCTTGCGTTTCACACCAAACATCAGGATATGAACTGTTGGGGTGCAGGAACTACTTGATGGTTTTCTTGAGTCAGGTATCATTAAGGGAATTGTAGATTCATGGGGTAATTCAGATTGGAAGAGATCTCAGTAGGCCTTTTTATCCGGTCTCTTTCTCAAAGAGCACAACTTATTTTAATTATCATTCAATAGTAATTTAGGGATTAACCCAAATCATGAAGTAAAGTAGACAGCCTGTGAAATACATTGTCTTGAGACTGGCACAATGAGACAGAGGATCCAACTTCTATAAAAGGAGGCATTTCTCATCTGTGAGAATAGTGTTTCTACGTTCTGTTAACAAAAGAACAACAACAGAAAAGAGCAAAACATCCAGATCTCAAACAGGGCAAGTGTCTATTTATGATGAAGTTGAGAGAGATTATTAGTGGAATTCTGTGAACTGAAGTTCACTGAAAATAGGTATTCAGTGAAAATAGTTATTCGAGTATGGTTGGACATGGCAAATAAACCATGGATGGAAGAGGAAGGATTTTAGAATTGGCTGGCAGAATTTCCTTTTTACTGAAACTAATACTCAACTTTTTCAAATCACTTCATTACTGCAAGTCAATTTCTCTCTAGAGCCATCAGATAAAACTCTGAAATCTGTACAGAAGAGCACATAATGAGGTGGGGTGGAGCTCTTCGCATAGCAGAAGAGTCAAGACTACTACTTAATTTTCAATTAAATCGTAAAAGCTCTGAAAGTCTTGATGTAATGTGATGGGGATTTTCCATGACTTCTTTGCACAACTGTCTTGTTTTCAAAGAAGCTCTTAAGTCTTTGGTGTAGTTTATCTTTGGTTCAGTTCATTTCTACGTTAGTATGTTATTCTGCAATGTCAAAACTTAGGTCAAAATTCCTGGGATTTTGACAATCAGTATTTTTTTTCTCTGCTTTATCTGAATTTGATAGAGAATTTTCCAAGGAAAGAGAAAAAGCCAAGGCCCGAGGGGATTTTCAGAAGTTACGTGAGAAGCAGCAACTTGAAGAAGATCTGAAAGGATATTTAGACTGGATTACACAGGCAGAAGACATCGACCCTGAGAACGATGAAGAGGTTGATGAAGAAGGCAAGCGGAACAGTACGTGTTCTTTACTCTGTGCTACCTCTATGTGGGACAGTTTGATTGCATTACACTGGGGTGGGTGCAGCCTAGCTGGTGTTGCTTTCTGATTTCCAGTTTGCAAAGGTGTTGTTAGCAGAGCAGTCATAGCTGTTAACCTATTGATCCTTAGTCATGGAAGAAGACTCAGAGTCTTACAACAAGACTCTGCCCTCAGCTGTCCACGTACAAAGCATTGTCTGTGCTCAATCAGTGCTTGGCTTTTTTTGCGTTGCGTGAGAAGTCAGTGCGTACAGGCTACGTGCCACTGTCCTTGCAAGACCTCAGTCAAGAGGAGTGTGTGTTTGCCTGTGTGTGCATGCAATAGCAGAAGTAATGATATAAAAAGCTTAAAAAATATGGCCAAAACTACAGTCAAGAAATAAGTAGTGTATATAAGAAAATGCATCTCCAAGTGGTTTGTCAGAGACAATTCAGAATATTGTTTTCTGTGTTGAAATAGTACAGTACTGTTCTTTTTCTTCTAGTGCTGCTAATTCAGTGTGAACTGTTTATTTAAACCATAGTACTTTTTAGAAGTAGTATAATAGTGGCAATCAGGTGGTTTGATATTGCAGTATCTGTTTTTAAACTTACCTCTATATTGCATGTAGTTAAGTTTTTACAAACCTTTCTTTTTGAGATTCAGAATTTTATTAGTCCTTTAGTTTGTGATGATAGCCAGGTATAAATCTGTATTACTGACTGGAGGGAAAGAATGATTTTATTAGAAGCTGAAAAAACCTTGTAGGTTGATGTTGATGCCAGCATCACCTAGAAAGGAACAATTTTATGTCTGTATGTAAGCATTCCTTTAACAGCTTCTAGGGCATATAGGTCTTTCATAAATCAAAAATAGTTGTTTGCATAGATGTTGAGTTTGAGAGAGCTTCTGGCTCTAAACTGTGAACTTAGATGTAATTTTATGCTAAACTAAGAGTTGGAAGAGACTTGCAGAGTAAAAGTAAAGTAATTAAAGGAACTTTAAAAAAACCCCAAGAATTTAATTTCAGGCATGCATCTGTATTTTGAGCAGAAATTCCTAGCAAATACACAATCTCCTAGCATTCCTCTGGGTTTGTGCACATGTGCTTAAACACGTGGCATTGAATTGAATTTTTAATAGCAGCTGCAACAAAGTGTAATGGAGGAAAGGTTGCTGAATCCTCCACCTCCTTTCATTCAAGATTTGCTGTACTGCATTTCACATTGCATGAGGAGGTATGTTGAGAGACCAGAGAAGCAATGTATCCAGGTAGTCCATGCAGAGCTTTTGGGTTAGGAGCATAGTTATGCTAATGAACTGTGTAAGAGTCAGGTGAAATTTAGCTAGTTGTCACTGGGTTAATAATCTTAAGTAGTAAACTTCAATTTAGTCCAGATTTACTGGTGGTGCATTTCTAGAACTGTCTTTGAAACATAATTAAAGTTGGGTCACAAGATAGGCAGAATAATCATTTGCAGGCTTCTAGGCAACTCTGTCGCTACTTTGAATACCTAAACCACTGGAAGATCAAGATTACTGCTGTTTATGTTGGTGGAAGATCATCATAATGCTCTTCAAAGATGTGGAAGAGCTCTGGATTTAGGATCACAGAAGATCTGTTCTCTGTATGGTAGAAAAAGGTACAGACTTCAGAAGCAGTTAAATCAGTGATTAGTAGCTTCTTACATAATCTTTAAAATGTAGTTTAGGTTCCTGCAGCCCTAGCGTTTTAAAGTTTCTGCCTAGAGAAGTCATTAAGTCCAGCTGGTTATAAAGGAACCCCTGCATTTGTTCACCTATGTTGCTGATAGGGGGCAGGTATTCAGTGCTGTTGAATAGTGGAATACCTTTTAACTACTGGAACTGTAAATATGTCTTTAGTAATAAAGCTGGCTTTGTTATGAGCCCATAGCTAGTTGCCCTGAAGTCAATGAAAAACTCCAGTTGGCTTCAAAGCATTGCCAGCTTAGCTCAAAATACAGAAGTCAGTGAGAGGTGAGGGATTTAGCTCTGGTGAGTTACTTCAGTCTGTTTTGCCTAACATTGCTTGTGTTGTATATCTGGACACATCTTTGTTTTTTTGCGTTGCAATTGCTGCCATCTCCTGTGTAAATGCTGGGATTACATGTGCTTAACACCAAGGGCTTACATTGGCTGACTTGATGGAAGACAAGAAGAAAAGCAGACTTAGCTGCTTTGGCCGTTCTTCCAATAAGCATGGTAAAACGTGTTCTGATGTGCAGTTGAACTTTCTTTTGTGCCAGCACTGCATTTGATGTGTTAGTTTTTGAAAGCACATGTTGTATGTGTTTTCTGTATCAGAGGTGTGCTCATCTTCAGCATGCAGCTCTGCTGGGTGAAGTGCATGTGTGCCATAAGACTGGTGCTGCAGTGCTCTACCTCCTTAAAGCATAGTCTTTATGCCCTGTGGATTTCTGCTGAAGTGTATTTGCCTGTGACTGTTCTTCTTGAAGCATGAGTTTTCTTTTTCAAATGTCAGGTAAACCAGATCAAGAAATATATTTTAAATTCAGGTGTGAAGAAATTACTGAAAGTAGTTTACAAGCTTCACAATGAATCAATGTAAGCTTAGAACAGTATGATGAAAATATTTACTATTTATAATACTTCTAATGTGGAATCTAACAAAACCTAACAAACTTTGCTCTATCTTCTCTAGCTTACTGATGATTTAGTTTCTGTAGTTGTGTTGTATACAACATTTGTATCCCACAATGGAGATGGACAGGAGTTTTAGAGTATGGTCACAGAATCATTAAGGTTGGAAGAGACCTTTAAGATTGTCAAGTCCAAACATCCACCTGCCACCACCATGCCAGTAAACATTTTTCGAACACCTCCAGGGGCAATGACTCCACCACTGCCCCTGTGCCAATGCTTAACAACTCTTGCAGTGAAGAAATTTTTCCTAATACCTGACCTGAATCTCAAATCTGAACTTTTTTAATAATGGACTACTACTGGATTAGAAATCCCACTCTAAATATTTTTCTTTGTATTACCTGTACCTCTGTTTCTATTAGAGTAGATAACATTCCCAGGATTCACAGAGTCATCCTTCAGGCTAGAACTGGTTGGTTCAGGGATGCTTCTGTAATGAAGACTGATTATTTTGCTCTCCTTCCACTGCTATGCAACCACTCAACTTTATATCAGAGTTCCATAGGCTGCCTATAAGAAGAGATAGCCTGTAAGAATGATTGCTGATAGTATCAACATTAGGTCTGCACTATGAAAACAAACACCTCACTACAGTATCATGTAGAACATCTTCTAGGCAGACCCTTCTTAACCTGAGGAGCTTCACAGTCAGAATAGATAGTACTACTTCTTTCTGATGTGTTTTCTGCACATACAGAAGACTTAGGAAAATGTTACCTTTTGGGGAATATTTTATTGTTCTGTTTTCCTATTTCACTACCTCAGAGACTTGGTGTAAAGGATTCCACAAGTCCAGGTACTGATTTGAGAAGTAATTAGGAGAATTTCGGAGCTCATGTAATTGTTTGGATGTTACTAGCAGACAGAAGATGACTATTTTGCAAGGTTGATCTAAAATTTTGTCAGTGTATTACCTTTTCTTAGTTGTTCAGGATTCTCTCTAGTAGCTGTTATTGGTTATCTGACTGCTGTGCAGATGACTCCACTTCTGCAACTCTCTTCCTTCAGCACCTGTAACCAGAAAGCTACCCAAGGTGCATCAGTGTGAAAATGAGATCAGCCTATGGATCCAAAATGCATAGCTGAAGTTGAACCAGATTAATAATCATTAAATTTCTAGTGGAAAACATTTCCAACAGTAATACTTGTCACCACAGTTCAAGAATTCAGGGCGTAATTTAGCCTTTAGATTACTTTCTAGCATCTTGGCTTGAAAAGTCATAATGGAAATAGAAGCAGAGTGGTCAGTATGATCAGAGTGTGATAGTTCCTGTTTTCAGAAGAACTTTGATGACATTTCATGGAATTAACGAGCATGTTAACAACACTTAAAAGCTGATAAGCACCTCCGAAGTGTTAACAGAGCACTTAGCAAAAGTGTTCAAGGTCACAAATCCTAATGCAGGTTTATTTCTTTACTAAGGGTAGCATGTTCTTTGTTATGAAACCCCTCTACATTGTACTCTCTGGAGCATTTTCTACAGTTGAATCATCAAAAAGAAACATAATAAAGAAAGCTGCAATGCACTCTGGAATTCTGTATGCTTGTTTCTCTTATAAGAGGAGGACTGGTGAAGTGTCTTAACTTCATCTGCTATTCCTCAGATATTCCAAGCTCACATTAGACAGGCAAAATGTAGAGGTATTCTTGCAGTAGAACCGGAGATCATGTTCTGGGTAATGTGCTTTGCTTGGCTGTCAGTCTAAAGCAGTTTCTGTCTCCTAACAGCAAGCATGCCCACCAGTGAAACTGAGTCAGTGAACACAGAGAACGTGAGCGGAGAAGGAGAGAGCCCAG
Organism: Galbula dea; assembly: GCA_013399015.1. Lineage (NCBI taxonomy): Eukaryota > Metazoa > Chordata > Aves > Piciformes > Galbulidae > Galbula > Galbula dea. Next base: position 161,189 of record VWZX01003755.1, on the reverse strand, counting down.
CATGCTGTGGGAGTTTGTGGTGAGTACGCAGACTGCTTTCAAGTAGCCAACCTCAGCTGCTTTAAAATAGTCAAGCTTTGTGTGACGCTTGGGATTTTCTGCCTTCCAGTAGTTTAATATTAGACCAATTATTACAGCACTGAAGCATTCCTAAAATTTTTAAGCTGAGATGCTATAAAGCAATTGAACTAAACTTCCAGTTGTTTTCCTGAGAGCTTTCAGGAAAAATAGTTATTGTCCAAAATAATAACAAAAGAATGGCAGTCCCCTGTGACATGTAAAAAGAAACATTCTCTGTTAAATTGTGCCTGATTGGGAGAATATGTATTTTTTCAGCCATAATTGAATGCATGAGGGTATTTCTATATTCCATGGCGTTCACTATTTGTTTGCTTGGATTTTCATGACTTCAAGCAGCTAAGTTTATTTACTTAGTTTTAAAGGAAGTTTCCTTTTTTTCACTTAGAAAATTTGTAAAGCTTTAGGAATGGTGTTTCAGAAAATAAATAACAGACAATAGAATTTGTGCTTTCATAATGTATTTTATTAAAAGCTTGTTTTTATGTATATGTAAACCCAATGTATTGGTTTGCAAAATTCTAAAGAGAATTTATTTGTGGGGTTTTTTTCCACGTTCTTAAAAATGTATTTTCCTTTTCTTCTAGTCAAACCATCTCAAAGTCCAAGTTCAGGTCAGTATTTTCTGTGTCTATCACTTTTCTTTCCTTGTGATTATTTTACACATCATGATAATCTCATAAAATTGTTCTTTATTTATTGTACTTTAAATGTCAGTGGATGAAACCTCTTCCTAACAGTTACTGGTGAGTACAAAAGTAAAGTTTCCATGAATGCTTTTGGAAATCAAACTCCCTATTTTCCTCTGTTGATAGTCGTGGATCTCTTTTCACTTACTCATTTCACAAACATTTGCCTACTGACACAATTTCAAGGCACATCAGTAGAAATCTCTAGGAGTTTCTAAAAGTGGACCTAAACATTCCTGCCTTGTTTAATCCTCCCAGAATCATGCCTGTGGCTTAACTCCAAGCCTGCATTTTCAGACTAAACGTAATTTGAATTCTAGGTTGCTTCACTGGCTTTTCTTTGCTGTAATCAATGTATGGGGCTTGAGAAGACAGCTGTCTTGTTACTCAATGAAATGTTAAATGCAGCTTAATCTAATCATGACACAGGCAATTAGAGTCTCGAAAAGTTGTGGTTTACATTTAAAAATCCATAATGAAATCTAAAAAAGGAATAATAAATCCCTGATCTGCTACTAGTAATAATTGATGCAATTCTCTGACGTATTTTGCACATATTTGTATAAACAAACCTACTCACGCATACACGCTTGCACAACGTTATCTACACAGACAGAACCCTCCCTGAGTTCGTCCATGTCTTCTGGGTAATAATACCTTTGTTTTTATTTGAACTTTCAGTCGACGCTGGCGTCGCTGGAATCGATTTAATCGAAGGAAATGTAGAGCTGCAGTAAAATCTGTCACGTTTTATTGGCTTGTTATTGTCTTGGTCTTTCTGAACACATTAACTATCTCGTCGGAGCATTATAATCAACCAGACTGGCTGACCCAGATCCAAGGTACAATCAGAAGTTATTTGTCCTGTTTTGACTCTAGATACTTCCATTCCATTGGTGGCTACTTTGGTACTTTGCCATTTTGTGTTGATGTTTGCTTTCCTGATGGATATTCAGCCCAGCCAAAGGAAGATACAAGAAGTGACTGAAAGTGTCTGATTTCTGCAACTGTAACACAGCTTAATGCATATGAGCAAAAACCTGACGATACTAAATTGTAAATACCTGTACTTTTATTGTTAAATCATGCCTGAAAGATGAGGAAGGAAATAGAAAGTGGCACAGCAGAACATGCTGTGGGCTGTGTTGCTTAAGTTACAGTGTGAACTCAAGCTGTGAGCTGAGTAGCCGTGAACTGCACAACAGATTGGAGAGTTGAATAGTTTATAGGTGGCAGGAAGCTTTACGTCTTTGTGTAACTTTTGCCCCTTAGGTATCAAATACCATCCAGGTTAAAAAACAGTGTTTCCTTCTTAAGCAAAAGGCTGTGAACTAGTATGCAAAGCATAGTACTAATAGGTTAAAATAGAAATGAAATATATGAGACAGTTCAGGAATGTCTCTTGTTTTCTTACGTTTTGTTACAGATATCGCAAATAAAGTTCTTCTGGCTTTATTCACCTGTGAGATGCTAGTAAAGATGTACAGCTTGGGCCTACAGGCTTATTTTGTTTCTCTTTTTAACCGCTTTGATTGCTTCGTTGTTTGTGGTGGCATTGTTGAAACCATCTTGGTGGAGTTAGAAATTATGTCACCCCTTGGAATTTCAGTGTTTCGCTGCGTTCGTCTCCTGCGTATTTTTAAAGTAACAAGGTAAGGTTAACTAATGCTGCTAACTTCAGGGGTAGCTGAAGGGTGATCAGCAGTTCTTTTGTAATACTTCATCATGCACTGCTCTTTTACTGTTTTGTTTGGGGTTTTTTTGGTGTGTGTTAACACACGCATTTTAATTTATAGGCACTGGGCATCCCTCAGCAACTTGGTTGCATCCTTGTTAAACTCAATGAAGTCCATTGCTTCACTGTTGCTTCTGCTTTTCCTCTTCATCATAATCTTCTCGTTGCTTGGAATGCAGCTGTTTGGAGGCAAATTTAATTTTGATGAAACTCAAACAAAACGGAGCACCTTCGATAATTTTCCACAAGCTCTCTTAACTGTATTCCAGGTAACTTTCTTTCATCCCCTATGAAACATTTTACCTTTGATGATCAGCAAAACTGTTTAAGTGATCATGTTTCCTGAAAGTACAATCACAAATACTATTTATTCAGTTCACCTTAATTAGCATTCTGCTTATTAAATTCAGTACTCTGGTAACTCTGCACCATTTATGCCATTTGTTTCATGTCTTATTTGATCTATCTATGCAACATAGCTGTCATATTACTTCACAAATTTAAATCTCCTTTGTCCATCAAGTACATGACTAGAAAAAGAGGTGAAATGTTATTTTTATTTTAATTACATTGTTTTCTTTAATTTCATTACCTACATAAAAGTTCAGCTATTCCTCAGCAGGAAAAAATGAGAATCATTGTGAGTGTGCATATTTGCCTATGGGTCATATCAATTAATGTAATACAAAAATAAGTATGAATTTATGTAAGAGACACTGTCAGGTTTATTAAAATTTTAAAGCAACTTGTCTGTTACCTGTGAAACAATAGGGCCATAATTATGGTTTGCTTTTTAAAACTATTTTATGATTTGTTAAATTTTTTTTTTCACAATGTGGGTACTGGAATTAGGCTAATTGGTTTCATCTTTCTAGCCATTTTCACATTCACCTTTGCAGGTTACCGCAGTGTTAGGTTTCAGACATTTTAGGTGAGTGTTTAAAGCTGACCCTGCAAGACTCAGCTGTGCATTAGCTCCCTGTGTCTTTGGTAGCAAAGTTTCATCTGGCAGCTGCCCAGAGCAAGCTAAAAATCTTGCAGTATAATTTTAACATAAGGAAATCTTAATGAGAAATTTCCTTGAGAAGAAAAGCGTCCACATTTGACTTGACATTACCCCTTTAAAAAATTAAGGCTGTACTTTCAAATTTAGCTGAGTTGGATTTTATTCACATTTTGGGCTGCCTCATTTTCAAAGGAAGGAGTCTTCCTTCAGTTCAGAATACACTCAGGAGCAACTAACCTGCTGAAGGCTCCAACATCTATGCAAACCAGTTTGATAAGTTTTCTTAGGATAGAATTGACGAGTTTTAAGAAGTTACTTAGAAATACATGAAGTGCCCCTATAACCTGCATTATAACACTCAGAATTTTTGTCATAATCCAGAAACAGTGGAGTTGCCTAGTGTTAAACTTTCCTTTTAACTAATCAACAGCTTTTTGTAAAATTCTATTAGACCTTGGTGGAATGATGTAGATCAAGAGCCAATAAGAAAATAATGTAATTCTCTCACAGCACTGATCTCCATTCAGTTTTAGGTGGCTGCTATTTCAAAACCTAAAGCAGTAGTCTGTGTGTGGTATGTGTATGACATAATTTATAAGGTGGCCAGTCACTGCTGAAACTGAAATTGGGTAGGGCAATTTGCAGAGCTAACAGGCATACACTAGAAAAGATTTGTGGCCTTAAAACAGAGAACTTTAAAAAATACACTAACTTGATTTTCAAGAGTGATGAGCATTTGCAGGCATTTCAACAGAGGTGGCATTACTGAATATTGGGGCTCTTAGTTTTGCATGCAGAAATCAATAACATTATAGGATATTCTGTTTTTATTATTTTTGCCTTTGAAGTTCAGTGATGTAACTGCATAGCATAATATGAAAAGAGTAGTAGAGTTAAACCCAAGTTTTCAGGAGATTCTTATTTAAATGGAAACTTTAAGACAGTGCACAAAAAGATTGTTGTATTGCTTTATGTCTACAGAACATTACCTTTATTGTGTATTGTGGTCAGAGGAAGCATTTCTTTATTGATCTCTTTGATGTTGAGTTACTAATAATATATCTGCTTCTTAGATTCTGACAGGTGAAGACTGGAATGCTGTCATGTATGATGGCATAATGGCATATGGTGGCCCATCATCATCAGGCATGATAGTCTGTATATATTTCATTATCCTCTTCATTTGTGGTAACTGTATCCTTTGTGCTCACTGGAGATATCTCCACATGGGGGTGTGTGCCAGGGGACATGCAAAATTTCTCTAGGAGGGCATAAATTGCAAGGGACATGCCAACACGTTCTGCAAAGCCCAAAGTCAGAGTCCATAAATAGACTTTGTACACCAGTTCCCTAATGAATGAAACTCCAGTGATCTCAGACTCCCTCTCCAGCCACCACAAGGGTAAAAAACAGACATTTTTTTTTCTTTCTTCCTTCCTTCAGTTGCAAACCAGCCCTATTCTACATGCTTGTGTCTGTTTGATATACATCTTTCCCTCTGAAAATGCAGGACCTTGATGCTTGATATAGTCCTGTTAATTCTGACACATGCAGGATTAATTTATTGTAAAACGCTGGGTTGAACTTATTTTAAAAATATTCTCAAGTATTCTGTTTTAAAATCAGTGATCCTAATGGATCCTTGCTCATTTTGCACTCAATATTAATCTAGTCCATTAAGTGAAATGTTACTTGCACTACCCTCCAGCATCACAAATGTCTGTGCTGTAGATTAGGAACATGTGTTTTATATCTCCCACATTGTCAGTGTTTATGCTGATAATAAACCAAACAAGTGTAGTAAAGCATGAAGTCCTTAAAGTGATTTGAAATAGATATCTTGCTAAATGTCTTCTTGGCCATTGCTGTGGATAACTTGGCAGATGCTGAAAGTCTAAATACAGCTCAGAAAGAAGAAGCTGAAGAAAAGGAAAGGAAAAAGAATGCAAGGTAAAATAGCATGGGCATATTGGATAAGCAGGAGAGGGAAGGAGGAGAGTACTGAATTCTTTCATTTTTTCTTTATATAGATGTCTTTGCCTTCTTCAGAATTTATTGAACTTCAGAAAAACATGAGTTTGCCTAGACCCAATTATGATTTTAGTAGTTGGGAAAATGGGGTGAATTAAGGATATAATGATAAGCCAACTGATATTTAAACAATGTAATGGTAGGATTTATTGCACAATTAGGACAAGAATGTATCTGTTGTTGCCAATGCAACTGATCCCTGTGGGATCAGTTCTCTAAGCCTTATATAGACAAGAAAACCTTCCCTTGAAATCAGTGCAGGCCTATTGAAGTCAATGCAAGTTGTTTATGTGAGTCCAAGGGCAGAGTTTATCCCTTTAGAAAGGAGTAATGATCATGCATTGAATTTTTTAGGGATTAGCTTCTGGAATTATATTCAAGATGATAATCTTTTAAATGGGTCATTGCATTCAAGTGCAATAGATTTTTGTTGCTCTGACACCTTCAGCTGTGCAAATAGTTTTAAGTATTTTACTATAAGGTTTTTATGCTCCCTTAACTTTGCAAGGAAATGGGATGGTTCACTTAATCTTCTGTCTTTAGGTGATATGCTTTGTAATTGTTACTGTATTGTTTTGTAGGAAAGAGAGTCTGGAAAATAAAAAAAGTGAGAAGTCAGAAGGTGACCAAAAGAAGCCCAAGGATAGTAAGGTGTTTATTCTAGAACTTCTGTCTTTTCTAAGAAGCAGTTCTACTACTTCTGCTAGGGAGTGCTTTTCAAGTCTGCTGTGCATTCTGCAATTTCTCTTATGAACCCATCATCCATACATATTTTTCCAGGCAATGGAAACTTAGTTCTGATATTTTGCATCTTCATAGAATCGATTAATCCAGAAAATCCTTTTGGTTTCAGAATATCCTGAAAGCTGTTAGAGCATGAAGTAGCTAATGTTAATGAAAAATGACATTATTTTAGAGTCCCTGTGTGTACTTTGCCTGATAAACCCAATGAAAGAGATTAGTAAATGATAATCTGTTAGTAGAATGTTCAAACATTCTTGGTAATTTTTACCAAGGCCTAGTGGTTGTGTTTTCATTGTGATCTACATGGCCAGAAGAATGTGGAAACTATAGAAACATTGTCTTTTAAAGATATATATTAAACTGTCAGCTCTGCTCTCTTCTCAGTTACTGTTCCAGAAAACAATCTCTACCCTGACTTCAGAGGCTCATTTGGTTTTCTTTCTGTTGAACTTTATACTCCAAGCTATATTTAAATTTATTTGTCTTCTTGCTGTAGGTAACAATTCCTGAATATGGAGAAGGAGAGGATGAGGATAAAGATCCCTATCCTCCCTGTGATGTTCCAGGTATGTGAATACCAGCCAGAAGACAAATGCATTTTAAGTTTGTTTGCCAAAATATCCTAAATCTGCTCTTCCTGAATACTGAATTCAATTCCTTTGAAGTCAGTGAAGTTCTGCTCTGTTATCAGTGGATAAAAGAGCCTGTAAGCTAAGTATTATCTTTTCCTGCAGATTCCTAAACAGTGCAAACATCATAAGAGAGTTAATACTATGAGCCTGAAGACTGCTTTGGTAATGCTGTCTGAATGTGAGAGCAAATTCTAAACTTTTCTGAAATGTTTGGCAAAAAAAGGACATTCCAGGGCTGATGATGTTGAGTTAGCTTTGTCTTTGCTTCTTGCAGTCCAGTGAACATACTGGAAAACTGAGTTCTGGATTGTCTGGATGCCTATTACAGAAATCTGTCCTATCTTTTGAGCAGTCAGTGCTCAGCCTGTGCACGATGTGCAGCCCCACGACAACACAGTGCAGGCATGGAGTTAGGGGCAGGGACTGAGCTTGAGTAGGGCTCCAGAGATCATGTGCAGAGCTTTGAGTGGAGTCTCCAGATCAGACTGGTTAGGGCCAGTAAGGCTTATTAATGCCCTCATAGAACTTGTGCACAAAAACATCTGTATGAGCTTGTGACAACTGTATGGATGTTCATATATTGATTCATAGGTTTTTAAATCCGTGCTGTATGTATTTCATATGAGCCATATATATTCTGATATAAGCCATGCTTTTCTGTTTTTATGAACAAAATCTCGATGCTTTTTACATTATAGTAAAAATGTATTTAATTTAAAGTAGGTGAAGATGAAGAAGATGAGGAGGATGAACCCGAGGTACCAGCAGGCCCGCGTCCCCGTAGGATATCAGAACTAAATATGAAGGAGAAGATAACCCCAATCCCGGAAGGGAGTGCCTTCTTCATCTTCAGCAGCACCAACCCGTAAGTACAGTTCTGGAAAATACTGCTTTAGTCATCAAGGTTTAGTAGTGAAGTAACAGGCCTCCTTCCAGTGAGGTTATGGATAGAAACCCAATATCTCCAACAGGAGGGAGATTGGCTTCTCTCCTGAAATTTTACTGATTGGTGAACAAGTGAACTAAGTTCAGTTCCTGCAGACTGAACATAGCTGTTACATTTATACATAGCAATTTCATGAGCCGTCTTAGAAAGCTACATATTCTTGGGCCAAAACAGTCATCTTACTTAAATTAACTAAGACACAAAACTCAGATCACCTGCTTTATAACAGGAGTACAAATTTTCAAAAAAACCCTTCTGCTTCTTTAGCAGAGTTTAGACAACTTCAGTGCTCATCAGTTACGAACCTGATCCTGCCTTTATACCAATTTAATCCCAGACCTACTCTACCAAGGTGCTCAATAGCGTTTTTAATAATCATGGGCTCGGTGACTCTAGACGGTTCCACTTTGTGTTGTGTGGCTGAAGCTTAGCAGCTCTGTAGTCTTCAACACCCACTTGTTCTGCAATTCTATAACAAAATCTTCACGGGAGATTCTGGTTTGAGTCCTAAGTAGCACAATGAGATCTGCAGCCTAAGCCACATTTAGCCAGATGAATATTTTTCACAGCTTTAATAAGAATCACATGAAACTGGGGATCTGAAATGACTTATTACCCAGCATTGGTCCTTTTGAGGTTGGCTTCTTTATGTGCACAGTGGTGCAAACACTGGAACTTGTGGTGGCATTCATAAGCCACTGAAAACCAACAGAAGCTCAGAAACCCTCTCTCAGTTCCCTTTGATAAGTGCATCTTCTCTACAGGTGGATTGGATTTTGAATTTGTTTACATTTTTAGAAAACAAAAAGCTCTTCCTCGTTTGCCCTGCTTTTAGCTGTTGATAGTTGCACTGTTCTGTCACTCTTGGCAGAACAGTAGAAAACATCCTATATATTAGCCATCTGCTGTATACTGTTTGCACACATGGTATGTTTTTGTATCTCTTCTTCAGAATTCGAGTGGGATGTCATAGACTCATCAATCACCACATCTTTACCAATCTCATCCTTGTCTTCATCATGCTGAGCAGTGTTTCCCTAGCAGCAGAAGATCCAATTCGCAGCCACTCTTTTCGAAATAATGTAAGCCTTTCATTTTTATGTCTGAAGCTAAATATATCCTCACAGGATAACAATCCTTTGAGACTAGTGCTTGGGTTTTCATTTCCAAGTTAAGAAACTTTGCTTTTCCTTTTTTAAGTCAAACAGGTTTTTTTTTTTTGCTTTAAAAATGATAGCTTTTTAAGGACCAGTAACTATTAGTGGAACATGATAGGTATTAGAAGCATTTATTATGTACATCATGTGTTGCCTTTGTTAGCTTTAAATATATCAGAATAAAATATGCTCAATCTTTATAATCTTAATATTTTTTCATAATTTTCAGCTGCTGTACTTGATACTCATTTCCTGAATCATTCTTAGTGCTTCTCAATGTTTGATACTGATTTAAAAACTGGCAGTTAAAATTATCGCTGTTTGTAACATGTTTGGTACAGACTCGGACCTGCCCTCTCTTCTCCTTCATTGACCCTCTTATATGGTGTTGGGGAACTCAGACTATCACTCTATTACTGGGTGTGTGGCTTCCTAAGGATATTATGTCATCTTTCCAAGAAGCTGCTGTGGCCACACTAGTGAGTTTGAGTACCACCATTTTGGACCCAAAGATCCTTGGATTCCTGATTGGCCATATCAGAAACTAAACAAGTTTCACTTTTTTCTAAACTCACATGTAAGACAAGAATCAGAGCATGCCCAGCTTCCCATATCTATAAAACTGGACAATGCAATCTTATGAATAAATCACAATAAGAGGTGAAAAAAAAAAAGCTGCTAAGGAATACTGACACTGTAATGGCAGAAGTGACTTGAAGGGCTGAGAGTTGTTTTTGTAACCAGAGGAGCACTAGGAAAATTACCTGGTGGTGGTAACTGAAAGGATTATTCCTGTTTGGGACATAGGTAAAATGTGCCATTTCAAGAAGACATTGCCCGCTGGTAAATAGTCACAAATGCACCAGACCTGCATATTTTTCTTGTTACTACTTGAATGATCACTTTCCTTCAACTAGCCAGTTTGGCAAGGGAATAAAAGTTTACAAACTTTAAATATTATCTTTTAACTCTAGATTGAATTCCTTACTGATTAATCTTTGTTGAATGGCTTTAATATTTGCCTATTTTTTCAGCTACAGCAAGGGACAGAAGGATGTGATCTTCAACTGAATGGGGGAAGGGGAAATTATTTCCTTTTATATGATCTAACAGCAATACTTTCTGTGTGTGTTGTCTCTGTTTTATTTTTGCTTGCCGTTATTTAGTCACAGAATTGCAGGCAACATGTTTCTGTGCACAGTTGATTGCTAGTTGGATTGCTGGATCCTTAAAGGTGCTGTCACTAAATTAGGTGTCACCTTAACAGGGGCTGTTGTGCCACAAAAGGTTGAAGTTTTGGTTGTACTGAAATACATGGCAGCTGTCCTACCAACAGCAGTGAGGCCAATATCACATCCACAATCTTTTCAAAAGGTTGTGTGTGTCAATATGCAACTGCTCTGAGTTCCTTTCAGTTTTCTACAAATAAATCACTGCTTTATTTTCCAAGTTCAAGAAAAAAAGACTTGTAGTGCTGGTTTTAAGTAATTTAGTTGTTAATTTTCTTTGTGACATTATAGCTCAATCTATACAGGAGCAGTATAATGTAGCAGAGTGTTGCATGATGTGCATCTAGAAGCATCCATTGAAGTTTTGCTTTTTGATGCAATACTTTGGTAAAAAAAGTACTTAAGTAGTATTTATTCTTTGTGTAAGATTCTGTATCTCTGCTAAAGGCTCAAGAAAGTACCTGTGAAAGCTGATAGAGGAGTGTCTGAATTGAAAGAAAGTGGTTATTGGGTCCTGTTGACTCGTCGGAGGTGAAATCTAGTATCTAAGCACAGTGGCATCTGATGAATTTATAAGTAAATAAAATTGGTTGCATAATAGCTGGAATTTTAAATTGCTTTGCCTAAATTCCCCATCTACCTCTTTAGATTAATTCAGGTGTTGTGCATGTGGTCTAAATTGTAAACATTTATTGATAGATGAATTTCTTACTGTGGCACATATTATACCTTGCAGATACTTGGTTACTTTGACTATGCTTTCACAGCCATCTTTACTGTTGAAATCCTGTTGAAGGTAATGCATTGTTAATTGATCCTTGTTAGCTCAAAAGCAGCTTTAGCAATAATGTTTGTAACTTTTTGTTTACCTTCCAGATCCTAGGGTATGCAGATTATGTCTTCACTAGTATGTTTACATTTGAGATCATTTTGAAGGTAACAGGTTTCTAAAGGAAGTTTGTTTAAAAGGATTTTCCTTGTGTGTCACCTGCCAAGAAAAGGCACTTGAAGTGTTCTTCGCCTTTTCTCTAAGCGATCAAAGCTAAACTTTTTTTAAACCAGAGGATTTTTTATTTTGACAGTTCCTCATAGTTTTGATTGGTTATTTTTTTACCATTGGGTGCATGAAGAAGCTGAGTTTTTATCATTACATCAATTTAATAATTCATTTTTTACCCTTTTTTAAACTTAGAGTTGTCAGAAAAGGGAAAAATAATTCACTGCGCATGAGCTTTTCCTTCTCCTTGCTCTGGCATTGCCAAAAGTGATAATCAGTCTTTTAAGGAGGGAGCATGTAATTTCTCATTTCTTTTGCTGAACTATATTCACAGAGCTAAAATAGTAGATTACTATTTTCTTGCAATAGGACTTGCAAGATATCTTGCATTTATCTATCTACATGTTATGATACTTTGCATTTCTCTTGGGCATACATTTAAATAAACTGAAAGGCATAAATATGCTTGCTTAAATGTATTACCCACGCATGAGTCAAAAATTGGCTTTTTAATGTATAGTTTGTGTACTGATTCTTAAGAACACCTATTGGGGTTACTCAGATTTTAAATGCATGAGGCTTACTCTGGCAGAGAAGCTGTGTAACTGAGGATTAGGTTCACATGTGAGAAAATGCTGAACAAAGAAATCAAAATTTTTGGTGGAAATTTGCAAAATATTTTTCAAGACATTTACTCATGATTTCTAAAAGCTGTGCATATTTCACCATGATTTTTTGGTTGAGTAACCCTGATCTATACACTAAAAAATTTCTAAGAATCTGTACATAAACTGTGCATTTCCAGTTAGAATTATGCTTAACAGAATCTCTTCTCCCAGCTTTTGCTCATATTGCTGTGCATACTCTTCACAATGCAGTTTGATTAATACTAATTGATGCAATATTTGGGCTGTTTACAAGATAAGCTGTACTGTAAGTAATAGACTATTTTCATGCTTGCAAATATTCTCCCAGACTTACCTTTATCCCCTTATTTCTCATTATCAGCAATGAGGAGCTTGCTATAGAGTTGATTAATCTTTTAACATTCGTAGTATTCTAAAATAATTATCCTTTTTTTCACTACTAGAGGAAGGGCAAACTAAAGGAAAGAGTGAAGCACTGAAGAGAACTGTAGCATTAGATCAAACTAGTTCCCAGCTCTGAATTTGAGAAGCCATACAAAATATGTTTATCACCACTTCTGTTGCAGCAGAGAGTTGGTAAACTTCCACATGCTCTGAGCCCCAGGTTGTGTAGCTCCTGCAGTTCCAGTTGTGTTTCTCTAGGAGACAGAGGAATTATAAAGAAGCATAACTGAATGTGTTAAGAAAAGCAACATTTCTTCTAACTGCAAAACATTCTGACACTGAGTGACTCAAGAGGTATCCAAGGGATGGAGGAAGGTCTAGAGCTTGGGTTGCTGAAACCTGGCATTGTAGAACGTAGCAAAGAAACAAGAAGCCCTATCACAGCCAAAAATGTTGGTGCTCCTGACTCAGCTTTCTCTGCCCTGCAGTGCACTCATATATATTTATAAAGGAAAATATATTGTGCCATATAAAATGTAATAGAAATCTAGAACATGACACATGTACATGTACAGTGCCTGCTTTACTAACATGTCTCAGACACTGGCTTTGCTTGCTTCTGGCTGGAGTCCTCCATGTCTTCCTTGCTGGGTTTTGCATTTCCACAGTATAGCTAAGTTGAACAGAAACTGTCCAGCAAGGAGACCAGATCTGCAGAAAGAGCAGCATTTCTGAATTCCTAGGCAAAAAGTATAGGAAACTGAAATTAAGATAACCAGAGGCAATATTATCAGCTGCAGTGAAGAAACTTGTAAATGTCCAAACACAAGCATTAAAACAGAAGAGTTCTCAGCATGTGGGGAGCCTCCCTGTGCTGTGTCTTACTGATTGCTCTGCAGACATGTTATGGTGTTTATATGACATTATATGGTGTTGAGAATATGAATGAGGATGTGAATAACAGAAAAGCAGCAGCGTCAGTTAAAGCATTTAAGAGTTCTCTTATGTCATCCCTACTGTTGATATGCGGTTTACCATCCTGTTTGCAGTACATGGGAAATCTGAAAACATCAGAGCAAAGATCAGGTTAGGGCCTTGTGCTTTTAACCTTGCCCCAGTTGTGCTAATCCCACATCATTTGAACCAGTCCCCACTGGCGTGGAATTACCATTATGAGGAAAGGAGTGGCACTGGTGGTGCCCTAGGTGCTCAGCTCGGTAAGTGTCCTGCAGCATCTGCTCTGCTGAAGGCTGTGTGACAGCACTGGCCACCTCAAATCCACTCTAGGCTTGGCTTTGGTTTTCATCTGTGCTAAGGATAGAATGACTTGCTATTGAGAATTTCAGTCAAGTGCATCAGTTGAGATTTGTAGTGATTGAAATATGAGTCACCTTATAAAGATGGGAAGATGCAGGATTCAGCTGTATTTTTAGGTCAACTTGTCTTTTGTGGGAATCTTTGCATGAAACTTTGTGTGCTGCTGCTAGCATACTACAATGTAAATGGGTATCTGTAGAGAGATGTAAGTTTGATATTCAGTGTTATTTTAGTGCTTGATTCCCACTGATTTTAATGAGTTTAACTGTACTCTCTACAGCTGTAAATGAAAAGAGCTGGGAATTTATTGGAAATCTTATAACTACATTATATCTCTCATGTCATGGTATATAGGTTAAGGCTTTAGGATTTTTACTCTTCTAGTTTTGAGGAATACTTAATATTTTGATTGTGACAACAGACAGTTTAACATGAGAATAAGGAGAGAAAGGCTTCAAAGAAATGCATTCTTTGTGGTTTGTGTTCTTTGATAGTTCTGTGGTGGTCAGTGACACTATTGACTCTTCATGCAAAAGGTCTGCAAGTTTGGGCCCACAAGTAGTGATGCAGGAGGCTGAGATGCCCACTGGCAGTAGCTTTGTTCTACACTGTGGAACAGTCTTTAAAGAGGCAACACTCTACTGCAGGAGGAAGGGAAATAAAAGCTTTTCCGTTTATATGGGGGAACAGAATAAAATAGAAAGTAATAGGTTTAAAGTGCTTAGGCAGTATTAGATGATCTCTGACTGGCATTGAGATTTCGTACCTGTGGAAAAGAAGGAGTAGCTGAGAGTACTCAGGTCTTTTTTTAAGAGTACTTTTTGAAAGAGTACTCCTAAGGCTGAAGAAATTAGAACCCATGTGCCTGAAGTGATTATTAGGTATTTTTAAAACTTAAGATTTTTTATTTTCATGTTTTTGGTTTCAGTATTTCAGTCTTAATCTATAACTATGGAAAAACTCATGCAAAATTCTACTCAAGTGTAGTTTCTGTGCTTCTAAGGGCTTAACTGGATTCCTCTGTGCATTTTTAAACTAGTACTTTTTAGCCATTATGGTAAAGATCTAATTCATAGATTTAGGAGGCAAATTCAGCTTTGTGATACTTGAGAACATCTGCCCAGATTCTGTTTGCAGCAATAGAGTCTCTGTCACTGGCTGCTAGTGAAACCTGCAAATGATTCATGCAGGTTCCTTCATAAGATACCATTTCTGTGGTTCTTTCATCTCAGTCTAGGCATAGAAAGCCAAAAATGAAGGTAAAGTCCATAGGGAGACCAAGGTTTGATATTCCCCACAGACCACCAAAACATGGGAACCCTTGTCCACACATAATACAAAGCAATCTGTGGGTTGTTCCAGGTTATTCCAAGATACCCGCTGGTGATCTTGGCATGTCTCCTGTGAGCCAAAGTCAAACAGCAGTGTAATACTGCCTTGTGACAGCCTTCTGCTGCTACTGTACCAGATTTGACTGTCAGGTTTTTGCAGTACATTTTCAGCCTTTTCAGTTCTCAAGTATGATTGATGAGGAGTCAGAATCTGGACCTTGCAGTTCAGTAAGCATGGAAATTTTATTGTTCTTGTCATTTTTCTAGCAAAGGGCAAATCAATTCAGTGTCGTCACCTTAGCCTGATCAGTTCTTACTATCAGTGTTTATTGACATCAGAAACAATTAACACATCTGCTGATGTTGCTTGGGCAGAGTTTTTATCATTTATATGAAAGATTTAATGTACACAGTGGGATTGGTTTCTATCTGAATTCCTTTTAGAAAGCAAGATAATATTGTATGCATTCACACTCTAGGCAAGTGTCTTGTAAACAGCCTAAATGTCAGTTGGAATAAATTGAAGTATAGACTAAATGTGTAACAATTCTGTTTTTAGATGACAGCTTTTGGAGCATTCCTTCATAAAGGGTCCTTCTGCAGGAATTATTTTAATTTGCTGGATTTGCTGGTTGTGGGTGTTTCTCTGGTATCATTTGGTATTCAGTAAGTACTATACTTATAATGTAGATGATTTATTTTCTTTTTTCTTTGGGGTTTTACACTGAAATCAGTGTTCTAGCTCTTTTTGTTCCCCCATTGTGTGTGGGTGTGTAGTATCAGTATTCAGGGTTGGGACTGGGAAGAGGTAGTGCTTTATAAGGAGAGTGTTGTAACTCATCACTAAGAAGGGTTGGAAACAGATTACTACTTCCACCTATTACCAAGAGAACAAGGAGGGGCACCGTGACAGTGTGTTGTAGAGCAAGTAATTCCTGGAGGTTCAGGAGGTTTATATAACCTCTTTTGTGCTATTGCCATATCTGCTGTGGAGTTCTGCAAGCTTGCTTTTCAGAATTGACCTACTGGGATGTGTAACTTGGCAGTATTGGAAGGGGAGAGAACTTGTACGTTAATCAGGACTGTAAGTGGTTGTGAAGAGACTTTTTTTTTTCCCCCTTTGTTTGGATCAGGCTAAGCATAATAAAAGAGGCTGAAGGTGCTTACTGATTCACCTTCAAAATCATCTGTGAAACCCTTAGTGGCTTAGAAAAGAGCAAGGGCTGGGTGTCAGTCAACTGCTTCCCTCTTTATTCTGCTTGTACTAGAATACTTATTACACAAGCTTTCAGTTTCACAGCATGTTCTTTAAAAGGCTGTCTGCTATTATTTCCTCAAAATGCAGTCCTGCTTAAACAAAGAGAATGTGAGTCACTTGAGATCTTTTCATCTCCAGCTGGTTGGAAATTAAGGTGTTCATTGATCTACAGGACTTACACAGTGTCTTTGAAAGAGCTTGTCAGCACTGAAAAATACTTTGGGGACTGTTTTGCTTCTGACCTAACTTAAGTGCATTACAGTGTCAGACAAGCTTCTGAGATGTTATTTCTGAAGTTGATCCAGAAATCAAAGTAATTCTTGGGGTATTTGTGAGATGATACTGTTTTCTAATATTAATAAAGGATCAGTAAAGAAATACTTTAAAAAACTTGCTTATCTAGAGGCTTTTTTGAAATTTCATGTATAAGGAGGTTGCAAGAACATTGTAATTCTTAGCAATAAAATCACTTTACCTTAAAAGTAACAGAATAACCTTTTTTTCCCCCCTAGATCAAGTGCAATCTCAGTTGTGAAGATCCTCAGAGTTTTAAGAGTCTTGAGGCCTCTAAGGGCAATAAACAGAGCAAAAGGACTTAAGGTGTTTATTTTTCATTCTTAAGTTATATATCTGTTAGCTTACTTCTTCAGTCCTGCCTCAGGTTAAAAATCCTTGTGCAAGAAAACTTACCTAGAGAAGTTCCCAGGGCAAGAACATAAATCTTGATTCTTAACATACTCTGCCAGGTTCTGCCCTGTTTTCTGTGTGGACAAACACCAGTGGCATGGGGAACAGACTTTGGCTGTAAGACTTGCTGTCAGCCAGCATCTCAGAGTAATGTTTTAGTTGTTTTTCCATAGTGCTTATGTAATTTTTAGTCAGTTGATGTTGATGGGTCTGTGTCAACAAATATGGGTGAATTTAGAAAGCAAGCTTAGTTGTGGTAGTAGGTGTAACACTGGCAACACAGAAATGGTAGCTTCTGGAAAATAATCTCTGATAAAATAAGCTATTATGGTATGAATTCTGTGATACTAAGTAACAAGTTGCATTAAAATATATTTTTTTTCTTTCTTTCTTTCCAGCATGTTGTTCAGTGTGTCTTTGTGGCTATTAGAACTATTGGTAATATCATGATTGTTACAACTCTGCTGCAGTTCATGTTTGCTTGTATTGGAGTGCAGCTGTTCAAGGTAAGGAGACACTCTCAAAATTTACACTGCATCAAAAAAAGCAAAACTGAGTTGAATTCTTGGTGACTTACTGCTGAAACTGGGTTGGTCCCATTCTGAAACAATCATAGTATAAATGTGTTTATTTTTCATATTCTGCATTTTGTCATCACTTTTTGTTTTATATGTAGGGAAAATTCTACAGGTGCACTGATGAGGCAAAGCAGAATCCTGAGGAATGCCGGTGAGAACATCCTTGATCTAAGAATATGACACATTCTATTCTGAATTTAAACTGTTGCAGATATGGTCAGGCATGTGTCAGGCCATTTAAGTTTATGTAAATTGGAATTAGCATCTTAAATCCACCAGAAAACACAAGTTAGCAAGGAAATAAAACAATCTCAGGGAAGGAGTGAAATAAACTGTTCTGAATGGAGCACTGAGTAACTCTGAGGCTAATTGAATATTTCACTAATGACAGCTTGTTTCTTTCCCACAGAGGAATATACATCGTTTATAAAGATGGAGATGTTGATAATCCAATGGTCAAAGAGAGGGTCTGGCAAAACAGTGATTTCAACTTCGATAATGTTCTGTCTGCTATGATGGCCCTTTTCACAGTGTCCACGTTTGAAGGCTGGCCAGCGTGAGTCAGTTCTCTGTTTCCACAGCGTTGTAAGAGGGTTTCTTTTTCCAGAACAGATCCCTGTCATTTCCCAGGCATTTCTGGGCAACAAAACAGTCTGAAGTCTTATTAATGGAGGAAAGAAAAAACCTTACTATTTTTCTGAATCTGTGCACTTTCCCTGTATTTCTTTGTTCACATCTACCTATAAAGGGCAAACTTTTAATATGTTGTTTCTAATTGTTCAGCTATTTTTACTGTAATGAGCTGTTCCTTAGCAGTGAGGGAACTAATCCTTTTAGGTGTTTATCCATTAATACCCTTTACATAATACTAATAGGAAACTTTTAGGCCTTTGTGTAAAACTTTCACAAGAAGACTCAGGCAGCAGTACACTGCATAGAGAAACCCAGGAAGAGCAAACTGCCACTTGCTATTTCCCTAAATAAGAAAACTCTTGGAGGATACCTTTGTGTGGGGGGGAAATAAGTAAATAAATAATACAGCTGCCTGGTCATTACCATGGTTCTTTGCCAAAGAGCAGATAGCATTGTGTGGTGTGATTCTTCTGGTTTTGATATGCTTGCAAGCACTGTCAGTAACTAGGAAAAGATAACAGTCAACAGCAGACCATTTCTGAAACCTGTCCTCTGAGTCTGCATGTTTTACTCTCTTTTGTCATTTAAGTGCTAATAGAGATAAAATATTGTTTGTTTTTCAGGCTGTTGTACAAAGCCATTGATTCAAATGGGGAGAATGTGGGACCTGTGTACAACTATAGAGTGGAGATCTCAATTTTTTTCATCATCTATATCATCATTATTGCTTTCTTTATGATGAACATATTTGTTGGTTTTGTGATTGTCACGTTCCAAGAACAGGGGGAACAAGAATATAAGAACTGTGAGCTGGACAAAAATCAGGTGAACTCTTAACTTTTGAAAGTATCCTTGATTTATGCATAAGAGCAGTGCATCATTTCTGCTTTGGGTCAGAAGAGGGCACCAAACACATGTTATTAAAGAAAAGGAATTCATAAATAACTATCAACTGGTATTCAGGTCATTTTATGCTCCTCTTCCATAAGCCAAACATCCCAGTCTTTTTGTTGTGAAAGGTGTTACATTCATATTGTTAGCTTCTTGGTGTTGCACTTGTTGGTGTTGCATTAAGAACAGCACAGCACTTGAGAGCTTTTCCATAGGCAGAGGTAGCTTTTACAGTTATAAGAAAATAAATTTTGTGCTCTGAATAGTCTGAAAGTGTTCAAAATGTTCTACTCTTCCATCTCAATAATAGTAATCTCTGTTTATTTAGAAATTCACAGAGGATATTCAGATCCAAATTAAAAAAATCTGTCCCCTTGTACTGTTTAATCCCTTGACTGAGAAACAGTCAGGATTTTTCAAGTGGTCTTGTCCAACTGTAGCACACTTCTTACAAACAAAGTTAAGCATGAAGCTTTCACCAGCATTCCTTCTGTGTTTTGTGCCCTATCAGTCAGCTTTGGAGAGATTCTTCAAAAGACAAGTGGAAGGCCCAGCCTACATGAAGATTTCAGGCACTAATAGAGTAGGAGATGAATCCATGATGTTCCTACATAAGTGCCATGATTTTGCTGGGCAGTTTAACTGAACTATTAGGAATAACACTTCCTCAGTATTTATTTCTGGGGATTTATGCTGTGCAGTTACATTGGTGGTTGAAAAGTGAGTAAAGACAAAGTATGACTTACAGATGAATTAATAGTCGTGTTATTAGTAGTCATGCTACAACCATATAGACTGTGTCATACTGCTGCCTACTACTACAGTGTATAAATGTGAAACACTTGAGAGTTTCCCTGAGCATTATTTGTTTCATTGTATGTGGCTGAGTAGTGCATGTGATTAGGTACAGTTGGTAATAACCAAGTTAGGATTGGTAGGCTACTTAATTACTTTATTAACACTGGATAATAAAAGCCCCTCCATCAAGTAGCTACCCTGCCTGTTTTAAGACATAATTAACAATTTGCACTTGCTAACTGTAGTGTTAGTTGATTAACTGTTAGATGCAGTCTGACAGTTTGGCATGGATTTGCTTTTCAGCGTCAGTGTGTGGAATACGCCTTGAAAGCACGTCCTCTTCGCAGATACATTCCCAAAAACCCTTACCAGTACAAGTTCTGGTATGTGGTGAATTCTACTGGATTTGAATACATCATGTTTGTCCTCATCATGCTGAACACACTTTGCTTGGCTATGCAGGTAGGAAAACCAGAGTCTCTTTTGAAGCTGTCAGTATAAACTGCAGGAAGGGATATGGGAGATAGAATGTCTGTAATTTATGGCAATCTGTGGGGTTTTTCTGAAGTGAAATTTAAACAAACAAAAAGCATTTCTGATTATAGTACTCTTCTGTGACATGTTCTAGTCTGTGACATGTTCTAGTCTGTTTAGTTCCTGAGGTCAAATTATTTAAACCAGCTTGGTGTTGATAAAGGTTTTTCTAACTTAATCAAGCTCTTTGGTGTATTCATGTGCAAGAAAATATGAAAAAGTCTAATTTTGTTAGCAAATGTTTCTCTCAAGCTTAGATTCTTTTAATCTATTATGTTCTTTTATGCAGTGCCTTTAAGCATTACTTCACCTCTCTGTATTTGTTCTGTGTTTATTTTGTGTATGTACTACTCCATATTTGGTTGAATTGGACTAGATGATGTTTAAGGATCCCTTCTAACCCAAACCATTCTATTATATTTCTGTTATCTCTTTCTGTATATTCTTCAAAAGTTTAAAGAGTTAATATATGGAGCAGCTCTGGTTTTGTATGCTAATGCAAACCTCACACACGTTTTCCTGTGTTAGCTGTATACCTACATATACCTGTGTGCATTTTTGCATGCTTTTACTTCTCCTACATTACACATGCAGTTTCCTCAGCACCTGCTTCTCTTGTCTACTTTTCCAAGTTGTGTCTCTACCCTAGTATTTCACATTTTGGTAAGAAAAAGAATGGGTCAAATTCAGTTTACCAAACCATTCTTTTTTCATTAAACTTAGAGTACACTATGTCCTCTTAAAAATACCACTCCTACACAAAGTATGTTCATTTGTCACTAAAATACTGCAGGTTTTTGAAGCAGTTGTGACACAAGGTTATGTAGTTTTAAAAACTGGCATTATAAAACTTGGGCAGGTGCTATTGTCTAATACTTCTTCTTTGAGGGAACAGTTTTCCTTTCAAACCCATCTCTCTGGAGATTCCCTTAGGATGTATAGAAATGACAGTTTTGTTCCACTTAGTGCCCAGACAGAATAGATTTAAAGATTTCTATTCCTGACCAGAGGTATTCAACTAGTCTTGTATTTAGGTAGGTGTGCATCATAAATACTGCTAGAAAATACTTTCTTCTGCTGCATTTTTGCCAACTTTGTCTTAGGCTGCCTTATTTTTCCCTTAGTATTTTAAAGCTTTTACTTTTAAAAGTATTGTATTTTTCATTCACAGCACTATGGACAGTCTAAGCTCTTTAATGATGCAATGGACATTATGAATATGGTTTTCACAGGAGTGTTCACTGTTGAAATGGTTTTGAAACTGATTGCATTCAAGCCCAAGGTAAGTTTTAGTTATGATTTAATTAGGTCATCACCACAGGGATTAAGTATAATGTAAGTTTCACACTAGCTATGTATTATTCAAAAACCAGAAAGAACCCACATTTCCCAAATTTATCTGTCAGTGAAACCATACTAGAAATGTTAGTCTGTTAATATGTCCAGAAAATCAAGTGCAGATATCAGGAAAAAGTATTACAAGGTGGTTGATGAAATCTGGAGTATTTTGAGGGAAAGAAAATGCCCTTTATGAATCAGATAAATCATTTCCTGTTACAAGCATTACCACTTCTCCTATTCACGGGACTTCATTCATAACTTTACAGTGAGTTACTCTCCAGTAAAGACCTCTGTTATCTTATGTTTCCTATTGTAAAATGCAAAAATAGCTCTTTGCTTAATAAAACATAGCCAAAAGTACTATAAACATACACAAATAATATGCATATTCAATAGACTTCTTAGATTTTTATTGTTTTCAGTTATACATAAGCAATATTTGGTAGAGGGCCCCTCACAGTAAGTAGATGATCCCTGGCCTTAAAGGGACACTGTCAAAATTAATAATACAGGCACATTTTCAAAGGGAGATTTGGAAAAGAAACTGATAACTGTAATTACTAATTGTAAAAAAGATGCAGATCAGACTGTGACAGTTAATGCAGCCTTTTTGTTCTGTTCTCATACTGCCTTTGTGACAGTGCAAAAGTTAAGAATGAAAAAGTAAACTGAGTTTTGCTTTCAGTTCAGTTAAATCAGTATTCATTCTGGGCTTATTTCTATGTAAATAAGTAAAATGTGGTCACTCACTGTACATGGAATTTGAAAAATGCCAGACATGCCATTTGAAGTTTACTGATCTCACCATCTCAGGCTGGTATGTTTCCTTTTCCATTGCCCTTCTTTTAAAGTAATCAGGATATCTGCATCTGTAATTGGCTGTGAACTGTGCCCTCTCTTGTTGTTAAGCTGGATGGCTGTAGGCTGTGTGGGCAATCTTGTTCTTGCTTTAACAAGCTAGCTTTCACAGCAGCATAGTTGTGGCTGCCCAGAACTCAGTGTGGAACATGTATTTTCCAGCATTTCAGTACTATTTCTTCAGCTTGCATTGAGCTACTTAATTTAAAGCTAGCTTGTATTTGCCTGCAGAAGTAAACAACTCATACATCACTTGAGGGTCTGGTGTTGAGATGTGAAGTGTGGAGTTCTGGGTGACTGCTTACCCACTCTCCCTAGTCTTGCTCTGCACTGTCCAGTCCATTGTACATTTCTAATGAATTTCTCTGTATTTTTGTGTCACCTATCTTATTTAAATGCTAAGGCTTTCACATTAAAAATAACACAGTATGAAGCCCCACAGGAGATAGCTCAGATATGTGGACCACAGTGTCATGAGTATGCTGATTGTGTTTCCTGATTTGTATTTCCTGTTCTATATCCTTGTTTCACACTGAAGTTTCAGAAGACTTTGCTGCATTTTATCATCTGCTCTTTGAAAGAAGATTGTGAATCCTTGTATGGTTCTCCATGCACTTGTGACTGTAGTCAGAATTAGCAGCTGATGCCAAATATAGTGGTCTGATCATGAGTGTACTGATCACAGTGCTCCATTTGTATTATGGACTTCCTACTTGTTATCAAAAGCAATGTCTTGATACTGGTCTCAAAGACTTCGTACAGTTTGACTTTTAACTCTGTTGCAATATGTTTTCTACCTGGTGGGAGGCTTTTTACTATGAGAGATCCCTGGATCTAAACACAGAAGAGTTTGCAGGGCACATACTGTCGGTGAAAGGTCCTCGTTTCCCGAATTTCATTCCCCCATGGCTGCAGAAAACCTTAAACTTGTTATTAGCAGGACAAGGTTAAAAGACCGTAGTATTAATCAGATTTTGGCACAGATTAGTTAGCAGAAAGGGAAAGGAGTTAAATATCTTTAAGGTTATTCCTGTTACTCTTTGAAAATTGTAACTTTTAACACATTGTTAGATCCTCTTAACAAAACATCTAATGCTTCATTAATAGTTCATTAATAATTGCAAATCAGCTAGCAATCTTAAGCAGAATGTGAATCTCTCCTAATAATCTAAATTTTAAACTAGATACATGCTTAAAACAGCAATGAATTGCTTTAGCTCATTAAGATTTAATAATCACAGGAACAATCTGAAACCCAGATTAATATTTTGCTTTAGGGCCCATGAGGAAAGACTGATTCATTTCCTCTGTGTCACTGGTGGGTTTCTTGGTCTAGTCTGGCAGAATGGCCATTTCTATTTACTAGTCTTGAGCATTTAGAAAAATATTTCAAAAATGCTAAAAGCATCAAGTAAAACTCTGTTACTCATTCTATAAAAATAAGAGCAGATACAAACCTGCTAGTTTTAGTCATGTGCTTGACAGTGTCCCCTTAATATGGTGACAAAAATCCTGTGGAAACTTTGATCTTTTCTTTTCACTGGTCATGCAGACTAAGGCTACTATGAATTACATGATACTGTGTTGTTTAAAAGCAAGGTCCTGCAGGCTGCCATCCAGCTCTGAAATACATAAAACTTGGATAAGTCAGAGATATCGAAGGTGATGCTGAGTGTCTGGCACACTTCTTGACTGGGAGATTGGAACACACAGTACGTTGCAGAATGAGGCCCTTAGCTTTTCAACAGACTACTAAAAGGACTAAAACATTTGTGTGGTAGATCTATAGAAATATATTTTGGTGTTTATTCTCTATGCCTACATATTCCCCAGGATTTGTGATTTTATCCTTTGGCATTTCTCAATGAAGAAATTTTTCATAATATAGGTTAATAGAGCAGGCATTTTTTCTTCACATTTGCTAAAATCTGTTACTTAACATGGCTTAGTACAGTACAAACCAAAATACAGCTATGAAATCTAATACATCAACACATTCTATATGTGAAGCTTCATGGTAGCTAGCTGTTACTTAAACTTGTAATGATTTTCCATGTCGTTTTACATCAGATTTTTGTAAGAAAAAAGGAAAGATGGCTAGTAAGTGAATTGATCTTGGGTCGTTGCAGTGGTGAAAACAACTTATTTGCATGATGTTTATTTGCTGTGACTTGTCCATTCCTCCCTTTTCCAAAACCATCTTTATTTTCTCTTAGTTTTTTTTTTGTTTGTATGCTTTTGCTTTACATATTACTTTGAACAATATTTGTCTATACTGATGGAAAAGGTTTTATGAAAGAAATCAATGTGTGAAGTATTTAGCTGTGTTGAATCAAAATGTGAATCGGTTACTTCAGAGCCTTACAACATGTCTGGTAAAGGAACTTTTTCTGTAGCTGAAAGTAACCTTTATTTGGAGGACCTTTTTTGGTTCCCATTGTTGGAGAGGAAGATAGGTAGCACATCTCAGGATTGTGCTGGTTATCTGTTTGCCAATAGTCTCTTCTTTTATGTGTATGTAAATACTGATGTTTGAAGATCAAGAAAGATCATTCTTTAAGAGAAGGAATATTAATGATTAGGAAGAATATTCTAAGAGTAGCTCCCCTTCTTTAGTTAACAGCTGCCAATCTCTTAGAAGGATAAGTATCAGTATCATTGAGATGGTTGGTTCAGCATGGTGTTTAGTAGAAACTTTGGGAATGGCTTGTTCTTGTGAAGCAGGATGAGTAGTGAAGGAGCAGTAGGGAATAATGCAGTTGTACAGGAGGCCAAATCCACGAACGCTTGCTTCTGCCCCAGGACTGGAATTGATGATTAACCCCAGAGAATTAAAGCATGTGGTATGAAGAGCAGTAGTGATAATCATATTCTAGTCTATTTTCCCTCTCATAGCCCTTTCCTTAAATGAGGGAATGATTATAGCAATTTGTAGTTTAAAAGAGCTAAAAAAGAGTAGCATTAGAGCCATAATGAAACTTCCCTGACTCTGCTCAGTGCTTACTTTCCTATAGCATGCTGTAGAGCTGTTTCTGTTTCCAAGAGCAAATTTCCACATAAGATCAGGGTTTTTTTTGAAATAGTAATACTCAAGTGTAATGTTTAAACTGTGAAATGACTAGAAATTCTAACAGTGTAAAATTTTGAGAAGAATTCTGAAAGCCATAAAATGTCAGAAGGGTGACTAAAGCCATTTATTAAAATGAGTTTTCAGACACTGGACTGACTGCATTAAAAGCATGAAAAAAATTGTTCAAGTTGCTATGACTCCTAGCACTGAATTCACTGGTTCTGGAGTCAGGCCCTGACTGCAGAGGTAGCGTCCCTGTAGTAAATCTAGTTTAGGAATTGAAGATTTCTTCAAGTCAGTTCTCTAATATTTATGCACAGTTCCACATTAACCAGTGATGAGCTTTGACCGTTTGAATATTTCTACCAGTCACTTAGATAGAAGAATCATAAAGTCATTAATGTCAACAAGGTTTCAATTGGCTTGGTCCTACAGAAATATTATTACAGGTAGTTTGTTGTTTCTTAGGGTATATATGTTTGAATTTTTCAGCCTTGGTACAAGTCCAATACCATTTTTGGATGATGGCTTGCTTGCCAACATTGTGCTTCTCTGATGGTGTAATATGCATGTGTATTGCGTGTGTGTCTGTGTGTGTGTCTGTACATGTATATATATGAAGTATATATATACACACACATGCACATATATGTTGCTTTTCCTTCAGTAGGCAATATTGTTTGTTTTGTTTTGTTTTCTCATTAGATCACAGGTTTTGTTTAACTAATTTCTGTTTATGCAAAACTAAACAGAAGTATGCAAATATTTGACATTTCATGTGTAATCACAAACGTTTGCACCCTGCCTGCTCTGTTCAGGGCTATTTTAGTGATGCCTGGAATACGTTTGACTCCCTCATCGTTATTGGCAGCATAGTAGACGTCGTTCTCAGTGAAGCTGATGTGAGTATACCCCAGCTTACTTTCCCCAGTCCCTACTTCTCTTTCTCTGTCTCCCCACTATTTCCATCATCTGGACAAGTCACAGATTTTGATCTGATGTTTCTAAAGTTTGAGTACAGACCAGTCATAGGTCAATTATGTTGATATGGGAAATAAATAGCCTTTTTTTTCTACCAATCTTTTTTTTTTAGCTATGAGAGGGAAAGATTAGATTGTATAGTGGTACATCAGAGAAGCCTAGAGTGTTTCTGTGTTATAACACTGTCCTTTTCTTCTCTTTTTCTGTTTGTGTTTCTCTCTTGCTCTCTTTCTGCTGAATGCTTGTCCTAACAGCACTATTTCACTGATGCATGGAACACTTTTGATGCCTTAATTGTTGTTGGTAGCGTCGTTGATATTGCTATAACAGAAGTTAATGTAAGTAGCAACTGTTCGTGCACTAAAAAGTAATTGCTGTCATCAAGAAGTACAGAAAATGTAAACTTTATCCCTCAAAATCCTTTTTCAGAAAAGTATTTTTTATTTTGGAATCAATTCCAAAACCTTGCTATAGTTGTTTGTAAAAGCTGTTATAATAAGTCTGTATACTTGTATAGTTGCACATCCACACAGCACAGGGAGACAATTCTATTTTGCTGTATCTCTACAGAAAATATTTCAATACTTTTATGTAGAAAAGAGGGAATTAAGACTCTGTTACTACTTTACTTGAAGCCCAGAGATTTCTGTAGGTAGCTTGACCAAAATAATTCATGATTCTGTAAGTTGTTTCAGTGGCTTATTTTAACAAATAGTATTTTTTTGCCTGTGGAAGATTTGGTTTTAAAAGTGGTGTTAGTACTCAAATCTCATGTGGTAGCAGAAGAATGGCACATAGAGAAAGTAAGACTTCCTGTGCTATGGAAAATAGAATGTTTATTTTTTCCTATTCCTTTTGCTTTTCCTATCCTGCAGTAAATGGTTTGAAATTTGAGTTACTGTTAAAGTACTTGGGAAACATCTTTTCAGCAAAGTTTTAACTGATGGCCATCACACATATAGGTATTTGGACAAAAGAAAGATCCCTTTCCAAGAAAAAAAGTGGGAAATGGTGATTTTTGCTTGTTTTCTATCTGATTTGCTGGTTTTAACAAGGAAAGCTGTATCACAAAAGTGATAAAGTAAGGATAAAATACAGTTCCACAGTGGATAAGCCTTTCCTTTAGCAGGAGCCTCATCCACTCATTTCTGCCCCACTACAGCCCACACCTTCACCAGTACTTAGTGCTCAGCACCTCCTTCAGCCAACTCACAAGAGCTGGGGGACTTCACAGTTGGCTGAAGGAGGTGCTGAACGCTAAAGTATTGGTGAAGGTGTGCGCTGTAGTGGGGCAGAAATGAGTGGATAAGGCTCCTGCCAAAGGAAAGGCTGCTTCTACTGTGCCTGCACAGGTCTCCCCTCAGAGCATGTTGGCACTGGCACAGACAACAGCAACTAGTGGCAGTAGCTGCTGTTGAGAAGCAGTGATGTACCTGGGTTTTAATCTTTGCTTCTAGTCTGTTTGGTAAGCATAATAATAACCTATTATAAATGTATTTCAACAAAGTAGAGAAAACAAATGTATTCTTCTGTCTTTTCTTGAGATGGCAGAAATTTCCAAGCATACACAGAGGCTGTAAGCCCTCATTAAAGACTTGAAATTTCTTTATAAAGCTGCAAATTCTAGGCAGCCATCTCAAAGACTAAACACAGTCAAAGTAATTTTAAGGCTGATTCACCTTAAAAATCCTTCCTGATTATATGTTAAACTATGAGAATCTCACAACTGACTGCATTACTGGAAAGAACAATGGAGGAGGGATGTAATAATGTGGGACCAGAAGGACCTTAGCCTGACCCTTAGATTTCAGACTGATTTTGCTCAGTTCTTAGCAGGAAATGGATCTTTCTGTCTGTGAACTGAAGGAACCCGGAGCTGACAGGGAGGGTCAGCACAGAACTGCCCTGTCCCACTGAGACATTTCTCAAAGCATAATTACAGTTAACAGAGCAGATTTTTTAAAAATGCTGTCTCTAATCTGGTTTTGGGTTTGGTTTTGTTTGGTTGGTTGTGGTCTTCTGTTTGTTGTTTTGTTTTTCTTTTTCCAGGCAAGTTTGGATTTAGACTTTCAGCTGAAGTGTTGACAATTTACTCAGCATTCACAGTAGTACAGGTGTGGATGAGCATAGTATCTGGGGAGTGTCAAAAGACCATTTAGAGCAGCTTGCCCTAACAACTGCAAAATGTGTTTGATTGTGAATCTTCTGTTGTGGCCATAGAAGATATCCCTGCATTTAACCTCATATTTAACACTGTACAAACAGAGATAACTTGACAGTGTCACTCATAAGTGATCACTGCTGAGCTTTCACTTGTGAAGAACACTCTCACTTCAGTCATTCACACAGTTGCCTTGAAGATACTCTGGAGATCAAGTAGTGATCTTCAGGAAAAGTACACACCACAGTCAAGAACCAGCACTGTCATTTCTTAGATTTTTGATGCTCTACTCACTAGAGAATTAAGGCTCATCTTTGCTTTCTTCTAGTACTGCACAGCAAACTATTTGTGTATTAAGTATTGTCTGTTTCTGATTTTTTCCCCCTTTTTTGTGCTTTGTTTGTGCAAGTCATTAATGTATTACAGTTTCCATGTATTTCTGGGCTTCATTTCCCATTTTCAACATGAAACAGAGGATGCTGTAGAGTATCCAGGGAAATTTCTCAAGTTTTTATTACTTCTGTTGTTTTGATTCTACTGAATTATTCCTGCTTCATTGGTTTTGTGTAAATTGCTAGAAACCAAAGTCAGTATTTTGGAATCTTTTTCTTAATTTTTTTTTTTTCTTACATTCTGAATTGTGTCATTCCACCTGTACTTTTTAATCTAACACTGGCAGTGATGCTGGAAAATCTACAGCTCTGCTGAGATGCTAACAAGACTTTGTTTTCAATGGGATTTCAAGTACAGTCATAATAGCATCTGTGAAAATTCCCACTATAAAAACTTTTGAAGCTGCTAGCACTAATGTAAAATCAGCTCTTGGTGCAGTAACTGCACAAGTACAGCCTTCTTAATTGATTATTGTAGAAGAAGACTTTCAAGAATGTGAATACCTGGAATAATGGACTTGAGATGAACTAAATGCTCTTAGAGGTTTGCATATATAATTGCCTCATGCTGTGGAAACAACTCAGCATCCTTCCAGTAGTCTAGCTGTGTACATTTAGACTAATTCCAAAGCCAGCAAGTCTTCTAGTATATAACATGTTTGTATGTAACCCATTTTTTAGCCAAGAGAGTGGGTTGGGCTTTCTAGTGGCTTATCACCTTGATTTCAGTATTAAATTCTGGAATTTAAATGCTATCTCTTTATTTTGTTATTCCTTTTGTTATTTTTTTAACATTTTATAATAATCTATATGGTGCACTGAGGCTGATTCTTCTGATCCAGTAACCTCCTGGTCACATAGAATAATCCAGGAGATTACTGTGGTTTTAGTATTTTTGGTGCCCATGGAAATCCATGTTTAATGTGTTCAGCAGTTCACAGGGCTGCTCAGCATCCTTAAGAACTGGATCAGCTTCCAACTGTAGAATTGAACCACCTCAGAGTAACATATATTTTGGCAATGCACTATTTTCTATGATTGGTTTTCTTTATTTTACTCTGTCATTTAATAGCCCTTCTTTTAATCAGTTCTTCTCTTGTGAACCTAATTGCTTTTCATGTTCATTTTATTTTTAGAAATTTTTAAAGGCAAGTATATATAAGTAAATATGTCTATAGTATGGCAGTAAAAAAGAACAAATCCACTACTAAAATCTACTTTTGAGTTTTGTAACCTGTTGTTTTCACAAAGTTTCTCATGACACTCAAATCTTGTGTGGTCATAAAAATGGTTCCTTTTCAATTAAAAAAGCAGCAGAGTAGTGACTGTGAGAGACAAGATGTGGGCAGTCCATTCTGGGAGGTGGCCATACAGAGCTTAAGACAAGGAGAGAAATAAATTGGAAATAAATTCTGAATACATGAGTAAATTCTTAAGAAATTATCTTATTTATTAGAGCAGAAACCATTTGGATGACCAGCAATGGATGACTCAGAGGCATGTTCATGTTAATACACTAGTAGTTAACAAAGGTTTTGATTCACATGTTTTATTTAAGTTTCTTCTTTTTTTTAACATTCATGTGCTGCCAAAATATCAAGAAAATAGTGGAGGGTTTGTTTTCCTCTTCTACTGTGCAAATGCTTCCTGCAGTCCCTAGGTGACTTAATTTTACACTTCCAGTTAAGTAAAATTCAAGTTCTTTGCTGAAATAGCACTTAAAGGAACCACATGAACATCTTCCTTCTGAGCCCTGCAGGAAAATCTGTATATCTTGAATCATTCCTGTAAAGATAGGAGGCTTATTCAATGCTTGCACTCCTGTAACAGCTAACAGAGGTTACATCAGAAAAGTCTCTCACCAAACCAGAATTGGCTCTTCTGGCATGTGGCAAGAAGGAGCAGCACCGTTACTACCACTGCAGCACTGAGCAGTGCACAATGTTGCCTTGCAAATAGTGGAATGCTCTTCTCCCTTGCTAGGCTGGTAGTGGAGTGTGTCCTGGGACAACTGGTGCTTGTTTTCACATAGCTGCCCACTCACCCAGTAACTGGTGGGGCAGCTGATCTTGGCTGTGCAGATGAGTGGATGAAAAACCTCACATCCACCTCCTGTCAAAGGTTCTGGATTCCAGTGTTGGAACAAAAGCACAGCAGTGCAGCGTGCATCAGTATCATATGTTATAACTTAGGTTTTGTTGCTAGTAATTGATATTTTTGGGTAGTGTTAATACATTTTGGAGTCTTTTGCAAATGTATCTCATTAGGCTTAAGGGTAGGCCAGAAAAATACATTCCCATATGGCTTTGCTTTCATTAGGATGAAGTCATGCTGCAATATGAAGTCTATACAGT
Organism: Galbula dea; assembly: GCA_013399015.1. Taxonomy (NCBI): domain Eukaryota; kingdom Metazoa; phylum Chordata; class Aves; order Piciformes; family Galbulidae; genus Galbula; species Galbula dea. Next base: position 129,730 of record VWZX01003755.1, on the reverse strand, counting down.
GTTGCAAGACTCAATTAGGAAATAGAAGTAAATTTCTGAGCTGCTTTCATGAAGGTGTTAATACTAATAATTTAGTTACTTTATTACACAACTGAAGATGTATTATCATAATAATACCCTATGCCATCAGCATGTTAGTTAGGAACTTATGAGTTTTAAATGCATCTTTTACAAGGACAAAGATAATTTTTAAAGCTACCCTGGGGTAGTTTTTTTCACACTGGTGCAAAATTTGTACTAAATTGTATGTATGGGGATTTGGTTCATGTTGGACAAGGAATATAGAGAGAACTGGTAAAACTATGAAGAAAATGACTTGCTAGCACATATGAATTCCAGTAATTATTATCTGAAGAAATCATGTATGCATATACATACATGCATACAGACACACATCCACTACACATCTCTTAGGATATTTTGGCAACCTGAATGCTTTCCTGTATATGTTGTTGTCATCACATGTATTGGTCATTCAGTTTTTTCCTTCTATATTTGTAGTGATGGTTACATCAGCATTTTGTGTTCATTTGTTTTGCATGCTCTCTCATTCCCTTTGGCACAGTCTGTAAAAAAGCATTTGACCAGCACTGGATACTAATGCTCACTGGGTTTCACCATGTTTAGTTTTTCTTAAACACTGAGCTACAGTTTGCTTCTAAATCATGATGCATTCTGTTTCATACTGTTCACAGCTTTGACATTGAAGCTTTTTCCAGTTAGGATGTTTATTTTGAACTTTTGTTGAAGTATGCAGAGTGTAATGAGGAGTTACTCTTGAGGAGATATGCTAGATTTTTCATAAGCAGCAATAAATACTTGACTGAAATAGGTAGCAGGTTACAAACATCTTAATCAAGGAGTCTAATCAATGTAGGTTGAGCACTAATTAATCTGTGTTGAGGGTTGAGGTTGTTTGGGGAAGGAAGCTGCTGTGTTGAACTTTAAGAAGTCCTTATATGAAGTATTTAAAAATTGCCTTAATACTCCATAGCTGTGAAGTGCTTTGCTGAGTGAGGCTCTTAGTGTAGCTGGCACAAGGCTGACAGAGAAGACAGAATTGTTAAGCCAGTCTCTGTCCTCGTTTACCTCATTGCAGTGTTATCTAACTATCTGTTAGCCAAGCAGAGGAAGCAGAAGCTGTTCATCTGTTCCAGCTGTGCCTATTAGCAGGCTTCTAGCAGTGATCCCAGAAGTACATCTGGCATCTGGAGATCTTGCAGTCCTGTGTGGGGCAAAACGTCATGATAATGACCAGCCAGTGCCCCAGTGTTTCGGACATGAGCAGTGTTGGAATGATTGGTGGAAGGTGAAGGGAAAGAGGGGGTTGTAGGTAGATTGCCTGACCACAGGAAATATTTTTATTTGCATTAGACAGAGAGGGTAAAAAATTAGATACACTCACTTTAAAATGTCAATATCCAAAACACTTAGCCAGTGATAGGCGGAAGTTGTATATTTTTCAGCTCCAGTAGGGTGGAGAAAAAGTCCACTGGTATCATGAGCTTGTTTTCATTGTTTGTTCTAGTATCTTACATCCACCTTGGCATTTTTGTACAATTCACTTTTTGTGAACAAGGTGTTTTCCATTTTCATTCCTGACCTGCTCTTTCCAGTGTCCATAATTTATAATGTCTTGCCTATGACATCCTAACACATCCCAGCAGCAGCAGATCAGCCATCAGAAACAGGCAGTTAGGACTGCTTAGCCCCAAGAAGTTGAGAGAGAGTGATTTGTGAGAGAAGTATGCCATTGCACAGGCTGCTGCATACACAAATACATGCAGAACCCTTCAGGAAAATGAAAGTCGTGGAATTTTGCACTCATCAGTTTTGAACACCTGCGGTAGAACTGTTCTGATCTCTGGCTACATTTTCAAAAGTGAGAAGTAATTGTTAAGATAGTTGTATGTAGAAAAGGTTTTTTTTGTTACTAACTTTTCCCTTTGTAAAGGTTTTTTTCATAACTAAATCATAATGCATACTCTCTTTTATTTTGGAATGCAATGAAATAAAAATCAGTAGGACTAAAATATCCTTTTTCTGTTCTCATGTGTCCTTGGGGCAAATCCTTCTCCTACAAAAACTGGTGGGAAGAACTCCTAAATAAAAACCCCAGAGTTTTACTTCATTTTCTTTGGTGTCAATTTGTGATGATCCTGTAATTTAATCTGTTACAATCTGTCAAATTCTTCATTTAATTTTTGATGATACAAACTATTGGATGCTAATTAAGTAATTTGCTCACTGATTAAGATAGTTGAGCTCAGCATGAGTCAATCACTAGAGGTTAATATGGTATTTCATGCTTCCAGAAGGTATAATGGAGCAATTCTTCTTTAAAACTTTCAGATAAAAAGGAGTTTTTTTCTGTACCAAGATGTCAGTAGCAGTATGGGTCTGCATACACTAGTACAGGTGTTTGACTGAAGCAGATAGACAGCTTTGTGAAATTGTTCCCATGCTCTCTGATATTTTAGCATCTATAATGTTTGTGTTTAGAAATTTCTCCTTAATCTATAATTTGATGATGTTTTTTTCCCCCAAATTGTTAAAATATGCAGAGAATTTCAAATGCAACAACTGTCTTTCACTGGCAGCATATTTTTTGTGTGTTTGATTAAGTATGTGTTTGCAAAGCTTAGATGTTACAGCTGAATTTACAAATACTCTGCTTACTGAAGTCTAATGAGGAGATCTGGGTTCTGGTTAATATTAATGCATCAATTTAGTAACAATCCCTTAAACAGTTTTAGACTTCCATGTTTTTCAGGAAGTACTGATACATCCTGGTAGGGCAGTAATGTAGATTGCATGTGGTTGCAATTGCATGAGGTTATTTTAACCTCATTTTTCCCTTGTGATAGCTTTCTATATGTTTTACAAAACAAGTAATAGAAAAAACCCAATATTTTAATAAATACCAATAATGAGCTGACTTGTACAGAGTAGTACCTGTTCTTGATTTGTTCCCATAGTGTTTGTATAATATACTGCCAGTATTTTCAGCAGGATCAGCTCCTCTCCTTTCCCTTCTTTCTCCTCATTTTATCTTAGGTAACAGCAATATTTGAGATTTTACTTAGTGAAGCATGGCACTGAGAGTGTCTGATGCATCCACAATGTGTTGGAAGCAGCACTGAGGAGGTATCATGGTGGTTGTCACTATATGTGACACTAACTGTTGAAAAGTGCCCTTTTGAAAGGATGGTATTTTAGGCAAGAGAGTAAAACTCATCACTTGGATCTAACATCCATAATCCAGTTTATTTTAATGCTATAAATGTTTTTAAAGATGCTTCTGTTCAGTTTTGGAAGGAGCTGCTGGGAATCTGTCAGTGCACAAGGATAAACAGCTGCTCCTTTAAGCTTTGCTAATTGCTTTGCTCAGAGTCTGAGCATTTAGGATATCAGGACAGTTTCTCCAAGAACATAGTTTCTCCAAGGCATAGGCATCCAGAGAGAAGTGAGTTTCTTCTTCCCAGGACATTGTGTTTGGCTCTGGGAACAAGAAGTTTGTGTGTGCCTCTCTCCTCCCTGTTGCTCCTGAGGGTTGTACAAATCTGTTCTGAAAGGGTCAAATCAAATCCTGGAGCCCTTTCTCCATGCCTGATCCTCTCATGTCAGGTCAGATACGTGAGGACTTCACAGATGGTGAGAGAATACAAGTATTGCTTTCCCATTTGCAGCTCTATGGCAGGGTTAGCCTTTGTGTCATTGTGCTAAAAATATTAGTCTCTCACTTTGGCAAAGTGGAAATCTATCCTTGCTAAGCACTGCAAAACGCATCACTGAGTTAACTCAAGGGTATGACTTTGCTTTAAGGGAGCTCCTGATGTGATAGAAAACAGTTACTTGAATGTGGTTCCATTCCAGTGATGGAGTGATTAATCTTCAAAAAGAGTGCAGCAGAAAAGGGACCTTTGAAAGGCTGCTTTGACCCCAAAACTTTGTTCTTGAGTTTCGCTTAGGCTTACTGCTACCATTTTCTACAACCTGTGGAAGTTGAGAACTAATTTTGTTTGGCTTACAGAGGAGCAGATGTTTTATTTTGTATTTACTTTCCATTGAATCTTTTAAACATGTTTTATACTAGCAGATTTTAGTATGACTCAGCCAACAATGTTTTACTGTGAGTCAGCCAACATGAAATGCTGAAGGGAAGGTTTTTATTAAAAGATATTAATGTTTGTTCAGGAAGTATATTGAGTTGAAAGATGTTTGTTTACATGCAGAAATGAAAACTGTCCTTTCTGTTTATGTTTTTGATCATTTACTTGATTTTAATATTTAATGTTCTCAATTTCTTAAAGCCAAAGCCAACTGAAACAGTCACAACTGATGAGTCTGGGGTAAGATCAGTAAACTGACCCCAGTGGTTTTACCTCTACTTGAGTTTATTCTTTTCACCATGTCTATTTTCCACCAATTTTTTCTGTATTTGTCATAACTGTCTTACTGCAAAGGTGTTATGCAGTGGTTTGCATACATTGTCAATGTGCTATTGAAGTCTCCTACAAACCAACCCAGTATGGTCTGTATTAACAAACCAGAAAACCTGGAAATGCATGTGGTGTGTGAAGCATTTCTACAGGTCCTGTGTTTTTAGCATGTGATTTTTCCTTTCATATCATTTGTACCAAGGTGGAAAGGCCCTCAAGATACATTTTCAACTCTTCCCTCTTCCACCTTTGCATTTGATGTTGTTTTTCTGGAAGTGTTGCCTGTTTTGTGTTTGTATTTGGGTTGACTTCTCCGTGATGCTCTTCAGAACTCTGAAGACAGCGCTAGAATCTCCATCACTTTCTTCCGTCTCTTCCGGGTGATGAGGTTGGTGAAGCTGCTTAGCAGAGGAGAAGGGATCAGAACTTTACTGTGGACATTTATTAAATCATTTCAGGTTAGCAAAATGTATTTAAATTTGCTTGATAATTACAACCATTTATGCACCAAATGTTAGGAAGCAATACCTTGTAGAGTGAAACCCCCTTTCTTTTGAAATTCATGGTAGCTATATTGACACATTTACATATATTTGCATACTACTGCTAAAATATACTGCAGCAATTCCTTCAGTGAGTCCAAGGGGCATCCTTTGTCATTTGATATTAGCTGTTACCATGAGATTTCTACACTACTTCATTAGTAAATATTTGGTATATCTAAACCAGGATGGATTGGACATGCAGAGGTCTCATCCATCCACACATTTTATTAGGTGAATGCAAAAGAGGAATTTAATCTATTTTTTTAATAGAAAATGGATTTCATAAGTGTAACAAATAGATATTTGAATCCTTGCTTCTGAAAACTCATGAATATGAAGTTATTGGAACTCTGTAATGGTATAGAAGGAAGTGTCTTTGTGTTGTCAATGAGTAATGAAAATAGAAAGCTGCTATATCTGATTCTTCCCTCTGGATTACTGATAGAAATACTGTAGTGAAGCTTGTACTCCTTGTATGTGGCAGAATATTTAAGAGTGACAGGTAATAACATTTTAAGCACTTATATTGGAAGAAAAATCTTGGAAAAGCCTTTGCTGTACAGAGAAAATATTTTTGTAAATGGAAATTGAAGTTATGATGCAAAATGATTAAAAGGCAATGCTTCTGTCCCCTTTCTAGGCTCTGCCTTATGTTGCCCTTCTGATAGCCATGCTGTTCTTCATCTATGCTGTCATTGGAATGCAGGTAATGATAGAATTCTTTTAGCATTAAACAAAAGTACAGTGTTTGCTACTCTGAGTCTTGCTTGCTAAGGTGCTTATTGAAACATTCCTTTGGGAATGGTGCTGTCTATAAGGCAGAGCTTTCAGAGTAACAGAAGAATCTTTTTGTGGCTGGGATTTTGGTAGTCAGAAAATCTAAAAAGATGCAATGGAAGAGCTTGGTGTGAGGTTATAGTTTGCTGAAAAGGAGCTACTCCTCTTCCATCTTCTGCAAAGGTCATTTGTATGTGTGAAAGAATGCATGGGGTTTTTTTCACTATAGACTTGTTTTGGGAATTGAGCATTAAAGCAACTTTTTTATTTTTAAGCCTTTCTCATGAAAAGAAAAGAACTAGGAGAAGAGCTAAAGGTTTGGGCACAGCTGAGCCTCCAGTTAATCAAATATTTTCTCACCTTTTCTGTATTCTGAACTACAGAAATATGTATAGTATGGTAATGATTTATTGATGCCAAAATAAATGATTAAGGATTATCTTGTATGTGTGAGGAATTTTTACTGCATTTGTATCAGTATCAGGAAAAATCTAAGGAGAGTAAGGAAAGTGTATTTGGGAAAGTGTTTTTCATACATACCAAAGCAAGTTTGGATTGCAAGGCCTACAGCTTCTGACAGTACAGGTCACTAGAATGCAAGTCAAAAACCTGTTTGATTGTAGGTATTTGGAAAAGTGGCAATGAGGGACAACAATCAAATCAACAGAAACAACAATTTTCAGACCTTCCCCCAAGCTGTGCTGCTTCTCTTCAGGTGAGTTAATCTTGACTCTTGCATAATGCATCCCATTTCACTGATCTGTGGAAAATGTCTGTAGCTCTTGTACTGTGGATTTGTTCAAAACGTGTTTGTAAGTGAGGAGCAATTTAGCATAACGAGCACATACTCTCTGTGGATGCATCCTGAGTATCCATGGGTACAGCAGGGCTGTAATCAGGGGATACAGACCTGAACTCATTAGAGCTATTGTGAGACATCTCACTTGTGAAGTAATTGGCTTCACTTAGAGCCCAAACATTGTCAGCCCTGATAGCACTGTGTAGGTGTTGGGAAAGGGGAGAGAAACTGTGCTCCTGTTGTAATCTTCAGAAACACAGCTTTGAAAAATAAAAAGTGCAATAGCAGAACTTGGAGACAAGCATGTCCTCAGCCATGCTGGGGAAAAGCCAATTTGTCTTTTGCAGGTAGGTATCTTCACCTTTTATGACATGTTTTCCTAGGCAACATCACTTTCATACACAGCCCTGCTGCAATAAGTTTTTAACTTGTAAATCAGATTTTTACATGGAGTCCTTTCTGGTGCCAGTAGTCTACCTTGCAGAATGCAGTCTCAGCTCTGTGCTCCTCCTTTCTGAAACATACCTTCTAGTTTTTTAATTAGTTCCTGCTTTGAAAAGTTCACAGTCTGTCTTGACATTTGTACTTGTACAGCTCCGAGCATTTTGTCAGACTTCAACAAATTAGTACATCTTTCTTTTGATAAAATAATGACTAATTTATCTTTGTGAACTTTCCAAGGTGTGCAACTGGAGAAGCCTGGCAGGAAATCATGCTGGCATGTTTGCCAGGAAAACGCTGTGACCCAGAATCCGATTATAATCCAGGGGAAGAATACACATGTGGAAGCAATTTTGCCATCATCTATTTTATCAGTTTTTACATGCTTTGTGCATTTTTGGTGAGTCTAGCTTGTGCTTATTAACAGAAATGAGCTTTGGCAGGATGACTTTCTTCTGAACTAAAAGAGTAGTGGGCTTAGGGAACAATCAAAAATCCCATACCTAGAATATTTTTGCAGGTTTGTGTTTTTCTATACACAGCCCTAAATCCTGTGTATTATACTGATGTTTACAGTGAGGGTGATGAAACACTGGCATAGGTTGTCCAGAGAGGTGGTAGATGTCCCATTCCTGGAAACATTACAGGTCAGGTTGGCTGGGGCTCTGAGCAACCTGATCTAGTTAAAGATGTCCCTGCTCACTGCAGGGGTGTTGGACTAGGGACCTAAACTACTCTGATTATATTGCCTTGTAAAGTTACTCCATTTACTGTATATTGGTTTTACATTTCAAAATAATTAAGGCAGATTGTTCTTTATTCCCTTTTTAGATTATAAACTTGTTTGTGGCTGTCATTATGGATAATTTTGATTATTTGACACGTGACTGGTCTATTCTGGGTCCCCATCATTTGGATGAATTCAAAAGGATATGGTCGGAGTATGACCCTGAAGCAAAGTAAGTTAGATCGTTTCTCTGATAAGATTTATGTGGCAAAACCAATAAAAGCAGAGCATAGTATCTTCTTTAGGAGTGGATCTATGTTTGTTCACTGATGTGTGTTGGTTCTAGGGGAAGGATAAAGCATCTTGATGTGGTTACGTTACTGAGACGCATTCAGCCACCGCTTGGTTTTGGCAAATTATGCCCTCATCGAGTGGCCTGCAAGGTAGGATTTACTCTATTTTCTTTCTAGGTTTCTCTCACAGTTCATTCATTCAATTCTGCCCCATATGTGTGGTGAATGCACAGTAATCCTGTTTGTTCACAAGGTCTCCTTCACTCTCAAGTTTTCCAGTTATTTTGCAGGCTTAATTTAAACCAGCAAAATTAGTGCCATTTATTCCAGTGTACTCATTTGACTAGTTACCTCTGATGGAAAATTCCACACAAGGCATTGAAATGAAAGAGGTCACTCTGTAAATCTATCATTAGTCTAATGTTGTCACGTATATGAACTGACCCTCATCTCAGCATTTCTGGTGACCCAATGTCACACACAGTACTTCAACCCAGTGACATGTCTGGTTTCTTCTCAGTCCCAGGGAGAAGAGGATGGTAGATTACTTTAATTGACAACTTCTGATACAGTACTTTTACAGTCACATCTATGAGAAGGTTGCTGCCTGTGAAACAGGAATGAGATTAAAGGGTGGGACCTGCAAGGTGATAAACTAAGCTAAAGTGAATAATGGTTTGCTGTACAGTGTGGAGCAGCGAGCGAGAAGACTGAAGATTAATATAATTCAGGGAATATAAAGTGATGTATACTTTGTCAGGCATGATGTGTAACTTAGGTGAGGGTTAATTGCATTTTAATATAAAAGTTGAAAAGCACCACAAAGGAGATGAATAATTATTAAATTATTTGAGGACTTCTGAGCTGTGAATATTACAGATTCTCAATGTCAGTAGGAATAAGATCAAGCCTTTTAATTAAAGGGTCATTACAACAGCACTGTCTTTTGGATTTCTTTTATATCTGATTTATAAACAGGTAAGTTGATGTTTAAAGCACTGGATTCCAATGGAATGCCACAAGGCATACTTAAAGCAGACCTATATCTGTACATTAAGATAAATTATCCAACTGAGTAACACTTTTAAAATGGAATAGAAGCCCAAGTCAGACATTAGGAAAAAATTGTTGACAGATGGAAGTGTTCTTCTGACACACAGAGTCACAGTGATACTGCTCTGAAAGATGAACACTCCATCTAAATTGGAAAGTCCCTTCCACACTACTGGACAGTTTTAGCATTTGTATAAGCAGTGCATGTGATCAATATCAGAATCAATATTGGGTGGTTGTTATAATGCAGCTAGGATGGAAGACAACTTTTTTTGAAGGCATATAATTTTTGTGCCTCTCAGTGGATATTATTCTTTGAACACATCAACTTTTCAAACAAAGCTGCATGAAAATTTGTTTTCCTTTTCCCATTCACAGAGGTTAGTAGCCATGAATATGCCACTAAACAGTGACGGAACTGTCATGTTCAACGCTACTTTGTTTGCTTTGGTTAGGACTGCTCTGAAGATAAAAACTGAAGGTAAGGCTCTTAACTGCAAAGCCTTTTCTGCACTTGTACAAGGAGGTCACAATCCATTCCTTTTGTTGGATGTGAACAAGACTGCCTTAATCTCATTGGCTTTGATTTGATTTTGGATCATGGGTTGTATTTTCTGTTCCTAGGAATGATTTGCTAGAATATGAAAGGGACTGTGAGGCCAGAGCCCAAAAAATCTCACAAAATGTGATATGCTTTTCTCTGGTAAGATAAAACCATGTAGCAGTGGCACAACTGAAGTTCTAGTGCAAGGAGTGAATGAGTTCCTCTTTCTACCCAACCAAGGTGCTCCTTCCTGACTACTCTATAAATTGGTGCTTTGGATCCCACATTGGTGCAACTGCAGCCTTTGCATGCTTGAAAGCAATGCCCCCAGTTTCGTCAAGGCCAGTTCTGACTGGGTTGGATGCATTTCTGTCACTCACATCAGAGGGAAAGAGTTTTAAAAATGGTAGCATGTTTCAAATAATTTTGCTTTCTATTTTCAAATATTTTTTCATTATTTTATCATCTTTTTCTACTTTCTGTTCTGTCTTCTGTCATTCTCAGCAGAATTTGACTTCCACTGCCAATAACAAGCATTAGATTAAGCCTCCTCAGGTATTGCTGTGGCTTAGGTGAGCTCTGCAAGAGATGAAAAACTGCCTACTAGTTAGCTGCTTGAACTTTCAAGCCTTCACTGAGTAATTACTATGATTAAACAAACGAAGGCTCAGCTTTGGATTAAGAAAGAAGTAGCTTGCAAAGAGCAAGCCATCACTTTCTGTACAATTTAGGTGGAAGTTATTAAGTAGTGACAGAGTAGAGCCAAGATCTGTAAATTACTGTTAACCTCTGCAGAACTCCAGAGACTGATTTGAAAGCCCTAGGAGCTTACTGTCTCACACCCTTTCTTCTCTTTAGTTGTAGTAGTGTTATCTGCTACTTCTTGTAGCTTTGGCTTGCTGCAAAGCATCCATATCACTGTCTTTATTTGTATACAGCTAATTAATATCCAAAGGGTCATTCATTGCAGCTGGTTGAAATGTAATTGCCATCTTCCATGTTTCTGTTTCGTTGTCACAGGTAATCTAGAGCAAGCAAATGAAGAACTTAGAGCAGTTATAAAGAAAATATGGAAGAAAACAAGCATGAAATTACTTGACCAAGTTGTCCCTCCGGCTGGCGGTCAGTCTGGCAAACTTTGCAATGTGCTATTCTCTGTCCAGTTTTGTTTTCTAGAGTGTTAGGAAAGAAAGAAAATTTCCAGATTTTGCAATTATAAAGTCATTAAAGGACAACAAACAATAATGACAAAATTACTATAGAGAAAGTTATATCCTATTGCACTAGATAATACATGTAAGACTGATAAGTACAACTTCCTTAGATCAAAAAGAAAGGGAGGAAAATGTTATGCTGCTTTTCTTACTTGAAAAAAATACCTTATTAGACCTAAATTTAGCCTTGATTTCAAGTCAGCAAAATCACCTAAACTTAGTTTGATTTCAGTGCACTGAGCAAAATACCATGTTTTGTACTAACGAGGCTTGACAACGTCCACTCCATTGTAGCTTAGCTTCTGTCCTTGTATATGTTGAGTACTTCTGGGAGAAAACAAAAAAAAGTAAATGCCAGCTTAAAAATATTCTTTTTGCTAAATTGATGAAAGAAGAGAGTAAATTATCTCAGTTACACTAGTTTAAACCAGAGCAGTTCTGTAGCTAACAGATCATAGAAGTGGTTCAGGTTTATGCCAGTATGACTGAGATACTAATGTGGCCCATGTAGAGAGATACCTAAATTCTAATTACACCAATACACTTGTGACATCTACAAGGCACGTGTAGGAGCTGTTCCTATGTGCTGTAAAGTGACATGTCAGATATTTGTTACATCTCTCTTTAAATATATATATTCTAATATTTATATATTTAGCCTTTTTCAAGATACACATTTTTATTAATATGCTGTAGCTCAGGTTTAGGGGACTGGTTTTTACTTGCTTTTTCAAGTTTTAAAGGTGCAGGATCTGTTGCACTGTCACCCACACCCCGGCTGTATATTTCTAGACATCTGATCCCTAGATCCATTGTAATCCTCTGGTATTTCTTGTAGTTTATTGTGCTTCTGTAGTGTTACGGCAGCTTTCAAGACTGCTCAGACTCAGGTTTGGAAGCAGACTCCAAGATCCCAGGCCCGATGGTGGTGGAGGCTGATCCCTTTCTGAAGGTGACACTCTCAGTCCCCAGGGGAGGAGGAGCATGCTGGCTGCACTGCTCTTCAGCATGACCCAGGAAGCAGCATTAGCTTTGTCGCTGGCGGGAGCCACTTGCTGGTGGTGTGGTGACTGCCAGATAATAGTGGGGATTGAAGGCATCAACTGAGCAAATTTGACTATCCAAAGGGGAACTGATACTGCACATTTAAAACAACTTTTTGTGCTCTACTCTGTTGTTTTAGCCTTACACCTAAGTGCTTGCATGGCATAGATGAATTGCTTTGTTATTGTTGTAACTATGTGCTTGAGCTTTTTCTGCAGCCTCTGTTCCTTTCAACTCTGAGTCTTCCCGAATATTCTGAAGCAATTCTGTTTTAGGGTGGTGGCATGGAATTAGTGTTGCCTCTTGCCAACTTTATTCCCCTACATTTTTTAATTGAAAATAGAGATGTATGCTTCAGAATAGCGAGCTGTGCCTGCCTAAATCAACCTGACAGAGAATCTGTCAAGATTACCTTCCTAGATCTAATCTTACATAGTAACTCACTGTTAACTTCAGCTTCATTTCATTGCTGAATATAAGCTGTATATTTATTTTCAGCTATACTAAAATTCATTACTAATATTTATTCTGCAAATGTAGCCCTTCAGTGTAGCTAGAAGGCTGAAAACCTGCATCACTGCTCAATTCATAGACAACAGTATGGCTGATACAACCCAGTATACACAAGAACATGTTGAGAAGTCCTTAAGATTTACAAAATTTTATTTCAATTTGGTTTGTTTCTCTGTGGACCTTAGGACTTACCTTAAAAATTGGAAATACTCTAACCCACCTAGACAAAAGAGGAGTATAGCTGTTTTACATTCTTATGCCATAGGAGTGTAAAATAGCTTAGTAAGCAGTAGAAATGAGTTTCTGTTGATTCTTAATTTTCAACGGAAAATTTTACATGACAGAACACTAGTAACAGCTGATAATAACAATCTGCTAGGAGACAGAACATTCTCTTCAATATAAATCAACAAAGCATCCAAATTCAATATGTTAAAGTCACTTGCACTCAAAAGTATGGAGTGGTCTAACTTATAATGTTTTCTTCCAGCATTACTTTTGCTGGTATTACTGAATGCTAGATCCTTCGTGTGCTCATGACCATGCCCTCATAACACAAACAGAACAATTATTTGCAGAGCAGAATGCAAATCATCAGTTTAGCATTTTTCCCTGAATTTTAAATAGATGCACTAGAAATGAACAGTTAGGTAATTATTGGTACTGGTTAAATAAGTTACTACTGTAGCTTAGTTAGACTGTTAATAGTTAGCAACACATTTTGAGTACAGAAAAATGAAATAGCTTTACACAACATAGCATGTCAGTCAAATGCCTGAACGTATGAACGAGTTAATGTTCTTAGGAGACTGGAGAGTAGAAGACATACATACAACTCACTAAAGAGTGACCTGTATTCTCTAAACTCCACAGTCACATGTTCACCTACAAGCCCATTTAATCATGCCTAATACTCTCCCAAAAGCTTCCTACTGAAACGGTTCCTTTTGCTGTCACTAATTGTAGTTATAGATGTGTCTGTTCTGTGGTCAGTTCTGCTTAGCTGCCTCCCTCTACCTGTCCATATCTGGCTACGTGTGTGTTACGCAAAAAACAAAGTCAAGGATAGCTCCCTTTGGCCAGGCTTCAGTTCCTGTGTGCACGTGTCTGCAGTACGACTGACTGTGCCTGAGAAGTAGCCATGCATCTTGATTGTACATACAGGCTTTGGCATGCACAGTTCAGCCATTTGGTAATGCATTCATCTAATATGCTCATAAAAAGGTGCGTGTCCAGAGTGCTCAATAAGGACTCTTCATTTCTGCATACTGAGACTTGGCAAGAATGCTCATCTCAGGTACAGTCAGAAGTCATGCTATGTCATAGCCTGAGTGCAATCATAGTAGTATATGTTACATTAAATCTTCACTTTTATGTGCTTGTTCTTTCTGGGAACCATTTGCTATATCACTTCCTTAAAAGTTGTGTTCAAATACTTGAAATAGTGTCAAGGACGGGGAAAGGTTTGTCTGGGGAGTTTGACCAAGCCTATGTTGCAGAACAGTGGATTCAGCTAAAGGAAGGCAGGTTTGAACTGGATGCTTTATAAGAGATCTCTTCCTGATACAGATCACCATTAGTCACCTGAGGAGCTGCCAAGGGAGATTACAGATGAGCATCAAAGCAAATCTTCACAAAAAGCTTAGAAATAAGATTTGTGGTGTCAAAAAGCTTTTTGCTGCTGAGACTGAGTGTGTAAACTGGTGAGCTTTCCCTGTGAGCTGTAGAGTTCCTGCTATTTCCTGGTGGGAAATGGGGAGACTTGGACCTTTGAGGAGATGTCAGTATTTAGCAGAGCAGGCTCTTTAATGTGCTATGGTATTTCCTGCAACAGACTGGTCTCCCAACTGCAGTATTTTAAAGCACTTATAATTATTTTGCTTTGATACGTTTAAAGATAAATAAGATGCTGGGAGAATACATCCCTGATGCATTTTTGCTGAAGTTAGAGCCTGTCCAACTTTCTCACACACATAGAGCCAGTTTCAGACATTGTAATGGGAGGAACTTATTGTGAATGGTAGAGGATTCCTTTGGAGATAAATTCTGTCACAGTGATACAAATGAGTTTAAACAGGATTGGATTTCCCCATCCTTTTTATTGATGTGATAGCAAGTCACAAAAGAAGAGAGTTGATTAAATTAAATTAGCAAATGCTGTCATATTAAGGTAAAAATGCTATTAGAAGTATTACCCTTAGAGAGATACATTGGGACATGTAATTATTGATAAAACAAGAACAGGAGACTGTTGTAGTCAAATGTTAATGTATGACATTGATTAGAGAATTTGCTTGTCAATCAATCAGAGAAAAAGCTTGCTTAAGAGAATATGTTTGTATGTAAAAATCCCCAAAAAAATTATAAAAGAGCAAGCTAATTTCTATCCTAAAGCTCCATGAGAGAGTTAAAATACAAAGAAAACAAATGACATGCAACAACACCACCACAATATACATTCTAACAAAGGTGCGTTTAAAATGTGTCTGGACATGTTCGATTTTCTGTGTTTAGTCAGGTCACAACTGTACAGAGTAACCCAGATCCCTGAGGTGTGTTAAGCACTTCTCTGTTCCAGCAGGGGCAGCTGGAGTGATGGGAGCTTACTCCTCATCAGGACGTGGGTCCTAACAGCAGAGAGAATTTTGATGCTTAAAGCACAGCAGCCCTCCCTTATGTGTGGCAGTAGCCAACTAGCACCCATGTTGCAAATAGCTATCTCAAGATACTCCAAAAACACAAGAGATTAGGCAACACAGCAGAAAAGGAAATAGCTAACTTCATGCCAGATAACTGCAGGGGAAAAAATGTGTGTGAAGACAAAAGCAATGTTTTTGAATAGAAAACTATTCCTAGTTTTCTGGCAAGCATTACTCCCATCAGGAGATCAAATGTGCACAGGTGAATGATTCAATGGGGCTCATAAAACAGGCACATACACTCTTAAGGTGCTATGAACCAGGTGATTTCAATACCCTCATAAGGTGCCTGCCTTTGAACTTGGAAAACTTTGGAATTTGGATTTTGTTCACAATAGTGACTCTGTAAAAATACTAGATTTTAATGCACTTGAGTTGTACTAAATTGACTAATGGAAGTTATTTTAATTTGTGTCAGCATTCCAGAGCTGATACAATACAATAGTGTGGGAAAGCACCATGTTGTTTCATGTTTACTATTACCATCCTGTATCTAGAGGGTGGTTAAGGAACACATTGTCACTTGAATAACAGCCTCATAGAAAATATGTGAAACTGTAACCTCTGGGGGATTTCCTCAGAGTCTAGAATCTGTATTACTGGATGACCACAAGGTAGCAGAAGATATAGCCCATCATGAGCATCTGGGACACAAATTCAAACTGGAAGATGCTCAGGTATGCAGTGAGAGCATGACATCAATTGAAAAACGTGCATAGCAAAGCAGGCTGTGAGGGTGTCCAAGTCATTGTGCAACCAGAACAATGCTATATTTATACACTGACTAAGCAAATCTGGTTCAGCAGTGAAAAAATGAGAGATGTTGTAAGCAGGGCATTCTTCTCTTTTGTAGAGTCACTCTTATGAACATAAGTGTATGTAAGTCATAGTAGCTTTTAATTTAGTTAATTTATCCCAAGTACCTAAAGCCAGTCCTTCAGCTTATACAAACATGTTTATGGTTTTGTTAGAAACTTACAGGAACTTACTCAGAAGTACTTGAGACTTGGTAAAGTATTGTATTTTCTTCTTTATTAAGGATGAGTTGACTTAACTGACTGAGCTGAAACTGCTTGCTAAAACATTGCTTTTAAACTAGTTACAGGTTCCATTGTTGTAAGCTGAAAGCATAGTACCTGTTGCACCCATCACATTTTTCCCCCCAAATCAGGTATGAGTGTACAGGCTATTGATAAATGTGCTGACTTGGGAGAGATCTGTCTGGTCTGTTCATTTAGATGATGAGGTAACCGTGGGGAAGTTCTATGCCACCTTCCTGATACAGGACTACTTTAGGAAATTCAAGAAACGCAAAGAACAAGGACTGGTGGGGAAGTATCCTGCGAAGAATACCACGATTGCTCTGCAGGTGATTTTGTTTTTACATTTTTAACTAACCATTTTGTGAGCTTACTTGGAAGAGCAGGTAGATGAATATTGGTGATTGTGCAGTGCTGCAAGGATTTTGTTTAGCTGGGACACTTTTGGCCTTTATTCGTCAGGACAGTAAAACGTAAGCCTGCTATTCTGTCTGGAACAAGGTAAGTGCCAACAGTTCTTCTCTGTGCATTTCTCAAACAGCAGCAATGCTTATAAACTTCCTTAGCCAGTCTGGCTGGTATTCCATGGGCTGAAGTTGCCAAGGTAAAATCAGATAAGTTCTGAGCTAGTCCTTCCATTCTTTGTTTTGCTTTAGCTGTTCATTTCTTGACTTCCTACTATGCTATAAGCCAGTTCTTGGAAAACTTCCTAATATGCATTACCTCATAGTAATAGGGAGCTTTCTATATGATAACAGTTGTCATCTTAATTCTGATTGCCCTTTTTCTTTTCCACTTAACAGTTACTGGTGAAATACCTTCCTATGAGTATTGTAAAAATGTAACAATCATTAAATTTCTTTTCTAGGAAGTAATACTGCAGTAGTACTGTGTTAATGTCATATACTTCTGTCTGTCTTTAAAAACAAGCTACCAAATGGGAAGCAGGACAATAGATTTGGCCATCTGTCTCTCAGTGGGCCTGCAGCAAGTGCTCTGCAGAGTATCTGTGATCTAAAGAGTATATTCTGAACAATTCTTTCCAGTGATACCCTTTGAATTCTGAACTTTGAAACAGGCAAATGGAAAGCTGTCCTCAAATAATTCCAGACATCACACACTGCACCATTTATATTTGATTGGGGCTTTCTGAATTTCAGTCAATACTGAGTAGCTTCCTAAAAAGTATAAAGATGTTTAAGGTTTCTGATAGCTTTTTATTCTGATGCCAAAAATTAGGAATATGTTGTGAAAAATGCTTTCTGCAAAGGGAGGAATACATTAACCTGACTCAGGTACTGTTTTCTTTATTAATAATCCTGCTGGTTTGTACTTTGATCTAGAAGACTGATCTTTGCTGTCTTAAGTGGGTCATTTGTTTCATTCCTGTTTCCTAAGAATGTCTCTGCTGGCAGCTCTGACACACAGTCTGTTCCCAGTCACTGTAAGCATAAGAGATGCAACAGGCAGAGGAAAAGTCATCATAATTCTTGCTGTTGATGTGTGACCCCATGGCTTGCCAGGACAATATGAGCTATATTTGCTGATCATGAGAGAGGAGAAAACTGGGGGAGTGGAAGAGCTAAAAAGGTGAAATTGTTGAGAGGGAAGTGAAAGACCATTGGGTTTTTAGGAAGGACTTTGCAGACTTCTTCAGAAGCTTTAGAGCATAAGGAGCTCAAAGTTAAGCCACAGTATTGTTTTTTCACTTGTGGTTTTGTAGTTGCACATGGAACAATATGGAAACAAACACTGGTTTTCCAAATGTGAGTGTGCTCTGTTCTTTGCTGTCAGATTGTGCTTACTGTTCAATAAGGAAGGCAGAGGGCAAGATGAATCTGGAAAGAATTAGCTCTTCCTCTGTCTTTGACAGATGCTTTTCAATTCAGATCAGCTAAAAAAATGACCCTGCATCTCTACTAGGAATCTGCAAAGGCTTAAGGGATTTGAGGCATGGCACTTATTTTTCGTATGAATTATCACAGAGGATCCTTTTGGGTAGAGAAATCTGGCATCTCTCCTTTTTCAGCCTCTTCATTCCAGGCTTGCTCTGTCCAAAGCTTAAATGCTTATAAAACATGAATGTTTTCAAAAACCTATGTTCTTAACATAATTTACCAGTATAATATCAAGCTTGTTTTTCAACTACAGAAATTTGATTGAATGCTCTGTGAAAGGCTTGTAACTCCAAAGATGTTACCTCAGTTCTTGGAGAGCTAACAGTGGCTGTTTTCCCATTTATTCTTTCAAATGCTCTAAAATAAGATCTAATTAAGATCTTAATATTAAGATCTCCTTGGTAAGGAGTATTCTAAGAAAAGCAGAAACATGCAGTATCACTCTCTCTCATGGAATTTCTTAGGGAATTTGTGCTGACACCCTTCCACTGGAAGCACTGAAGGAACTTCACATAGCAGTGATGGGGGATTCCTGTCTTTACTGGTTCATTCAGATGAATTTACTTTGTTTATGTATATGTATGTATCCATGTAAATTAATCATAGAAACTGCACATACAGTATTGCAGCACCTGATTTTCCTTGCTGAGGTATGCATGGAACAGATTGTGAACAAATAAAAAGTGCTAAATTAACCTTCTTTCCTCTCTGGAGATGAAAAAAATTCTCCACTACACCTGAGTGCCTGTCACTGAAGTCTGCAGAGAAATGTTAGGACCATTATGTTTGCTCTCAGCTGTTTTTACCTTAGCCTTTCATTGTTTTGAGAACTTTTTGAACTTTTGAACTTCCTGTAACCAGGGCAGGGGTGCAGCTTCAGCAACAACTTTTCTTTAGTTTCTCCTTTAAATTAGTTAATATTTCACAGTACCTAGTAGTCATGATGATCCCACTGCAAACAGCTGTTACTTTCTGGACTCCTAGAAGAGAAGAGAGCAGCACAAGCTGGGCTAAGTCTGTCTTTAGTATTTCAAGCTCTGCCATTCAGAGCCTTCCTATTTTAGGCAGTTTGCTTAAAACTTTTAAAAAGATGAGGAAAATACTTTTCTCAGGCTACAATAAGAAAAGCCTTTCCAGCCATCCAGCTGTTCCATTTGTAAAGAACAAGACCACCTGTAGTTTCATGTTCTTGGCAACATCTTACCCTGTTGCAGACCAGTTGTCATGTTACAGAATCCTTAAGGAAAGCAGCAGATAAAAAGCGATGCCACCCATTCCACTTTGGGTCAAAAGCTCTATGAGCAATAAATGCTCTTGTACTTTTGCTGACATCTGTAATTTTCTCTTGGGGTAGTTAGAATTACCTGCAGAATTAGTTATTTAGTTAAGAACATGCTTCCAAAGGATCTCATAAACCCTGCAATTGCTGCACTATCTAGCCTGGCCCTCCTTATCTCCTTTCTCCTGCCAAAAAGGGAGGAAACACCATGCTATCAAGCTTTGCAATCTATTCCTAACCGTTGAATGAAGCAAGAGGTGAGTTACAGTTTTATAATCCTACTGATTCCTGTAGTTGGCAATGTCACTCTTCCTGGCTTCAGGGTGTAAACATCCATTTTGAGAGAGAAGGTAGATTCTCTTTGTGACAAAACTTGTTTTGTGCTTTAACTGTCAGGACATCTGGTGAGGCAAGAAATTAATGGATGTTGGAGTTTTCCCTGTTTCAATGAGAATGTAACAGATTTTTATTTAATTGTAGATCACTCTTCTCTGCCTTCCTTTATTCCTCATGTTCTCAGTGGTATTTTGTTAGGCTTTGGGGTTTTGTTTCTTTTGGGTTTTTCTACTACAGTTTTGTAGTGCTTTTGGAGATACTGAAGGGAAAATCGTTTAACTGTCAAATAGCCTAAGGCATTGCTTCTGCTGAGAGATTTATGCCTATTTTGTTTGGGTTTGTTTTTTTAGTTAGTCCTGTAGTTATATTCTGGGATATTAAGTTTGGATGATTGCTTTTAGCTTCAACTTTCAAAAACATTTACTTCTCATGTTGCCATTTCTGATGGAGTGACTTAGGTTAGCAAGGCAAAAAGATGACCTGCAGTAATTTAAGAACTTTGACGTTCACGATAGAAAGTTGTATAGAACTGCAAAGCAAAATCTTTGTGGCTCTATAAAACAAACCCAGGCTGCTCTTTGGGTATATGGAGTCAGAGAAGGAAGCACTCTAGAAAATGAAGTGGGTCTCAGGAGAATCATCTGTGCAGGATATTCAGAAGAGTCTTTTTGCTGCAAATTTTCTAATCCCTCCTCACTTGGAAAAGAACATTTCAAATTATAACCAAGAGCAGTTTGTCTAAACTTGTTCTCACCAAAACCATCTTCAGAAAAGAAACAATAATATCCCTTGGAACTACAACAGTTTGTCTTCTGCAGACCTAGAGGGTTTGACTCTTGATGAGGGGAAGAAGAGCGAGAAGTTCTAACAGGATAGGTGACCCATTCACATTGGCTATCTACTGTAATTTTTATGGTGGGATATGTGCTCCTAGGGCATGAGAGAAAACATTCCTTAGGGCTCACACTGCTCTTCTAATGCCATTGACTGGTGTTTATGCAGTGAGAACAAATAGATTTTCTGGGTAAAATCAGAACAAAATTATATTTGTGGCAGCAGTTTGGGAGATGCCTTTTAGTAGCAATGGAAATTTGTATTGAGCCAAACACCAGTCACATTGCTAGGAAAATAAATGTTAAGTGAAGCATGGAGAAGTTTAATTACTTTCATCTAGCACTTAGAGCGAATTAATTAATTCTATACTCTTAGTCCTAGGGAAAAGAATTACTGTAAACTGTGTAACATTTGCATCTGTATTTCACATTTATTTACAAGTAACCCTCTTTGTTAATACTTGATAAATACTTCGAGTTGAAGTGTATTTACCTAAACATCAAAAGTGCGCAAAAGCACAAGTTTGTTGAGCTGAACTTGATTTTTGGGAACATATTTCAGATGAAACTTAATTATACTTTTTTTCCTCTCTGCAAATTTTATCAGTAAGACCAACCCTGCAGTAAGCAGTAGAAGAAAAAACCCTCTAGGAGTCATCAGCTGAGGGCTTAATATGTTGCTCAAGTTCAATTTAATTGTGCTCCCATGCTCATGTTGTGTTCACAGAAAGGCTTAGCTTGAAGGGAGCCTGGGTCTGACTGAGAGCACAGAGCTTTGTGTAGTTGTGGAGCAGTGCACTCAGCTGCAGCACTAGCAGATGGGCTCTGTGAAGATGAATAACACCGGGGAATCGACACTTGACTACTATGTCTCTTATGTTCACTGCTATAGCGTAGGTCTATTCAGCTATTTTTCTGCATGCTTGTTTTCTCATTTTTGTAGTTCTTGCATTGTATTCTGTTCTTACTAACTCTGGTTTTATCTTAAAGCATCAGTGTAGCTTTGAGGTTTGGGTTCTTTTATGATTTTCTTTGCTATAAAATGAGCAGGTAGTAAAAACATGTTAATTGTCTGGAAATGTGATGTTTATATGAATATTTTTAGAGTCATAGACTTTCAGTATTCTGAAGACCTAAGTATTTAGAATTCATGTTTAGGCTTTCAGTATTCTGAAGACCTAAGTATTTAGAATTCATGTTTATGTTTTATTTTATTTATATAGCAATATACATTAATATACATCATTCTTATAAAATCTGTGAATCAAAGCTTACGAGTGTCTTCAATTTCCTGATATAAGATGCCTCAAAAGAGGGAACATGTCTATTTTATGTGACTAGAAACAGCACAGGTGACAGTGATTCTTACTGTTTAAATAAGGGCATTGTGCTTGCACTTCTTAAACTAAGCTTAAACTGCATCTGTATGTAGGTTGCACCATACTTCAAGATGGATGTGGGCTGAGTTTAGATACAGGCAAAATTATCTTTTAATAGTTCCAGTATTTATAAGCATGTAAATGTTTTTCTACAAGTCATGGCTCCAGAGTCTTGTATTATACAAAAATTTCTTAATGTAAGACATATCTAAAGTGATGTTACTGTTTTATGGATACTATAGACATGGAAATTTGACTTGAAATCTGTTCAGCATTTGTTAAAAATAATCTCTTAAAAATAGTCAACTGATTAATGTTTAACTTTTAAATGTTTTGATGTTTTGGTGTGAGTTGCTTTTCAAGGATCTTTAAGCTTATCTCTCTAAACAGCCCATTCAGAAATAGAGTAAGTTTTTGTTCTCACTGAGGGACTTAGTTCTATTATTTCCATATGTGAAAGCATATGTGTCTTCTCAATGCTGTGTCAGAGATGTCATCATTAATTGTCTCTTGAGATGCTATTTAGGACTCAGCACTGGTGTGTTAGTGATTTGTGTCATCTTGAAAGCATTGCAGGTGTTATTATGCCTCACAAAGTCCAGCTGCACAGATTATCATCTTAATTTGAAGTCATGTTGTGTGTTTATGTGGAGAGCCTATTTAAAGACATGCTTGGCTTTACTAGTAATGAAGTTGATCAGCATGCTGGTTTGCCAGCTAACCTTGGACTGATGCATCTCATCTTTCTCATGCCTATAAGGAAAAAATCAAGCAAGAAGGGCATCAAACATTTACTTTTGGGGTGAAAATGTCTGAATAAGAAAAAGCTTTGTTTTGCCAACTTCAAGTGAATAGACTTGGAGACAATCAGACACAGTGGCATTAATCTCTTTTCTTCCTCTACTTCAAAAAAACAGTAACAGAACAGAAAAACCTGAGTAGATACAACAGATGTTGTCTTGCACAGCATGAATAATGCAAGGATACAGTATTGATCAGTGCTGTCCAAATAGAACTGGTGTCCAAACATGTGTCTTGCATGTTTTATCTGTTCTGTTACAGACCATTTCATCTTCCAGTGTCTTTGATGAAGACAAAAAAATTTGCTAAAAGGCATAGGATAAATGTATATAGAGATTAACACCCATTTGGAAAAAATAAAAAGGTGTTTTATTCCAGTTACAGATAGATTAGGCAAAACCATTTCTGTACAGCAAATTTTTGGAAGGTTAGAGTTGAACAGAACTGAACAATTTTGTGTTCTGCAATATTCTGGGGTAGATGGCAGTAGTCATTTTAGTAATAGAGGTGGTAAAGAAGATGATGAATAACACTGTGGAACCGAGACTTGACTGCTATGTCTTTTGTGTTCACTGCTATAGCTTAGGTCCATTCAGCTATTTTTCTGCATGTTTGTTATCTTTTTTTTTCTGTTCTTGCATTATACTCAGCTCATACTAGCCTCAGTTTATGTTAAAGCATCAGTGTAGCTTTGAGGGCTTTTGTTCTTTTTGTTTTTCTTTGCAATAAAATAAGCAGGTAGTGAGTGTGAAATGCAAGTGACTATTGCCAATGACTGAATAACCCAAATGTAATAGTAATCCTCTACTACGTAAATATTGCCTTTGCCTCTGCTGAATAGAGAGAAGTCTCTGCTAATCTACTTTGAAGTCTGTACCTTAAAGTGTTCATTTTACTTCCCTTTAGCACCTTACAAAATGATGACATTAGCGACCTTGCTAGTGTCTTGACTATGCAATTAGCTTAAGAAGTGGGAAAAAGCACAATGTATTCATGAAAAATATATTGTATGTTAACTTGCTAGTAAGTGATTTTTAGAGCCTTGTTCAATTATAACATAAGTCTCAAAGTTCACCCCTGAAGAAGAAAATGAATTGCCAAATATCTGTAGCTAATATGATTAGTCAAGGGCTGTTTTCAGGAAGTGAAATACTGGTATGAGTGAAACCTGAAGAGCAGCCTACAGTAAATCTGCACTGTTAGATACAAAGCCTTGCTGTTCATCCCTTTCCAGGATCTGATTGCTCACACTGTGTAAAGGCTCTCTTCCTCCCTAGCAATTTCCCTTTTGAGCTGATACCTGGCTGCAATGCGGTTGTCTACTCCAGGGAGCATGTGATAGGCAGTGTGGATGGGACCAGGCAGTGTTTGGTGCCCTCTGAGGTCCTTCAGCTCCGTCTGGAGCTCTGGGGCACACACAATTCTCTACACATCTTCATGCCACCCCAGGGCAAGTAACATAGAAGTACAGCTCTGATGGGCTGGGACAGCACTCACATCTACAGGAAAAAATGCAGAAAAATAATAAATCAGGCTGGAGAAACAAATCTTTGATTTCTTCTGAGCCTGAGGAGATAAAAAGAAATAGAGTTGGGAAGAAAAAGATGGCATTTTTTGCTTTGGACCTTGACAGCCAGAGATAGAACAGGAAGAACATCTCCTTTTTCAAGTAAGGACTAAAAAAAAAGCTCTGAATTCTTGGCTCTGAGTATATCTGTTTCCTTTCTAATATGCAGGTCTGTTCTTGGCAGTGCCAGCATTATCTCTTTTCCTTAAGCTTGCTTGTGGTAGCAGTCTTGAGAGGAATAGGAACCAATATATGCTGAAGTCCATGCTACTGTAGCTACTTGTATTTCTGTCCCAAACTAAAGCTTTAAATTAAGTATCTACATATCACAGTGCAGTGCAGATGAGCTGGAATTATTTTACTGCTTTCTTTTCCATCTGAGCTCTGCTAAAACAGCTGTTGCTATAGTCAAAGATCTCCTTGTGTTTCCTTTGTGGACACAGGCTGCAAACATGTTTTTAACATTAAATATACATCTCATTTAAATGCATTTTATTGTAGTTCTTGCTGCTTACTTCTACTTCATTATAAGATGAATTTTATTTCCATAGGGTTCATAAACACCAGTGGTCTTTTAGACATGATCTACACTGTGATGATGAGGACATGATCACCTCAACAGGGTTGTACTGGAATATAAGACTTTTATTAATAACAGTAAAGAGACATATAGTAGGATTCATCCTCTGCAGATGTCAGGATACAAAAACTTAACTGTCCTTTAAAATAAATTGACACACCTGTAATTAAAGAACCAAAAAGAATTTGCTTTCCTAATGTGTTATGATATTGTCATTGATTTAGGCAGGACTAAGGACACTTCATGATATTGGCCCTGAAATACGCCGAGCTATATCCTGTGACTTGCAAGATGATGAACCAGAGGAAAACAATCCAGAGGAGGAGGAAGATGTTTATAAAGTAATGTCAGAACACAGCTATGTGAATTGTTTTATCATGCAGTATGAGATGAAAGAATGACTGTATCCAGGAACAATAACCAGAATAATTTAAACCCCACTCAATTCAGCACAGTATTAATATTTTATAAATAAGAACATTTTATATATGTATCTATAAAAATGGTATTACCAGCACACTTGCATCTCATCATAAATTTAGCAAGCAGTTCCTTCAGGGTGATTCTCCTGCCCCTAATTCTTTCTCATAAAGAAGAGAAACTTTTTTCTTAAGCGAATCCCACAAAAAGGTATGGGCTTTGCCATCTCAAATTTTGATAGTGCTAAGGTTTAAACTAGAAGTGTCTTATCTTCTACAGAGGTAGATAGGAAGATGAGAGCAAAATTATCTGCAGCCAAACCATAAAAGACAAAGAGCTGTGTATTTTTAAATGAATGCCTGGAATTACACAGAAGCCAGCTAAATATAAATACCATTTCCAGTTTCCTGTGAGGGATATTAATAAGAATCAAATCAATCAGAAGAAAAATATCAGTTTTCCTCTTTTACACTATAGATACTCAGTTTAATAATGAACATGTAAAGTCAGAGCTATCATCAGGAGTGATCTGCAAACCATTTTCAGCCAGCAAAAAGCATTTCAGAAGGAGCAGATGTAAAAACATGCTTCTGCAGTAATTCTGTCAGAAGCCTCATAGCTCGCTATTGGCCTTTGCAAAAAAGGAGGACATGCCACAGCTACCATCAGTAGATGCATTTCTCTGCCAACTGTCATTACCTCCTGTCTTCCCTAGATTGAGCTTCAAGACAGACTGCTGTCATCCAAGACCCTCACCTGCCTAGACAGGGAGGCTACATAATCTGGGTCAGATGTAAAAGAGAGCTGCATGTCACAGTCATAACTTAGCTCTTCATTCTCTCTTTCACCATCCATTACACTCTCAGGGCTGATAAAGAGTTACTACTCTTTCTTGTACCTCTGCAAGTGGAAGCACTGATGCTTCATGTTACCCACTTGAGAAACGCTTGCAAGCTACTGCATGGCACTCCATCTTGTCTGAGTGACGCCTGTTGCAAACTGGTGCTCTGAGAGAACTGGAGAAAATTCACCTAAGTGTTCTCAAAATTAAGCAGACATGTCCCTGTCTGAGGAACTTGGTGCATGTTTCATGTATAGGAATCTAGGTTTCTCCTGTGTAATACAATGTGGAGAAAGCTGGATGTCACATTTAGTTGTATGGGAAAAGAATTTTGATCACAGCATAATTTTGATTTGACCCTGAAATACAGGTATTGTCAATGTCACATCTCTGTCACTTCAGGAGTTCCTGTCGGAAGCATCATAAAATTAGAAAGAAAAATCACATGTTTGAGTTGCTACTTTTGTTTGCATGTAGGAGAGAAAAGTTATTACTGTCAAAAATATGTTCTGTTAAGGTATCTGATGTAATTTTTTTCTCTCTCCCTCTAAAACAGAGGAATGGTGCCCTCTTTGGCAACCACGTAAACCATATTAGCAGTGACAGACGAGATTCCTTTCAACAGATCAACACCACACACCGTCCCTTACACGTTCAGCGGCCTTCAATTCCATCTGCAAGCGATACCGAGAAAAACACATATTCTCAGGCAGGAAATTCTGTGTACCACAATCATCATCATCATCATCACCATCACAATTCAGTAGGAAAGCAAGTTCCAAACTCGACAAATGCCAACCTCAATAATGCCAATGTGTCGAAAGTTCATGGGAAACACTCTAACTTTGGGAATCGTGAGCACAGGTCTGAAAACGGTTACCGGTCGTATGCCAGAATTGACCACGAGAAGCGCAGAAGACCAAGCAGCAGGAGGTAAACTTGCAAATATGTATTTGCTTTTAAATAAATGTCTGTTATAAATACACACTTAAGAAAAGGTCTGCTATATGAAGCTGATTTGTGTATTTAGCTTCATTTCTGTTGCCTATTGATGTATGAAATGAATTTAAAATACAGCCTTGCTGTGTAGGAAATGTATTCAGATTTAATAAGCTTTGAAAGAAGTAGTTTTCTTTAAAGTTGAAGCATTAGTTACAGCACAGACACTGTAATCACCAAATAACTTTTCTAAACTACATGATTTTAAACTATCTTTCTCCTTATTTTCATGGCTTATCTGGCTAGAACCCGCTACTACGAAACATATATTAGGTGAGTTGATATTGTTCTGACATAACTGAGGAGGACAAAGTAGTTTCTTTTCCCTTTTTTCTTTTCCTATTCCCTCCTCTATTTTTTTTTTTTAAGCTGTGAAAGTTTCAAGATTAACTGTATGACAGTGCATATTCTAAATGACCTTAAGCAATGATTTTAAGTCAAATTTTCCCCTGCCTGTTCTAAAAGGATAAACTGGTAAAGTTCAAAATTATTCAGGCTCTTTTAAAAGTCTGGGCTGGTTTTGTGCAGTTTTCACGACAGAAAAGGTCACACCCCACTCTAGCCCTTATTTAAAATTGTCGTGCGAAGACTGGAAGAAACACTGGCTTTAGCTTTGATAAATAGAAATGTGCACAGTACTAGTTACAGAGATCCCAAAATCTTTCCTGGTCTTATACCTGAATATTTCTAAGACAACCTTTAAAAATAGAATGTATTGTGTTATTTGAAGTGCATTGCTAAATGTCAATTCAGCACTAGTTTTTAATGTCTATAGCTTTGCACATCCATTTCCAGTTTTTCTTGCAGTATCTCAGTAAGTGCTCCTTCATATTTTAGCCATTGGCAAACTTTGGTCGTTCTGAGAGTGGCTATGTTTCTTCAGAGAACTCTTGAATTTATATGATATACAAATATCTTAAATGTATTTGACTATACTGAGCACCCCCATAGTACTTATTTTAATGGAGATGGAAATAAAGGGAAGTAATCTTTTAGAAACAGATAAAATTGCCCTGTTCTGAACTGTAGGTCTGCGCAATTTACTATAACACCACATTCTGATAACAGGAGAGTTGTTAATACTTGTCTATTTTTTGTTGGTGTTTTCTTGGAAGCACATGAAAAGAACTGTGTATAAAATACTATGAAATACACAATAATTTCTATCAATAAAATATATCTTAAAAGTATTTCTTTACTACTCACAGGTCTGACTCTGGTGATGGGCGTCGACCTACTATTTGCCGTGAAGAACGCGAAGATCATGATTATTGCAATGATGATCATTATTTGGCAGAGCAGGAATACTTTAGTGGAGAAGAATATTATGAGGAAGACAGTATGTTGTCAGGAAGCAGGTGAGGTTATTTGTTAGACTGGGAAGAATATTTCAATAAATTAGTTATATATCTGTAAAGGCTTCACTAAGCATATTTAGACTGAAAACTCTTTAATGAGGTTAATATTCTGCAACTGCTGGAAAGTGAATATTCACTCTTCCAAGATCTGATTTTCAGCGAGGGAAGTATCCAGAATGTAAAAGGCTTAATTCTGTTCTCTGAGTTTCTGTGCTCCACATTAGCCAGGGTTCACAAGAGAGCATGGCAGTAGAAGAGAGTTGTTTTGTTTTGTTTCTTAAGCAGTGCACAACCGAGGCCCTACGTTTTAGCCTGCACTGGTAAGAATAACTTCTCTGAAAATATAATTGGATTAAAAATTTCACCTGCAAACTTACTGTGTAACTATATCAGTACAAAAGTGTATGCTCACTGTCTCAAAATCAGACTGCATACAGAAACTGGATTTTAAAATTGAGTTGTGTAATTACAGCATGTAATGGTTGGTTATCTTCCTGGAGAAAGAGGAGCTCTGAAAATCTTTTAGAAGAAATCTAATGCATTGATTTACAGAAACTGACTGAAATAACCCATTCTTTACTGTATTTTAAATGCAGGCACAGATATGATTACCACTGTAGATATCACTGCCATGACTCAGATTTTGAGAGACCAAAAGGTTACCATCACCCCCATGGTTTTTTTGAGGAAGAAGATTCACAGATCTGTTATGATACAAAAAGATCTCCTAGGAGACGGCTGCTACCTCCGACACCAACGCGTGAGTACAGTAACAACAAGCTATTTGCAAATCCAGAATTATTTCAATGCATTCAAACATGGGCCAGTTTAAAACAAAGTTTCTTTTTTAACTTGGATTTCAGAGATGACATTTCTTGATTACTATTGTTAGTGAATTATTGTGTAAGGCAGAAATCTCTATCCATCCTGAGAGACTGCTCAGAGAATCTGTGAATCCTAGCTTACAAGTCCGTCTTTCTAATATCTCTTGCCTCACTCATTGAATGATACAAAAATAACAAATTTAATTGCCAGTTGCAACTTGATTTAATAAGTTAAGAAAGAGCAAGGTAGAATGCAACAGTAGTTTGCTTTGATCAGAGAGTTTCAATCCATGTGCTCTTTATTCACACCTACAGATGTGCAATGTTGCTGTGAGTCAGTGCCATGGTCTTTCTAATGACTCACCTACTGGCACTTTCCCTGTCTCTTAATGGTCATGCCAATTAATGACATTGTAATCAGTTCCATTTAGATCTTCACCTTGTAGTGTTTTAGTAAACCCTAGAGACTGAAGTAGAATAATTTTCAGGGAAAAGAGAACCAAGAGTGAGTTTAATGGTGCTTTGGTTTTGGTGGGTTTTTTTCTCCCTTACTTTCAAAGTGCCTTTAGCTTTTTGACATGAATTTCTCAAGTTTCTGTGAAAAACAGTGTTCTCCTGAGCTAAGCATCTTATTTCAGATTCACATTGGTAATTTATTCAGCCATCTCAGGAACAATGCTTACTAATCTGTGCTGCTTCTGAGGGAGAAAATATTTCAACTTATAGCTAACAATTTTTTTACATTCCTTTTTCATTTTTTTTTCTCCTCAGATCTTTCCCTTAGTTTCTCCTTATCTCAAGCACAGTATAGCTTTATTTGCATTTCTAAAAGCTCTCCTGCTTCTTATCTTACAGTTCTGTTTTTTGTATGTTCCAGGCCATACTACAGAGATTAGCAGTGCTAATCCTGTGGTTGAACTAGGCAGAGACTTAAAACTTTTGGATTTTGGTCTTTGACCTCTGACACTTACCAGAGAGGAAGGATTTGGGGTTGTGAAGTGCAAAATAAATCTCTTTCTAAGGCACTTTCTTGTTCATACACAAGAAAATACTCAGCTCAATGGTATCTCAGCAGATTTTCAAAGAAGCTCAAGCTAATTATTTGTAACTACTGTATGGGCTGGGGATAAAGACGATGTTTCACGTAAAGAAAATAAAAAAGGAACATTGCACTAACCAGTTTCTGCTAGCATCTGGATTCAGCCCAAATTAACGTAACATACAGTGCCTTGGCTGAGTTGAAGGTTGCTTTGTGAAACAGCTACTTCAAATGCTGTTGTTATTAGGCTGCTCGTGTGGTTACTACCTAGGACTTTGCTCATGTGATGAACCTTTTATCTTACAACCGGCCGCTTGCTTCTGTTCCCATAACATATTTCTTACTGGAGGTATGTTCTTATTTGTGTGATAGTTGACTCATGCTGGAATTCTGGAAATAATAGACTTTGAGGAAAAACATTTAGTTTTCCTAATGAATTCTGGTTTCTCTGTAGCACACAGACGATCTTCCTTTAACTTTGAATGCCTCCGCCGACAGAGTAGTCAAGATGATATACCACTGTCTCCTAATTTCCACCATCGCACTGCTTTACCACTTCACTTAATGCAACAGCAGGTAAGTACAAAATCTTATTTAACTAACAATCAAGTAAATCTTTCTAGCTTCTGTATGGTAGTTCTGAATTTCATTGTTTGAAACAGCAGTAATGTATTATGCAGTTTGCCTGTGCACAACTTCTAGGCCAAGTGTAGGCTTACAGTTGCTAGAGATGAGGCTTCTCAAACATCAGCCTTCTACAAAACATTGACAATAAGTAGTTTTTCCATATGACTGTCTTAAGTGTCTACAAAAAGTAGGGATGCCCTAAGGATTCTTCATCAGGATTGCATAATACAGCAACTGTGTATTAATCATTTCCCATGCAGTTACTCAGCTCCATTTGTGAGAATTTGCAGGTACAACATACACATCTTCTGAGGCTCAGTGTCCAGCTCTGATGTGACCCTGAGAAGATGGCATTTTCCACTGCCTAGAGGCACCCTCCAGAATGCTGACAGCTTCCTATCCTGCCCCCTCAGATCTGAAGGAATGTTTCTACACTTTGCTTTCTTTGTTTAATATATTGTATAAACAATTAGTTTCCTTTATGAATGCTAAGACCAAGATTTTGTGATCCTAGTAATAATACCATTTTATCCTCTCAATTTACCATTTTCAGTCCCGTTCTTTCTTTATCTCCTGTTAAGGAAATGTTAACTTTGCATAGCTGCTGCCTGAACAGTTGGTTTGAACTAGCTTTTGAAATAAGTATGACTGAGCACTTGCAATCACTGACTGCTAAAATTCTCCCCCTTACCAGGTCATGGCTGTCGCAGGTCTGGATTCCAGCAAAGCTCATAAACATTCACCAAGTCGTTCAACGCGTTCCTGGGCTACCCCCCCTGCAACCCCTCCCAACAGGGACCGTACTCCATATTACACACCTCTAATTCAGGTTGATAGGGCTGAATCTACAGAGCATATGAATGGTAGCCTGCCTTCCTTGCACAGGAGCTCTTGGTACACAGACGACCCTGAGATTTCCTACCGAACATTTACACCAGCCAGTTTAACAGTACCTAATGACTTCAGGCATAAACACAGTGACAAACAGAGGAGTGCAGACAGTTTGGTCGAAGCGGTAAGTATTACAGAAACCTCTGAAGTAGCCAAAAGTTTTGGTCTGTTTGGTGTTGACTTTAAAAAGCATGTAATTCAGTTCACATTCTGTCTCTGAAAATGGGATATTTTCAGTTTCAAAGCCCAGAACTGTTTTTGGGTAGAGACAGGGGAACTTATTTTTAGTCGTCATGTAGTTACCGGCTTCTACTGAACCCAAATCTTAACGCTGGTCTGTCAGAGAACTGGAGAGATTTCAAAGAGATTTGAAATGTAAATTTTCTAGATGAGGATCAGTTATGAAGTTTCCTTCCACAGTGGATGATAGGAAAGAGATGATGCCTCTCCTCTCTGTTTCTATAGAAATACATCACCAGTTTTGCAGCAATGTGAATACCAGATCAAGAACAGTGTATTAAATGCAGAGAGGTGACTAACAACTACAAGGATTGATTTGTAGGTGTACTAAAGAATGTTAAGAATTCCCTTTTGTCTTAAAAAAGATTTCAAGATAGAGTTTATAGCATTTTTGAATCATAGTTACTCTACTCTTCTTGCTTGCATCTGTTACTTCCTTTCTACTGCTATGAGCTAAACATTATGCTTTGTTAATTTTAGTTGCAAATGGAACTTCAACATTCTTTTGTGTGGTCTAAAGTGTCAAGAATGATTAGAATTCTGTTTCAAGCAATTGTTCTAACTGCACCATCTGAGAATATTAACTGTTTTCTTTAGTATATCAGCCTGATGATTGAAGTTTATCAGAGACTACTCCCAAACTTCTGAAGCCAAAGTCAGACATGTTGCATCATCAGTTACATTGTCACATGGCTGATCACTGTGTGGTTTGGAGCTGTTTGATTGCTCTTTACACACTGAGTTTTGCTGTGGGTTGCTGTGGTGATTCAGCATGGGGCTTCTAGTATTTTCCACAAATAAGAAATGTTGTTATGACCTGCCTGTTCTTCTGCAATTCCACCATATATCTCATTCTATCCCTTCCATCTGCCAGGTACTTATATCTGAAGGCCTAGGAAGGTATGCAAAGGACCCTAAATTTGTTTCAGCTACAAAACACGAGATTGCTGATGCATGTGACATGACTATTGATGAGATGGAAAGTGCAGCAAGTAATCTTCTCAATGGAAATATCAGCAATGGGACCAATGGGGATATGTTTCCCATTTTAAACAGACAAGATTATGAACTTCAAGATTTTGGTCCTGGCTACAGTGACGAAGAACCAGAAACAGGACGATATGAAGAAGACTTAGCTGATGAAATGATATGCATTACAAGTTTATAGTATTTAGCAAGGAAAATGAATCTAATAACAGAAAAAGTGCCTCATAGTTTAAAGATGCTAGGCACTGGCTGGAGTGAATAACCAATCAAGTTTTGTACGAGTGATGTCACACCTCAAGGAAGCCATAACTAATAAATTTATTATCTCCATGTTGCCGAAATGTGATCAGAGCTGCAGTATGTCAAGTCTCCTCCCACAGAACCTTCAGTTCCTCTGTAGGAATGAGGCTATTCTGAAACCAAGCAGATTGTGACAATCAGTTTTCTGAGGGCTAGAGCGGGATTCTGAGGTGTAATATCTTGCCTGTCTGTCAACCTTGTGCTGCTGTCCTTCATAGTAGAGCAGGATTTTGTTAATGAAGTTCTCTGTGTAAATGGGCACAGAACTGCGTGGGAAAGAGCAACATGAGATGAGTGATGACAACCAGTATTGTCATTACCTCAGCACTCAATAGCATATCAGCTACCTGTTGCATATCCATTCTAACTTTTTCAAACTTGCCTCCCAATTTCTTTTCTTAATGCTCTTCTCAAATTCAGTTTGTCATGCTCTACCTGTTAGAGATGGTTGGAGAAAGAAGTTATATAAAGAATAATCTGTCATATGTAACAGCAGTTTACATAGGAAAATATCATTCAGATAGTCTGTTTTATGACTATCAACGTTAAGGGCAAAATATACTGGAATAATTGCATTCTTACTAATGCACTTGCAACCAGGTTATAGTAGAGTTAGGTAAGATAGTTTGCTAAAAATTATATAGTAGAAATTATTGTAAATGAATTGTAATATACAATGATTTGTATTTGTAAAGAGATGTTCTATATTTTGTAATTATTGTACCGTAATTGAACTGCAGCAATATTTATGGACCCTCATTATTGTAACTCTTCACAGGATTCTAGATAGAAGTATTTTTACTTGGAATATATAGATCTATAGGATAAATATTTAAATAGAGCCACCTCTCAGTGTAAATCTTTCTGGGATAAAGTGTCAAGTTTGAACTTGGCAACAGAACAGATTTATTTTTTTTTAATAACTGAGTCGAATTAATCTCTGTGCATAAGGGATGCACAGTTGACTACTTACAGTCTTGGAAAGGGAAAAGATTTAAAGTTATTTTAACCTTTTTGATTGAAAAAGAAACTCTAATTTTATTTTTTTATTAATCCCATGCTAAAATTCACTATTAAAATCATTAAAAAACTGGCAAGTTCATGCCAGGGTTATTACTGGTCACAAGAAAATAAGTTTTGACAATGTATATTGCCTACATATTCCCTACCTTGATAGGAACCACCTTGGGCAGAAAATATTTTACAGGTAAATGAAAATGCTCTTCTTGGAAAGCAAAATATGGTAATGACTCTTCACAGAACCAAAAACCTTGATATAAGAAGGATACTATTTACTGCCTCTACCTTTCTTTTGTTTTATGTGTACTATTTCAAAGATTTATTTTTATGCAAACAAGAGAGGGCTG
This sequence comes from Galbula dea, assembly GCA_013399015.1. NCBI lineage: Eukaryota > Metazoa > Chordata > Aves > Piciformes > Galbulidae > Galbula > Galbula dea. Next base: position 95,033 of record VWZX01003755.1, on the reverse strand, counting down.
AGATATTGTTCACAATGCAGTCAAAGCCTGAAATGACTTTGAGGCTGAAATGACCTTGGAGGATAAACAAAAAAACACTGAAAGCTACTGTCTATTTTGTTAGCACTGGATATAACACTGACTTGTTCTGACAAGTTATCTTATCAGGTTTTACCTGTAGTTCATATGCTAGAAAGCAATCCAGTTCACATTTTTACAAATGTGATGTTTAAAACATGTCAATAAACATTTTGTACATAATGACAGTTTCCTATGAATAGCTTACAGACTTCCTCTGGAATCATTCTTATTTCAAATGCCAGGATATAATAACTTCAAAGGTTTGTAAATTATTTCTTGACTTACATCATTTTGTATTAAAACAAATGCAAAATGTTCTTCAAAATAAAACTGTGTAATAATTTTATTATACTTGAGACTCCTTTTACTAATAGTTTTCACCAAGAAGCTCCAAAAGTTAAATTCTGTTTTCATTGGTTGAAGAATGGGAGGGAATGTGTGGAACACAGTCATCAGTCTACACTGTCATAGTGTGCAAGTCTTTAATGAATGATTGCTATTAACCAGAAGGAAAGTAATTAGAGTCTTTATATGGGAGAGGGCACTATTCCTCCCCTAAGGTCTAGGGGATCATTACTTCCTTAGATACAGATCTATGGAAACAATTAGGAAAATCTGACTAAAACCTCCCAAAACATCAGGACACATCTTTGATGCTATCTGCCAGGAAACACTTGGGTAAGTTACCCAGCAGTAGTTACTTTATGTTTTCCCAGATTACAAAACTGAACTTTAGGAGACCAAAATGGAGTTTTCTGGCTCTGGTATGGCTGTGAAATAACAAGGAGTAGTTTTCAAAGTTCCACCTACTGTGGAATACTTACTTCTGAAATCTGCCTTTAAGGCAAAGGAGGTTGAACATTAAAAAAATCCAATCAACCAACCCACAAAAAACCAAAACCAAATACCAACAACCACACAAAAAAACCTGAAAGAAAAAACCCAACCCTGCCCCCCTTCACACCTCCCCAAACCCACAAAACCCCCACTTACCTACAAGGACTATGGATAGCTCATCAGATTGAGCTGAATGACAATTTCTGTTTAAATTAATCATTTGTCCAAGGAGTCAGAAAGCAATATGCTGACTTCACTGTATTTTCTTGCTATTATGATTGCTCCTTAGCTTTCAGTAGTCTGATGAGAGTCTCTTTAGGGAAGATATGCTATTTTATGAGAAAACAGTCCTTACAAACATAAACAATGAAGGAAATTCAGTTATAAATCATGCTCTATATAGTTTATGGTTTAAGGGAGAAAATACATACATGGATACATAGAGTATCTGTTCAATTTTATTACTGAACTGTATGGGAAAAAGTAATCAATATATGAACAATTAATGATAATTGGGAACCTTAAAATACTTCCAAACACAGTAATTCCTCAGTACAGAAAAACAAGAAGCTATCTCAACAATGAATGCATATTTCATTAGCTTCCAGATTTGTTTATACATGTATATAATGACAGAAAACATCAGTAAAGAATTGAACATTGCTAAGTCTTTTATGGTGAAGTAAATTTGCTGAAAAAGTGAATATATAAAATATATTAATATTTGAATACTGTCTTTTTGGAGCCTGGATGACAGTAGAGACTAAAAATTATAATAGTGTAATAAGACATGTTTGTGTTCTCTCCACAGTAACTTCATTTTAGCTATATATATATATTTTTTTAAATGCATAATTGCTTTGATTATTCCTCAAAATAGGATTCTATAGAAATCATAGCATTATGGAAAATGCAGGCTCCAAGCCTATTTTCCAGTGTTTGTATAGCTGCTTAATTTGGCTGCTGGCTAGTTGCAGACTGACACTTGGAGGGATTTTAAGCTGCAGAAAGATCAAAAAAATCTAGTGTACAAAATCTTAAGTAGCCTTACATAAATACAATGAAGTTTTTTAAATACTGCTAGTTTTTGCTGCTTTAGAAAGCACTTTTCATACTAAAGCAACATGAACTGAAGTACATGTACAACAGAAGCATTTTTGGTCATTTTTCTTGATCTCCTTGTCCCCAGCTAGAGCCCTCCAGCTGCGTCTGAAGCATCTGCAGCAAGCTATTCCCAGGGGAAGGCTGGAGTTCTCACTTGCAGTACCATTGCTGCTTCAAGCCATGATGGCAGGTCTAGTAACTACCAAATTCTTTCCTCAAACAGCTTTTACAGTTAACTGCTTTTGAATACATAATGTGGTAGCATCTGCACGTTCATAGAAAAAAATTTTATCAGGGTAGAACTGGGAATACTATTGTTATGCACTGTATTGTTTTGTTAAGTAAAGCTCTGGGATTCCTAGCCTGTATCTTGCAATCTAGTAATGTGTAAACGATGGTTAATTTCAGCTAGCAGACTGCCAGTGCTCCACAGAGCATGTTAGAATATCTTGTATCTGTTCCAAGCATCCCTTAGGAGGATTGATTCTGCCAGAACTAAGAACAATTTTAACAGGAATTCAGTATCAGCAACAAGATACAATGGAGGAGAGACTTACGGTAGCTTGATGCTACCTAAAGATTTCCCCAGGGCAACAAAACTTTCACACACCTGAGCCATTTCTTTAGCACTGCACTAAAGGAATGTCATGAAGGAGCCTCAACATTCTGTTAACACTGAGGCCTAAATTAATAAATCAGCTGTGGCTCACAGCAATGAAAATAAGTGTTCAGAAGGAAGACTCTGCAAGGTATCTATGTATGCTTGGAACTGCAAGAAAAGGTGTTTCAGGAGGAATGCCTTTTATCCTATTGCAGGATGCAGCAAGGTGTACCTGAACAGAAGAGACAGGTGCAGTTTGGCATATGTAGCTAAAATTGCTATTTCCTTCTCTTTTTAGGGTTTGACATCATGACAGAGGATAGCTCTGTGCATGTTCAGCAGTAAGTTATGTAAGACAGTGGCTAGTTCATCCTCTGCAGTTACATAATAACAATTCCCATCTTGTGTGCCTAGAGTGGAAGCCCAGGTTGTAAATCTGCACATGCAGGAACTTCAGTACTCTGTCTTCCCAAATTGCTGCCCCTCTCAAATGCACAAGACTATGGTGAGTCCCATCAGCATATATTACTCTAAGCATCCTAATACTTTGTATTCCAGATGATAAGATACCTATTCAATGCCTTTAACTGAAAATCTCCAAAGCAGGGGGGCCAAATAAAAGCTATTTGCTATAAAAAGAAACAGCATAGGCAGTTCAGGCTTTCCTCAAGTGCACAGTTGCATCACATCAATTGTCTCATTAATACAGCTAATCAATCACCTAGGACTTAAAATGTTCTTGCTCTTCCTCTCATTCCAAAAGGATGCATCACATACATAGAAAGGGTTTACCTGTCTCCTTTTGGAGCAGAGTTCACTGCTGTCATCTTCCATCTTCAGTATTTTTGTCTGTCTTTATGCAGATACTCCCATGAATTAAGTCCTTTCCCTCAGTTAGCAGCAGGGCTTCCAAGCCCTGCCTTACAGCAGCAGCACCAGGTAGAAGTATCTGCCTTAAACATCTGCAGTTGTCCCTCTAGCCAGCATCTGAGTCAGCAAGTTTTTTTACAATCTGCTCAAATGGTGTAAAATTCTACTTTTTTCTGCAAAAAAGTTTCTTCTGTTTACCACACATTCTGAGCAATCTTAGGCTACAGAAGCTTTTACTTAATAATGACAGCTGCTTAGTCAGAAGGTATTTTGGAATACCTGATAAATCCAAACAATTGAATGGATTCAATTTTGTTCAATGAATTCACTTTCTTTAATTTTGATTTTTTAAGTCAGTACCTGAAAGTGAGATTGACATAGAAAATAGCCACAAAAGATGCTGTATCTTGCTTTACACATATGAAGATAGTAAAACAAAGATTTGAGCTCTACCTCTACAGCATTGGTTCACTGAGTAAGCTACTTGCCTTCTGATTCAAAAAGTTCTTCTATCATCAATATCTGACCTTATGCAGTTAAATTTTGTAACCTTTCATTTAAATCTAGCTTGGCTGTATTTTTAAAATTTTATTAAAATCTCAGTGGTAGTAAGGCACCTTTCAGAATGTTTGCTGAGAAATATCTTTTGCAAACCCTCATCTCTGGGCAAAGACCAGTAACTTTAAGGATGTTACAGGAAAAGCAGACCTCTTACTATGCTAAATGATAGTGGTACAATTAAATCAGCTTAAATTGTGAACTGAATTTTACTAAGCTCCTTGTGAATCAAGGAGAAATTCCAGTTTTCCAGTGTATTTTTACAAATGTCAGCTCCTGTTCTGCATTTCTTAGAAGAATGTTTCTGATAAAGACAATGTATGTCTTTCTGAATACTACCCAGTTAAGACTGCTAAGAAAGGTGAAGTTTAACTTTCAGTGAGGATTTGTAAATTGTGCATTTCTCTCATAAAAACCCCACATTATTCAAATGCTGAACATATGTAGGTCCCTCTCTCTCTTACGAATTCTGATAGGAACTACTTTTGCCTTTGAATAGGAAATTGCATCAATGCTTACATTTACTTAGCTGTTCTTTGCAGGATGTGGGGATTACTGGCTAGCTCTTTTCCTGGGTAACATTCTTGCAGCAGTTAAAAATCCTTCCTGTAAACAACAAGGCACACCATAATGATTTTCAAAACAGCACAGATTAATCTCTTCCATTCCTCATGCAATTCCAAAGTATTTCTGGCTTATGTGCACAACTGTCTTGTCATTTAGAAACAGCTTTTATTCAGCAGAAAATTTGAATAGTACCACAAGAGGTAATTTTTAACTACATGAAGCAGTTTTAGCCAACTGATTAAAAAAAATGAATAGGTAGTCTGATATCATAGAATGCTCCAAATTAATAGTTATTTTAATAGGATATGTTGTTTTGCATACTATTTATTTTGTTGCCATGTTCAGTATGAGACACCAACATACCTAAATAGCAAAAGATGTGAAAGGATGTGAACATGAGGGTACATTTAGGTTGGATAGTAGGAAGAAGTTCTTCACTATGAGGGTGGTTAGGCAGTGGAACAGGTTGCCCAGAGAGGTTGTGGAAGTCTCATCCCTGTAAGCTTTTAAGACAAGGCTTCATGGGGCCCTGGGTAGCCTGATCTAGTGGATGGTGTCCCTGTCAGGCAGGGGGGTTGGAACTAGACGATCTTTGAGGTCCCTACCAACTCTGACGATTCTATGATTTGTTTATCTTTGTGTTTCCAAAGTCTTGGGCTTATATACAGGAACATTTTTCTCCTGAAGAGGTGGGAGGCCCTTAATTATGTCTGCAGCTTTCTCTGCTATCATAATAGTCGGGGCATTCAGATTTCCACTGACAACACTGGGCATTATTGAAGCATCTACTACTCTCAGGTTTTCAACGCCAATTACTTTTGTTTCAGGATCAACTACAGCAGTGCTGTCGGAAAGCTGACCCATTTTACAGGTGCAGGAAGGATGATAAGCACTGTCAGCCTTCTGCCTTACGAAAGCATCTATTTCTTTGTCAGACTGAACATGGTTTCCTGGTTGAATTTCAGGCCCACGAAAATCTTCAAAGGCTTTCTGGGCGAAGATCTCTCTGGTCAGCTTGACACACTGGCGGAATTCCCAGATATCTCTTTCTGTATGGAGGGAAAATAAGAGAACTCTAAGTACACCCTTAATTTAGTAATATATACAAAATACATAACAGAAAAACCACACCATCAAAGAAAAGAGGCTGGAGTGAAAGCCATAATAAAGAAGGATATTTTTCAAAGTCACAGCTATTGACATGCACTGTGAACAAAACTGTCACTTACATGGCACCATCCCAAAAAGGAAGAAGGGAGCTATGAAGAATGCTCTTTATTTTGCTATACCTACTGCCTACCTAAGGATATTAGTCTCTGCCCAAAGAAGCAAACAATAGCCATTCCTTCATGAGCAGAATGAATTGAACAGCATGACGCAGGAAATACTATTAAGAACCCCTAACTGCATCCCCAGCAGGGAATTCTTTTTGTTTTACATGGGCTTTGCACAATGGCCTCTCTTGATACTAACTGACTTTTAGAAAGAAGAAATAACTAACAATGCACCAATCAGCACTTCTGAACTGGAGTTTAGTGAATATCCTCTACTGAAACAGGCAAGGAAATAAGCTGATATCAGAGCAAGGAGAGGCTGCATTTACCTGTTGACAAGTAGTTAGGCTCAATGATAGGATGGTCATTTGGGTCTGTACTCCTCAGCTTTAGCCAGCCCACACTTGTGCTCCTCATGGGGCCCACATGGACCTGGAACATCCACATTGTACTCATGACACAATCCCACCAGACAGTTCCAAATTCAGTATGATTTTTAAAATCTTTTTTAGCAATTTGGACAGTCTTTACTAATTAAGCAAAAGTAAATGTTAAAGGGAAATAATGCAGAATGCCATTGAATATTTTTCTATCTTATATAAATTTGCTGTAAACATAATACTTCATCAGGGGAAGGAAATACACCTGTCTTATCAGCTCATGGATGTTCTTTTAGTTTAAAACATAACCATTCCAATTTAGCAGTAGCCAAGCATTCTAAGAATACAATCAGCAATCAGACCAAATTACTATTATCACTGAAAAAAAAGAGATTAGCAAGAAGAAACATTCAGTGGCAGTTCCCCAGCAGTAGCACAGACTTTTGGATCAAGATCATAGTCCAAAATGGGGTTTGATTTGTGCCAATGAATGAATGAGTGGCCTCATACATTTTTGCTTAAACCTCCTTCTAGCCAGCAGTGGAACAGGAACACCTTGGTTTAGTTTTCTACATCTAGCACAATGGTATCCTAATTAATAGCACTATGGCACTTCAGTAATGCATATGCTTAAACAGCAGTTGAACACTTATCTACATTCAAAACTAACATAATTTTGGTAGCAGTATCATATAACAACCAGTGTAGGAGGTTAAGCCATGTCTTTTGTATTGTATTCAACAAAGTATTTTTCAGTATATAGCCCAATTACCAATATTTATAATTGAGTGTAAGCCTCCTTGCTAATTGCTACAGAATATTACTGGAGTATGTTCTTCAATAACTCACCTGGTAAGCTTCCATTGTGGAAGCAACCCGACCGTGATCAATCACCTGAGAAGGGAGAAAGTGGAACTGAATGTTGGGGTGAGGAACCCCTGGTTCACTTCGGATAAAACCACCAGATTCTAAGTGGGCAGTGGCTCCCTCACCTAAAGAGTGTAAATAAGAGAAAATGCCTTTGAAAGACCTCAGAAAAGCAAGAAATTGATGACTTCTTAACCCTTGGTTTCACTCCCGTAGGTGACTTATATAGATACAGTGGCAATTGCAAGAAATGCAAATCCTTTATGAACAGCTTGTAGTTTAACCAATATGCAGCACTTCCATCTGGTTTTTAATCAGTAGGTAAATGCATATATATGTAACTCTGGAAATCCCACTTATGAGTGTGGGATGTTAGTTATCTCACTGGAACTGGCAGGCCTAGGGTCTAACTTCAAGGACAGGTTTGGTCCCAGGATCCTAACAGGCATGGAAGGAACTGACTGCAGCACCCTGATATTACTGCACTGCATACTCCCTGGCATGCAGTATGCTTATCCCATCAGTCACAAGTAACAGGCAGAGCCATGCACAGTACATGCCCTGAAGGAAAAGATGAAGTGCCTGCAATGTCCCTCATACTATGTTATTTACATATCATTTAAACCTGTAAGTTAGCCTTCAGTATTTACTTGCATAGTAAAAAGCCACATATACCCAGAGTAAATACTAACATAATTCAGCAAGTGATGAAGACCTCAATTTTGACCAAGCTATTTTACTGATTTCAGGGATTACTTTTACAGATTCTTTTTAAGGTACAACTTACAGCTGGGTTATTGTAAATAACTGTGTGATTTTAGCAAAACACACTGGTGATTTACAGGCAAGCCTAAAGGGTTCTGATCAGAGCAACAAACTAATCCTTTTGGGGCAATTATACAGAAAACTTGATTCAGTTCAACTTAATTCAGTTATTGATATCTATTTCAAATAGGTTTTTTTCATCTTTTACAAGAACTTAGTAGCACTAAGATTTTTAAATGTAGAATTTTATTAAAAGGAGAGATCCAAAAATGTCATGCAGTAGAATGTCTGCATGCTTTGTTTCATACCTGTAAACTTCCAAAGCCACTCTAGACCAATCCTCACCATGTTCACTGGCTTTTGTGCACTATACAGAGTAATAGGTTTGGTGCACTTTTGCTGGACATACACTTCTAAATGATCTTGAAGGTTCTGTCCTACTCCTGATTGGGGGTGTGGGAGAGTAGAAAGGGACAGTTGGGATAAGAAAGAGTGAAAAAAAAAGTTATTTCACACAGAATAATTGTATGCAACATTTGCAATCAGAAGTCAGCCTAAATGGGATCTAAACTAACCTCTTACAAGGGCAGTGATGACTAAGACCAAGAGTCATATCAGCCTTTTGCTAATGTCAGAATAAGGTTTTACATAAATATAGTATAGCTAGAATGAAAATAGAAAGCTAAATAGCATACATATCACTTGCTTTAAAATGGCCAGATATGATTTCCAAACACAGCACTAGCTCTTCAAGTTTTAAGGAGACATTTATGTCATTCCTTCTATTGTTTAATATATACAACAGTAGGAGTTTATACAGTCTGTTGTGGATCAAATCTCATACAGAATTCTAAATGACAAGTATGCTGCTTTACCTTAAAAGTACTCAGTGGCAGTTTTCAGAAAGGTGCTTTCCACTATCTAATGTAGTGAAGAAACTGTAGGAGTTTATTGCTCAGTTCTAAAATCAATGCATGTTTCCACTGATCTGTAACAGTTATGTCTCAGTCCACACAATCTGACACAAAAACAACTGAAATTCATGGATTAATGTCATTTAATGGTCTTTGAATTGTGTCCATCGGAAGATGTAAGGTTAAAGGAAATAATAAAATTACCAGGAAGATGGCAAACAACAGGGATCCCCATTTTTTTTAGATCATCTGCATTGCCAATCCCAGACAACATAAGCAGCTGTGGAGAATTTATGGCACCTCCACTTAAAATAACTTCGTTACTGGCAAAAGCCTAAAAAGAAACGAGCACAGAAGTCCCAGCATTATTAAGCTTGATCTGAATGAAAGCAACATGTCAGGAGCTTCTGTTCAGGTACACTGTTCTGATCCAGATTAGACACCTTTCTCTCACATTTTTCTCATTCTGAATGTATTCCTATCTTGCCAGAAGTTTCTGCACAGAGCAAACTTTCACTTTGGTCACTTCTGTATTTATTCCCATGTTTACAATCTATTCCAACTATATGGCACACAAATATTTAGCTCAGCCAGTACCTTGGCTGCCAATAAACTCCTGTGCTACTTGCCAAAAGAAAAGTACCTGTGACACTTGGATCAGTCAAGTAAACATCTCTTCCATTTTCAATGATGATTCACTGCAGAAATGCTCACTGCAAAGACAGCATTGTAGGTGTTCCTAGCCTATATACATTCTCTCTTTCTGCTTAAAGCTAACATGCAAAATGGAAAACTTTGAATCATTTTTGTATGAGTCATTTAGTCTATGATATATTAAAAACATTTGTTTTCCTTTTAAATACACCTTTCTGCTTGATTCTGAACTCAGAAACTCCAAGGACTCCAAAGCCCTACCTTTGTCAGAGGACTTACTGGAGTCCTGGGAGCTCTCTGGGACACCATGTCTACTGATATAACAATTATGTCCCTGGTTTGATGAACAGGTTTTGAATCATTCTTGAATAAGGTTTTGATCATCTTTTAACTTTACTGATGACTGACATAAAAGAGATCCTACCTAAAATAAGACTGTAAAAACAAAACAGTTTTAATGTAATCAAGTGTTTCATCTTGATGTTTGTAATGTAATAAAATGATTAGCTCTTCTATCCTGACAGGTGTAACATTTTCCAGAAAGTAAAAGCAGACAAGTCCTGCAGTTTTGGTGTTGGATGAGAAAAAAGGAAGGGAAATGCTTTGAAGGTGGATTTCTTATGATATATGCCATAAATATAGATATAATCTACTATGTATAATTCATGCATGTAATAGTATATAGGAAAATTCATAGCAATTAAAGAATTTTGCAATTAAAGTGGTGCAGTATTCAGAAAGTCTTTGATCATAAGCAATTAGCTTTCCAAAATTAATCTTCATAATGGCACAAGAACAGTAAGTAAAGACACTATTTTTGCAGACATTTAATAGCTCATTAAATCAATTCCATTTCCTGCAACTTTTGTTTGACATTATTAAAATGATTGTCACTACCAACCCACTTAGAAAACAACAGATTCTTTCTGTGCATTAGAAAATGAAATAGCAGTTCATTTTCTTGAATGAGCACTTCCTTGATGAATCTTGGAAGCCTTACTGAACAACAAGCAAAATTTACACTCTCTTCTCTTTAGGATATTACTGTTACACAAACAACCATAAGGCATGTTTCATCATTATTTTTCATCATTACTATCCCAAAACTCATTAGGTAAAGGCAAAGCAGAAGTGAATGACTCACTGTCCCTTGAGCCATTCAGATTTCTGTATCTGGCTTTTACAGATTTTCTTATGCCAGACCAGCATTTTCAGAACTGTTTTTTCAGAAACATCAGCATTTCAGCACACTAGTCAATACATTGAGACACTGAGTGATTGCACCATAGGTTCCAGCCAGAAACCCTCCACAACATCAAGTTATGGCTTGTGCCCTCAGTCCTGAGAGATGGAAATATAATGGAGATGTTAATCTCTACATGAATACAGTTGAAATACACACCTACTGAAAAGTAACTGACAAGGAATCATATACTTCAAGAGACAACATAGCATCTGAAAAGCAGACACTTTGTAAAGTGACACTTTCAATACAAGTTTGTTTAAAATAACACTTTAATTTTGCAGTGACTCATACCTTTCATACTGGGAAATAACAATCTCTTACCTTTTTCCTTTGCCCATTTTTCACATACTCAACACCAATGGATTTTGTTCCTTGAAACAAGATTTTTGTTACAAGTGTCTTCTCTGCAACAGACAAATTTGGGCGTGATATGGCTGGGCGAAGGTAAGCGCTAGCTGTGCTCCATCTCTGACCTACAATGGATATTTACATTAAACATCAAAAGAGTCATGCTCAGTCATGCTTCAAGATTTTGACCAGTAACCATCAGGATGTTTACAGAGGGAAAGCCCTCATAGAGTTTGCAGAGTTCAAAGCAAATGTGATTTGATATAATAACTTAAGCTTTTACTTTAACATAACAAATTTTACAATTATGTTTCAGAAACCTACTCTTCTTCCCAAATGTAACTAGGAATCAAGACTTTTGTATGCCAATGTAATTTTCAGGGTGTGAAATACACACTAGACTGATAGCAAGCTGCTGTGAAATGAACAGGATGTAAACACAGAGTACACAGTTGTTCAGTAACCTGAACAACCAAATGGTATTCTCAGCAGATTATATGTCTGTATTCCAAAATGCTTTCAGAAGTACAACTGGTGGGTCAGAAATACAAATTACTTAAGGATGTCTTTATGATTTACCTTGGTGGATAGTCATGTCCATCCAGCCAAATCCTTCTTGCTGATAGCCATTCATATCATCTGTGAAGGGATACCCAGCTTGCTGGGTTGCTTCCAGGAATGCATGATGAAGAGGATGGTTTGTTTTCCCTCTTGACACATACAGGGGTCCATTTCCACCTCGATACTGATCTGGCCCCAGTTCATGTGTCTGTGCCTTCTTAAAATAGGGCAAGCAATGTTCATAGTCCCATCCTACAGCCCCTTCCCTGCTCCATCGATTATAGTCTTCTGCATGGCCACGAATGTACACCATGGCATTGAGGGAAGAGGAGCCACCCCACACTCTTCCTCGGGGCCAATACATGATTCGGTTATCCATAAGCTTTTGTGGTGTTGTGTGGTAATACCAGTTATATTTCTCATCACAGAGGTTGTATGTTAATGCAGCAGGCATATGAATCTTCCACATGAATCTTTTACTACCTAGAAGGGTATCCTTAGGGCCTGCTTCCAGAAGAAGTACAGTACTGAGAGGGTCTTCAGTCAACCTGTTGGCTAATACACACCCTGCTGACCCAGCTCCAACAATGACATAATTGTAAGAGTCTGCCTTTTCAGAGCTAAGTTGAGATGCTGTACGTGAAATTTGGAATTGTTGTTCCTTGATGTGCCATATAGTCTTTAATGTGTCTGCTTTAAACAGAGTTCCTGTTACTTTGTGTATCCAGTTCCCAGGACTGCACCACTTCACTCCTTTCATTAAGTGTGACATCTTTACTGATAGTATCACTCTTGCAGAATTTGTCACAGAAATCCAGTGTTTTACCCTGGAAAAACAAACAAGCAAAAATCCTCATTAAGATGTAAGCATTAATACAGTGCACGACCTCTAAAATGTCAGTCATTTTCAGGTAAAACTGTAAACTCACTATCCAAAAAGTTCACAATGACAATAAACCAACAAACATTTTCTCTGAGACCTGCTGTCTTCTTATTCTTTTAATGCAGTTTATGCCCCAGCTAATTGGCATCTGAGTCTGATTGTGATTTACTTCTGGTTCCTAAGATAAATACATGAAGCACATTTTCAAGTATTAGACAAAACCATAAAGGATGGAAACCTTTGCTTACCTTCTACTCTCTCTTCATCTGGCTCCAGTAGGTACAAATTTAAGAAAATCAAAAATATTTCACAAACTTCTCTGTAAGCTGGTGACAGTGATATTGCATGGTCAGCTCTCAGCAATGGGAAGGATCAAATCTAGGACAAGGTCTCTACAAAAACACATGTGAGACTGAAACTCACTTTCAGCTATCCCTAACATGAAAAACTGCTGGGTTTTGAGGCATGTCTGCTAACACCAGCAAAGGCAAAAATCTGTTCCTCTGTGGCTTTTTCTCTTATTACTAAAACAAGATCCTGCAGGAGTGCTCTGAGTACAATTACAAGCTAAGATCACCAGATCCTTGGGCTGAGTAGGAATGGCATTTTTGTTACCTTCAGGAAAGCCCCTGAGCCTTGTAAGCAACAGGTTTAGCTCTGCATTGCACAGGTTCAGGTAAAAGGACTAAATGCAGTATTTGCACATCCTGTATAAGTGTCCTAGGTATGGATGCTGCTGGCCAGTCTGAAGTGTGTTCCTCTTGCTCTCTCCCCTTAAAGTCATTCCTCTTGGTATAAACAATTAGTCAAAATGGATATCCTTGGGCTGTAAATAGTATTTTCCCTGGCCCATGGATTCTAGAGATGGCAAACTATCCAGGGGCTGTTACACTGTAATGCACTGCCCATGTTCTCAGGTAAAACTCTACAACATAAGGTGTGTGAGAGCACACGCAAGCCCAAAAGGCCCAACTCTGACAAAATTAAGTACAGGTTGCTGGTAAATGTTAAGTCTTCCACATACAACTATATCTATTTACAATTTGATATCCAACCTCATATGCAAAAGTCTCTCTTTTTTCTCTCAGGGGAAGGACAGGAAGAAGCATACATATATTACTCCTTTCAGGAAAATTTGTAACAGGCTGTATAAACCCTCTGACTTCTGGAACATGACCAAGCAACCACAGGAAACGGTTTGCTCTGTTTAAAAAAAAAAATAATTAAAAAAAGAAGGATGTTGGGAGTAGATCAGAGCCCAGAACTCACACAGCTGATTCTCACTTGGCTGATTTGTAACTGATCCCAGCTGAAGCTGTGGGGGGGGTTGTCTTTTACGGGTGGAGACTATTAAAGGATTCTTTCTTAGAAGAAAAGGTTTGGCAATTTCCTGTGATGCAGCAGATGAGGATGTAAAGGTAGAGAGGTTTTTGCTTGTTTTGTTTGTGATGAAGAGAGCTATAATTCTGAAGCATCTATACTTAACATGCAGAACTGTTGGGTCACAGGACTGAATATATTGTTTCAGGAACAACAGACTGCTGATAGGGTTGGTAGAATATGTGCCTGGGTCCTGATAATCTTGGAAGGGTGCTTTGTGAGTTGTCTCTTATTTTCTGGTCAAGATTCATCACAATGAGGTGAAATGATCAACCTTATTCCTGAGAAAGTAAACCCTCAGATTTTGGTCCTAGAAATGGTTGACATTTATTATTTAGGTAAGTAGGGCTCACATTCTGGAACAAGTATTAGCTGGCTTCTTTTGGCATGAGCTCTAAAATGCCATCAAATATTATTGTGCCTCCTTTCCAGAATGCTAGATTCTGCAGAATCACTGGAATCATGTTCAGTCAGGGACTGGCTTGCTCTAGTGGTGCTGGAGGCTGTAGTTTTACAGCTTCCTATAACACAAGCGTGGCTACTGAGCTTCCACAAACTCTATCTCAAGTGACACTCCAAAGGCAGCACTGATGTTACAGAACTAAGTGTTTTTATGTCTTGCTTTATGCCAGAACCCTAATACTGAAGTCTAGAGCCTTTTAAAAGCTGAATCTCTTTGGAAAAAAGTCAAGTTGTTTTCCTAATAGGTAGAGTCATCTGGGGCTCTGAGAGGTGCTGGACAATCTGACCCAATTTACTCAGTGAGCAACTGTTGGTTTATAGCCAGCTCTAGTAAATATTGTAGTGGCTATGTCAAAATAAAATATGTAGAAATAGGGAGGTTTACACAACATGGTTCTACCATGTTCTGGAATGCTCTGTACTTACCACCAACAAAAAGTTGTCCTTTGGGCCTTCCTGGATATTACTTCATATCTTTATCTGAATTCTCACATATCATGACCTCTTTATGATAAACATGTAGTAAGATGTTCCTCAGCAATCAGTGAACAGACCTGCAGAAAAGCATATGGCAGCAACATAAAATATATTTACTGTATTGCAGGGGAGCTTCAAAATATCAAGTTCATTTTTTTTTAAAGTGTGTATTTACAGATACTATAGAGCACAGCCTATAGACAGTGGACTTACAAGAATGAGGAGAGCAGGAGCTTCTCAAGGGGAAACTTCCCACTGCTACAATTTAATAACATATCTATTTGTATACCAAGTAGCTAGAAGTGGGTAGTGGAGTTCTGAAGTTAGGTGTTTGGGGCTCCTTGCATCATTGTAACACCTTTCTGAAAACAGAATCAGGCTTGCATGAGAAATAAACCCTGATGTAACCTACCATTGCAACTCTACAGGTCTTGATTTGGGGTCACATGTGAAAACAGTCTTCACTAAGGGACAGTGAAGCTGTGAAAGGTGAAGTATGTACTAATTAATTCCCTTTTTTTTTTTTTCTCCCAAAGGAAGGGGGAGACAAAAAGGAGAGAAGAAGATATGTAGGCTGTGTGGAGCATCTAAGGACAGAAAGGTAAGCAAAAGTTCTAGGATTCAGCCCAAGGACCTTACTCCTAGACTTCTAGATTTAAAGGGCTCACAGTCCATAACAGAGAGGAGAGTAGGACATATGCATGGCAGGATTATATTGAAAAACAGACAGTATGGAAAAGGTTCTGTAGGTGGATGAGTTGGCTAATATAAAAAAGTTTCAGGGCACTGGACATCATTACTGTTAACCAGAACTGTCCCATTCTTTGACAGAACTGCAAATAAGATCAATCAAAACTATGTACCAAGACAGGTCATCCACTGTCTGTGCTAGAAGGCTGAATTGTTTGCCAGGAAAGCTAAATTTCATGTTCCCTTTAAGTAGATGAAGTAGTGTTTTGAATTTTGAATCTACTCCACCACATTTATCTGTCAGATTTACAGTTCAATGTGATGATATGTTTTTCTTTGCTTTGGTTTTGCATGGTTTTTGGTTTGTTTGGTTTTGTTGGGTTTTTTGGTTTTACAGCAAATGGAACAGGATTGACAGAGTAATATTTGAGAGAATTTTTAGTTTGCAAAAAGTGGGTTGGGAGTGAAGTCAGTCAACAGTGTCGTGGTCATAATATTCAAGTGACTTTGAGAATCAGTGTGTGTAGATGATTCACAGATTTCCGTGCTTTTCAGCTCTGAAATGCAAAGGTCAAAAATCAATCCCTTCTGATTTAATTTAAATCCAACATACATAGTTGGATTGAAGAGATCAAAACACTAGTTTCAATGCACAATTCTTTTTGTTACATTGATCCACTCACATCTATGCACGGTCCTCCTGCACGAGCACTATGGTGCACAAGCACAAATGGTCACTGTGGCCAGGGCCAAAATATGCTCTCTGGCAGATGCAAAATATGATCTTCTCCTGGAGGTGCCCAACAGCATGGACCATACATGGTGCAGCAGAGTCCTTTGCTGGACATTAACCAGCAAATGTGCTGCCAGATCCTGCTAGGCCTGTCTGTAAAATGCAAAACAGCTCCTCAGATAAAAGCAGCTCTTGCTATTTTTTTTTTCTTTCCTCCCCACTGCAGACTGTGCACAGTTTAAATTCATCTGCTGTGCGAGTTCTTGGACTGACTTTCCCTTCAGTCCTGCAAGCAGAAAAGTTCATTCACTTACAGAAGCCTTGTATTAAGTTCATTAGGTTCCCTTTCCACGACTGAAGCTGTTCGAGCCTGCTTACCTCACCATTTCCTCCGTGAGGAACACGGTACCTGCCGGGCTGGGCCCGTCCAGCAGCTGCCTGGTCCCGCAGGCTCTGCGGGCTTCCCGCCACCTCGCCCCGGGGCCGCCTACAGCGATTCTTGCTCCACGCACAGGCCGGGGGCTGTGGCTGGGGTCGGCTCCCACCCAGCCGCCTCCAGAAGGGTGTCTGCGGGCCCGTCCCGCTCCCCTCGGCAGTACGGGGTACCCCCGGGCCGCCTCTCTTCTCTTCCCGGCCCGTGCCTCCCTCAGAGCCGCTTGTGCTTGGGGCTGGTGGAGCAGAGGGCCCCGCTGCTCAGCCTCAGCACTTCCCCTCCCACCTTCCTCCCCTTCTTCCTCCTCTTCAGGGTTCCCAGGATCTCCCACTCCGAGCGGCAGGGAACAGCTGGACCCCGCGCTCGGGACTGGCGGTGGCAGGAGGAGAGGTCCGCGAGGGAGGCAGGGCAGGGCTGCGGGTGGGACTTCCCACAGGAACGCACCCTTTGGCCTCCGAGAAAGATGTGTCAGAGCTAGTTAGTGCTGTTTCGAAAGCGGCCCGAGGGCAGCGGGCGAAGTCCGCCCCCCACCACCCCCCATCCCTAAGTCCCCATTAGTACAGTTAAGAGTTGGTTTTGTCGCCTGTTAAACTTCAAAAGTGGCTGTAGTATCTAAATACTTCTTTAAAGCACTTGAAAATTCTTTATGGTGAAGAGCACAGATTTTGTATTAATCTTATTAACATCAATTTTGTGATGTAATCTCCTTTTAATGACACACTCAAAATTTCATGTTAGTGCATTTCATTAAATGCATTATAGGGAAGTTTTGCTCTTAGGAGTATGTTTGTACCCTTGAGTTTGCATTTCAATTAAGAACACGAGTTGATGTTTCACATTTTTGCTAAATATTTGTAGGAATAGCTGCATGGCAAAAAGGTCACCCTGGCAGTCACCCAAGTCAGGAGACGCATTATAACAGAGATGGGTGATGGTTGTGAGCAGTACTTGCTGCTGCCCTGCTTAGTCCTAGCAGGGAGTGGGACTTAGATGCAGAATGGTATATTTAGAAAGTGTTAATGAACTAGCATTTATGTCCTGGACAAACGAGTTAAAGAAGTGGCACTATTAGTTATCTAGGGAGCCACTAATGTTCCTAAATTAACCTAACCGTGGTATCTAATCTTGCCAGAGTAAAATCTGAAGTATTGTATGCTTTCTTCAATAAAAGGGAGCCCAAAGGTCCTGGTCTTAAATAAAATACAACGCTATAATCACAGCCTGCAGGAAAATAGTTTCAGATAAGATTACAGCACAATTTGGGCAGAAATACCCTTTGTCTTTAGAACTTTTAATGAAAGCAGATTAAAAGGAAGTTGGTTCTTTCTTGTGCCCTTTATAGAAACTACATTCACTGTTCTTTGATGTTATCTCATTAGAAGTATTATAGCATTTTAATACTTTTAATCTAGATTATAAATTGCAGAGATGGGTTTAAGGTGTGAACTGAGAGTGGTGGGAGCCTGCATTACAGAAGCAAAAAATCCAACAAATAGCCTTTCTGTAACTAAGGATTATTTGTAGAAAGAAAAAGCTCATGTGTCTGTACCACAGGACTGAGGTTGCTGCTGGCTATATAAAAATGCACCTAGTTCTTTTAAGTGTATATACAATTCAGATTTTAAGTAGGGAAAAGAGTGGATAACTAAAATGCATACTGAAAAGCTAGCAAGACCTTTTGATGATGAGAGCAGGCAAGAAAAAATACTCAACTTTCACATCCTTAAGTCTTTCCATTGAATAATATAATTTATTGTGTAAGTAAAATACTAACAGCAACTGTAGTTTGTCTTCTCCATTTCACTTTTTCCATGATGATCACTTATTTAACAATTTCATCTCCTGATAACATTAAGAGTATGAATTGGAACAAGGCATTAAACCCACAGCCTGCACTCTTCAGCTATTGCTTCCGTGTACATGTAGGTGGAATGAATCTTGGCTCCACATCTGCCACATCAGTATTTTATACCTCAAATTTTAATATACATAACCTAGATAATATAAATATTGTGAATTTGGAGGTGACTGTGATACACTGTACACAGATTTCAAGGCATCCAATTCAAAAAATGGAAGCATAGCAATGCTGAAGATTTCTGCATGACTTTGGGAAAAACCTCAGTTGAAGTTAGCCTTAATAAAATACAAAAATAGCTATCAGCAGAAGATCAATACATCTGCTCTGGAAAAAGGGGGCATTTGGGGAAAGGAATTCTTCATTGATCATGTTCCACTGTAAACACATCCATTACCATACAAATGCAGCTCGCTCTCGTAACATTCTGACCCCAAAACGCTGCCACTCTCGCTGATAGATCCACAGCTCCTGAGTTGTATCCAGACAGGCTAAAACTGCACCTCCTTTCCATGCAATTAAGCGGGGATCCATATCCTACATCCAAACCAGAGATTGGACACAATGACTGGTGTCAATTTCCACACTTCTTAAAACTTGTATCCTAATTTTCCTAACAGTATTCACTGTAGAATCATGGGGATTATGGGAGGAGAAAAGAATTATTCAGGGAAAAAATAGTGAGATAAAAATATGGAAAGAATATTTAAGGTGTTTAGACAAGACTTTTTTTTTTTAAGGTGCCTTCTATGTGTGTATCATGGAAATCCTGCCCTCAGCAATGGAGGCTCAGAAAAACACTCAAATTTTGATTTTACAAATTTTGCCTGATTAACGCCAAATGAAAACTTCTCTTGAAGTGACATTAATGTCATACTTTCTTTTAACTTAATAGTAATAAACCCCAACAAAATTTCTTGCTGAGCAGACAGGCTAACTTCATGGGTCAGTACTAACTGCTTCTTTAAGAATATGGCCTTTAACTAATAAACACTTGAGTGATCAATACTAGTAACACTTTTGCTGTAAGTCTATAACTTCCTGCCTGTAGTTGCAGAGTGCTACGATGTGAGCCAAAAACTCTCCTAAATCTCCTCAGATATGCAACTAATCTGTGGTTTTGAAAGAATTTATATTTTTTAACCTTTTGAAAATTTCAGCCTATCATAGTGTATTAACCATTCAGCTATTAGTTAACAGTATACCTTAGGTCTTGTGATGACTTCAACATTTTCAACGACTCTTCTAAAAGAAGGTGGCATTTTGTTGAGAATTCGGTGTTGAAGAAACTCTTGAGCTTTATGAAACATAAGGCCGCCTCCCACTACTAAGATGGAGCTGTACATCTTCTTTTTTGTATCATCAGATGCTGAAATGAATGGGTATAGAGAAATATATCTGTAGTTTAGAGTTAATATGGCCTGTATTTGTATTACAAAGAATTTAGTACAAGGCAAACCAGACAGAAACCAGTAAGTGTTTGCTTTAAAAATTCTTTTCCTATTCCTTGGAAATTGAAAATGTCTAGCACAGAAGAAACCTCAACAAAGATGCAAGTGTAAGGAACAGCATAGGTGCTCTAGAAATGATGAAAAATTAGGGACATACATGTTACCACACGTAACTTACAGGAGTTACCACAAATCCACACTCACATGCAAATTGTACAGAAGTGTTCCAATGCAATTCTTACCGCAGCAGTCAATACTATGAAGAATGGCTTTGTCGAGGCCTAAGGCTTTGCCTTCAAACTGAGAAATAGCTGTTTTTCTGGACATGTGTGCAGTTAAAGGTTCCTCTGAATCATTTCCAGACATCATACAATCAGCCTGGGAAGATCCCAGTTCCACTTCTTGTGGGTACATCCTCTCTGAAATGTCTGAGGCTTGGCCTCTCAAGTCTCCCTCAAACGCGCCAGGCTTCGACATAGATTTTCTATCAGCAGTAGCTTTAGCAGACTTAAAAATGAGAAAACAAGCTGAACTGTGAAAAATGCAAAAGACCTTCAGCAGGTTACAGAACACTCTAAAGACACATCACTGTACTTCTCGGCACCTTTTGGCTCAGAAAGGTTATGCACTGCATTATTTCATTTTGATCCTCACTTTCAGAGTAAGGGTTTCATTTTGAACTCCATCAGATGTACCATGCCATAATAGGAAGGCCTCTTAGACTCTGAAAATAAACAGTTCTAATCAAGGACTTGTCTAGACACCCATAACTCATTACTCTCATTTTTTATTTCAGTGCTTCTGGCTCAGATAACAAACCTTGGTTTCTGAGATGAGCTAATGAGTCCTCATTTTATTCTCTAATTAAATGATACTTAATGAAAAATAAAATATGCATTCACACACCTGCTCCTGCTTACTTTGTGTGGCTAGCAGATAATGTTCATCATGAGGATCCTCAGGGTCACCTTGTGACCTGTGTTGCAAAGTTGTCATCTTTTGTCCAACAATTCCAAAAGTAGCTGGATAAAACAGAGCCATTGGAGCCTGAAGAATGAGAGATTTGACATGGGTTTACTTACATAGGGGTTTTGGGGTTGGGTTTTTTTTGTATTTACTATAAGACAAGAAAAAGTTTGTTCTGTTTTTCTCACAATTGAAAATTAAATACACTTTTTTCAGTTTTATAAAAGGCTGAAGTGTCTTCAGCTTTGTAGAATAGCAAAACCCCCAACCATACAACTGTATATGCATATAGGTTTCTTTATGGATCCTGGCACTGTATGATAGATAAGTACTCAAATGCAGTTTGTTAAAAAATTAGAAAATACAATGGTGAGGTGAAAAACTTGCAAAATTAGCATTAATTCCTCACTCCTGATGGATAAATATCATCATATGTAGTTGAAGCTACAAACCATTCTGACTAATGCTAGTTAGGAAGTCTTAGGCATCCACTACCCCTGCATTGGGCCCATTCATACACACAGGAATTAATTTTAAACCTCTCAACATGTATATGATAAGAACAATCCACTAATCATGTGGGTTTAGGAGCACTGGATCAATACAAAGTGAGGCCCTGAGTCTGAATGTTAAATATAATTCTTGTGACTTAAAAAAAAGACCCCAAAACCAAAACCTCACCTGTAATTTTTCATCTCCTAATCGGAACTGGTATAATAAAGCTGGAGAATCCGGATGACGAATCTGGAACTCATGGTCTTGCAATCCAGAAATATCCTGATGTGAAAAAATAATGTCATTTAAAAAATGTATCTTTTATATCTCTCTATCAAGCTGCACAGTGTTATTTAAAGAAAACAAAAGTATCTAAACTCTTCAGATTTACCTGTTTACCTATTCTTGAACTCTTTTTGAAGTCTTTTCCTTGTAGCACAATCTGCCAAAACAGCTTTCTTCATGCCTAAGCCTCTAAAATGAGGGCTTGTGCAGAAAGGAGGCAGATCTTACAAAACTGAAGTTGAAAACCAGCAAACATACAGCTATTCTCAGCTTCTTTCAGTAATAAGAACAAAGAAACTATCTTTCTGAGTTAGGAAAAAGAAGAAAAATAGCACAGGTTACAAATACTATACGTCTAAAGCTTCTCCAGCTTTTGCCAGTATTATACTGGAAGGCCAATGGTATCCTGGGGTGCATTAAGAGTATGACTAGCAGGTTGAGGGAGGTTGTCCTCCTCCTCTACTCTGCCCTAGTGTAGCCACATCTGGAGTAGTGTGTCCAGTTCTGGGCTCCTGAGTTCAAGAGCGAAAAGGAACTACTGGAGGGAGTCTAGCAGAGGCTACAGAGATCATTGGGGGCAGGATCATCTCTCTTGCAAGGAGAGGCTTGAGAGCCCTGGGGCTCTTTGGTCTGGAGAAGAGCAGAGGCGATCTTATCAGTGCTTATAAATATCTAAAGGGAGGGTGTCAAGGGGATGGGGCCACATTCTTTTCAGTGGTGCCCAGCAACAGGACGAGGGGTGATGGGCCCAAACTGGAACGCAGGAGATTCCACCTGAACATGAGGAAAAACTTCTTTCCTTTAAGGGTGCCAGAGCACTGGCCCTGGCTGCCCAGAGAGGTTGTGGAGTCTTCTTCTCTAGAAAGATTCCAAACCTCCCTACACGTGATCCTGGGCAACCTGACCTAGGTGAACTCACTTTAGCAGGGGGTTTGGATTAGATCTCAAGAAGTCCCTCCCTTCAATCCCTACCCTTCTGTGAAAATATTACATTTTCCATTTACAAGCAATTGTAGGCTCACAATAGGGTTTCCTAGAGTAGCATTCTGTAAAGGGGAAAAAAAAATTACTTGGAGAAAATACCATTTTCCCTCCTCACCTGGTCTAGATGACAAAATGTCTCCTTTAAGTGCTGAAGCAGCAGGCAGTCTAACTTATTAGTTAACTGACAGTCTCTGTATGGGAATCCTGCTCGTTGCATAAGCCAATAAAAACACCTTGACACATCAGATCCTCCATATGCAAGGCACAGCCTAAAGCACAGAGAAGGTTATTTTATTAATCTGCTGAAATACCAGCCTTTTACAGTAGCATACATAGGAACACAAGCAACACTGCAGACATACTGTTATCATGACCTCCCCATGGTTTGCAGAGCACAGTATCAGTTCTGCTTGTTTTCTACTTTTAAAGATGTCAGAATTCTTTAAGGTTCATACTGTAAAATGATGACCCTGTCCCACAGCTCACAGTAAGAAACCCTTGTATTTGTAAAAAGAAAGTTTTTAAAGCTGTCTTTTGTAAGTAAGTACATGCTTATACTAATTCTGCATATTAAAAGATACCTGGTGTTCCGATGGGAAACACCATCTTCTACACAGCAAACACTTGTCTTCTGATCTCCCACATCCACTATGCAAGCACTGCTTAAACCACTTCCAAAAGTAGCACAGACTGACTCCTGGTGTACAACAATTCCTAACAATGAGAAAAAAATACATCCAGTTAGTGGCAAGCCCAAGAGCCATTATGCTGACACTTAAACATCTTAATGCCTTGTAAAGTCTACTAATAGCCTGACTCTGCACTGGAAGTTTGTATATTTAGTGTAGGTTGGGAGGGAGTCTTACAGGTTTTTTTTTGGTTGGGTAGGCCCTTAAAGTCCTGAGAAAAGCTAAGAGCAGGGCAGACACCTACACTGAAATGTTCTTATTTTTGCAAGTTCAGAGACACTGCCTCCAGACTTTATTTGGGTTTGTAACCAGCATTGCAGTGTCTTGGTTATCAGATGCACATAAAGCATTTTCCTAACATTTCCTAGTTTTAATCAAGTATTACTCCAGTTCACGTTTTAGATATGTTCTTTAAGTAGTTCTAAAACAAGGTCAAACTTCACTGTCTGCTTGCCTTTCAATCCACCTCTAACTCTGGAAAAAACTACCTTTGTATTTGAACCACAAGGGCATACTTAAATCCTGGAGGCTTAGTGAAACCTCCTATTATGTCATCATGTAAAGAGAATCTTACATCATATATCTTTGTTTCAAAGTCTAAAAATCCTAATACTCTGTGGAGTTAACGTTGTGCATTTTAGAAATACTTGAGGAATCAGAATGTTGGTACTTGGATCCCTGCTGAAGTGAGAAGCCCACAGTTGGAATACATAATAGCAAACCATGAAACTTGTTTCAATGGTAGCCAACCATTTTGCCCCATTAAAACAGACAATGGTTATGGAATTAGCAAAAGATGAAAGGTGCTAGTCCCAGCCCAACTGGGACTGATGTGCAAAAATGGAAACGCACAAAAAGCCACCTTCTACTATTAATCAGTAAGTGCTTGCTTATGTATGGTTTTACCTGAAAAGCCCATCTTCATTAGGATCATATTTACCAGTTCTTTCACATGTTGCTTATTATAGATGTCTGGAATTAGTAAAATGCACCTGTAGTACTGAAGATAAGCAGAGTAAATTAAAGCTGTCTCTCATATTTTTTTTTTATATTCTGAATACCTGATGCTAAGGAAGAAAGCATAATACACAAATTATTAAAAGAAGCAAAATTATGGAAAGAGAGAAGGGGTTTAGTAATTTAAAAAGTTCAGAGTAAGTACCAGGTTAAGAGTTAGTAAGTCAGTAAAAAGTTGAAAAGTACATCAGACAAGAGAAAAACAGTCACTAAGTAAGGAAAAGAAATTATGCAAGAATTATGCACTTGTTCCTCAGCTGTCTCCTTTTTAGTCAACAAAACAAAATCCCAACCAGACTAAGACTACAATTTCTATACTAGGATTTCCTAACCTCCTTGGTAGAAGTTCTAGTCACAGTTTTTTTCTTAAAGACACGCACAAAATTCCAAATGAAGCCTTAGGAACCATGCTCACCAGCAGAAAGAATTTATTTGTTAAGAAATCCAAGAGTAAAAGGCTAACAGTAACATCTATAGAAGTGGCCACAGCCCACATGAATGTGTTCACAGCTCACCTTTAGGTCTTTCAGTGGTATTTCCAGGTATTTTTGTATTGCATGTGACCATATAACTTCAAGATCTGCTAATACTGCAGTGAGGGAGCCACCAGGTCCTGCATGTAGATTCAGCTGCCCTCTTCTAATAGGCCAATGTATATTATAAGAATCTAGTGGATTAACATACAGTGCCTGAAAATAAAGGACAATGTTCTATGTTGTTTTTCCCAAGATTAGTAACAAACTAGAAGACTATTTCTGAAGCACATACAAGACATGCAGCAGCACTCAGACCAATGGGACAGCAAATACAGTGGATTTGTTTTCAACAAGGCTTGATTGTAAAGTGCAAAAAAAGACACTGAATATATGGTTTACATTATCTGAATTTCATATCCACAGACATCTACTGAACATAATGGTGTATTTTCCCATTATTTCAAATTAGTATTTAAAATAATTTAACGACTCTTTGAAGCTCATAAATACCCAATAGCATTGATTCCATGTACTGATCCTTTCATCAGTTTCTTGCCCTTTCTCTGAACTATACATGG
The DNA here is from genome assembly GCA_013399015.1 of Galbula dea. NCBI lineage: Eukaryota > Metazoa > Chordata > Aves > Piciformes > Galbulidae > Galbula > Galbula dea. Next base: position 69,570 of record VWZX01003755.1, on the reverse strand, counting down.
GCAAAGTTCTCACCTAGTCGCTGCAAAAACACCGATTTATAGCACCAAAGGATCCACAACACTTGTTAGGCAAATGAGGGAAACTGTCTGGTCTTGCTGCATGATAATAAGTATTCAGTTAATCTATAGTAAAGCTTCTTATGTATTGCTTGACTAAATTTATATGCCTCTCCATACATACTAACATACAGCAAACAGCTACTGATTACATAGCTGCATTAAAACATAATACAAAGCCTCATTTCATTAAGAAAAGGAATCTTACCTCCTCTCCTACCAAAAATTCAGGATGATTTGATGTGTTCGTCCACTTGGCCCCAGAGCTGTGATCTAAAATAGCTGGCCGCATCTGTCTGTTGTATGACCTGGCCTGAAATGTAATCAAAACGAATGCTGTTGATAACTATTTTACCAATCATTTTTTATGCATGAAAGCAAAAAGAAACACTCCTCCAACCCCAGCCCTCGAAGAACCATTTTAAATCTTCATTTTCTCAGATCTTCAGAGTTAGATCACACAACAGCACTATCACAGAATCACAGAATATTAGGAGTTGGAAGGGACCTCGAAAGATCATCTAGACCAACCCTCCTGCCACAGCAGGATTCCCTAGACCAGGTCACACAGAAGCACGTCAAGACGGGTTTTGAATATCTCCATAGAAGGAGACTCCACAACCTCTCTGGGCAGTACTATCCGTACTTGCTGTACAAAGGATATTCTCGTCCACTAAAACACAGGATCACACTAAATGACTATATCAATGAACAACTGAATAAAATATTACGCATGAGTTACCTGATCAGGTGACACTGGTATTCGCCTTGCACCATTTGACATCTTTTTGGACCATATTGCTTGGTCCACCATTTTAAGGCCATTTTGTCTCTGCTCAGTACTTTCAGGTTTCTAAACAAAACCCACAAATATGCAATGTAAGTGTATATCGGTAATACCGAAGCTACTACTAAACAATGAAATCATTACTGTAGTTGGTAAGACTGTCGAAAGGACAGAGATTTGTACAATGTAAAATGAACTTATTTTTATAGGAACTTTTTTTAATATTAGACTTCCCAACACCTGTTTGTCTAAGTCAACCTGAACATTTTAACTGATTGTGGGGTCTGATGGACTTTAAAGTGATGAACTCAGCACACTATCTATTCAACTACATAAATACTAAGTAGGAGCAAAATGTTTAAATAGATCTCAATTGTTTAAAGGTGAGGTTTAATATTAGAGACATTAATTTGATTAATGATTTTTTGTACAGATTCAAAGTATGAACAAGATCACTACGTACATGTTTTCAGGTTAGACTAAAATTACTGGCAACATGACCTAAGTTTCAAGCCAACTTGTAATGAAGGCATTCACAGATGGAGCAGTCCAATGCTAGCTACACAGTTGTCATTCTATAAACAGAAATACTGAGTGTGATAGCAGACCACAGACCAGACAAATCAACGAGTACAAACCCTCAACTGATCAATTTATTAGATTTAGTTCACGGCAAACAAATCAAGAACCTAACACAGCCTGGTGCAAATCTGCTGACTTCAATGAAGTGGCATCTAAGCGCATCAGAGGGAAAAATGTTTGTCTTGAGATGTTTTCCTCTCTGGACAAACATCTGAGTGGAAGATACACACTGCACAATTAAAAGATGCAACAGAAATAATAGGTAATTAAAACCACCCATTTTAGCAAGTTTGGAGGATGTGCCACGGGTGCGTGGCCCGGCTTACGTTGAGCCCGTCCCTCAGGAGCCAGCTGTCCCTGTAGGCCGCCTGTCCTGGCTGCTTGTGCCGCCGCGCGATGACATGAGGAATGCCCACGGGCAGCGTGTCCGTGGCCCTCCCGAGCCGCAGAGTCGTCGAGCCAGGGTGTATCACCACGATGAAGTTGCTCTGGATTTGCTGAAAGCATCACAGCGCGCCCAGGAGTGAGCCGGTGTCTCCACGCCTCCCCGCGCCCAGGCCTTTAAAAGGCCGAGCCCTGCCCCGGCCCGCTCCCACCCCAGTGCAGCCGCTCGGCCAGCGGGAAGGGAAAGTCGCCCTGAGGAGCCACCGCTGCCCTGCTCCTCGTCGCAATCCGGCGGCCGGGCCTCACCTCCTGCAGGGACTCGGGTACGGCGGCGGGGACGATGGGCCGCTTGACGCCCCGCTGCTCGCGCTCCCGATCGCGCTCCTTGTCCTTCCCGTTCTCCGCCTCGCCCTTCTCCGCTTGGGTCATGCTCGCCGCCTGAGGATCGCCGCCAGGCGAAAGCTGCTCCCGCCAAGTCCGATCACTACAGATCCCCTGGAGTTCGCGGGGGACGGAAGCGGGCGGGCCCCTCCGGCCGGTACCGCCCCCTCCGGCCGNCCGGGGGGGGGGGGGGGGGGGGGGGGGGGGGGGGGGGGGGTGAGCAGCGGTGAGCCGAGAGTTCGGGGAGCTCCTGTGAAGGTGGAGTGGAGTGGAGTGGAGGAAGGTCTGTTTGTTGGACTGAAGGGTACCGTTAAACAGAAAAGTTAAGATGTTAAATTCGTGTTGGGTAGGTGTAGCAGGAGCGGGAACCAGCCGAGGGCGAGGTTTCACCATAACGAGCTGGCAAAAGCCTGCTAATTAGTAGATGTTTATTTTAACTCAGGGGTATTGTTGGGTGTTACAGTTTCCTGCTAAAAAGATTATTAGAATTATTATTTATTAGAAATTTGCAGTGGCACCTTGTAAAAGATAATTTCATCTGGATTCTTGGCAGCTAATCTTTTATCAAATAATGCAGCCCTCTACAGAGAAACAAAACCCCCCCACAAAAACCCGAAGCACAACCCAAGAACAATAGAAACTCCCCTTTCAAATGGGTTAAATTAGCTGAAAGGTAGTTACTCTCTGTGTTAGCACTCACTATTTGATTTCACTACCTTTTTATGTAATAAAAACAAAGCCTAATTTTATTGAAAAAAGTCTGTCCTGGTTTGGGTTAGAAGAGAACTAATTCTGTTCACTGATTTTAGCTAAAGATCCTCTAAGTAACTGCACCTAGAAACTAAAAGCATGTTTCTAACAGACACTGCCTCCTTTTAGCTGTGACAAGACCTGATGTTTAAATTGACTTCCATGGATTGGTATGCAAACCAAGGTCACTGCTAAATCTGGTGTCTCATGTTGGGGGGCGTAGAGTAAAAGATGCACCTACAGGGAGGCGTGGATTGGACAGGTAAACCCTAAACTGACCAACTAAGTATTCTATTCCTTATGTGTCATATTTGACATATAAACTGAGGGTCAGTTCTTTTCTTTTCTTCTGGTCTTCAATGGCTGTCATCTGAGGAGAAGTCTGTCAGTTCTGCCCTCAGTCCTGATGCATAAATTCCTGCATCCAGTACCAGGATCCAGCCCCTGAGCCTGGCTCCTCCTGCTGTTGGAGCCTTCTGCTGCAGTATCAGCGGTGATGTAGTTACCATCAAGGGGAGGGTTGGGTTTGGTATCATTTTGTACATATTTGTATATATTTTCTATACTTCATTTTATCATTATTATTATCATGATGAAAGTAGTTCTAATTTTATTTTCCAATCCACAAGTCTCTCTCTCACTCCCTTTCCCCTTCCACGGCGGGGCAAGGGGGATGGAAAGAGGGGTTAATAGAATCACAGAATTATCAGGGTTGGAAGGGACCTTAGAGGTCATCTAGTCCAACCCCCCTACAGTGAGTTTGCACATCTCTAACTAAATCAGGTTGCCAAGCACCCTGTCCAGCTTCACCTTGAACACCTCCAGGGACGGGGCCTCAACCACCTTCCTGGGCAACCTGTTCCAATGTTCCACTACCCTCATGGTAAGGAACTTTTTCCTAATATCTAATCTAAACCTACTCTTCCCTAATTTAAATCCATCACCCCTTGTCCTATCACTACAGGCCTTTGTAAACAGGCCCTCCCCAGCCTTTCTATATGACCCCTTCAGGTACTGGAAGGTGACTATTAGGTGCCCCCAAAGCCTTCTCTTCTTGAGGCTGAACAATCCCTGCTCTCTCAGCCTATCCTCATAGGGGAGGTGTTCCAGCCCCCTGATCGTTTTTTGTAGCCCTCCTTTGGACCCGCTCCAGCAGGTCCATGTCCTTCCTGTGCTGAGGGCTCCAGAGCTGAACACAGTACTCCAGATGAGGTCTCACCAGAGCAGAGTACAGTGGCAGAATCACCTCTCTGGATCTGCTGGTCACGCTTCTCTTGATGCAGCCCAGAGTGTACAGTAAACAGGCTTATATGTTTATAATGGAGAAGGAAGTTATTTCAAGAGGTGCTTATAAAACGGGCATGTTATAAAACCCATTATGGGTCTTAAGGAATTGAGTTTGTAATGGGCAATGATTGTAAAACCAAGTGATTTGTGAGTTGTGTTTTAAAAGTGTTTTTGGAGCATCATTAGTAGCACAAAAATACAGCAAAGTACAAAATGTTAGTACTGACAAAAATAAATACAGGCTATGAGGAAGCACTGCTTTTAAGTTTGATTCGAGAGACCTTCTGTTTTAAGTAGAAATGCGTTCTACATCATCTGAACAGAAAAGGGCTTACTGTACTTCAGTTTTGTTTCTAAAGATGACAAGTCAGCTGCGTGACAAGCCAAATATAATTTACTTATTACTTTGCAACTACAGTAAAATGTTCAGAAACTATACAAAGACTTTAGACAGTAAACATGTATTTAATAAAACTGCTTCAGTTACACTGGATCCTTGAAGGAGTTCCCAGTACAACTTCATTAATCTGCTTCCATCACAGAGCAGTTTTCAGTTAGACCTACACATTCACAACACCCAAACTCATTTGGTCCACCACCAAAATCTTCTTCCTTGTCATCTTGCAAATGTGTATGCTTTTGCCTGCCTCTTCAGCAGGTGTTTACCTGAAAGATAAAGTAATTACCTTACATTTACAGACAACATGGGCTTTCTTTGCAAAATAAAAATAAGTAACAATTTAAAAATAAAATTGGTTTTAATTTAGCTACATCAGACACTCTAAAAGGCTTGCAAACCTCTGTTCCTGAGAGGATTACACATCGCCATTATTACCCCAAAGCCCACCCCGCAGCTTTTGCTGGCCTCCTGTCTAGTGGGAAAAAAACATCAGTGGTTAACCACCTGGGTATGTGTGTGGTGGTTTTGGGGGGGTTTTTTGTGTTTGTTTTTTTTTCTTGTAACTTTTGTTATGGTAACAATGTGGAGTGATTCATCTTAATGTTCAAATATCACTGTTATTTAAAAAAAAAATCAAAACAGGATACAGCAGATTTGGAATTACCTTCCTCATCCACCTCCAGCCATTGGTGGTGGACTGGGGCCTCCACCCCAGTGATTTATTCTACCCATCCTACGACGAGGTTGTGCTGGAGGCCTGAAAAGAAAGCAAGGAAAATATCATCTATTTAACTGGCATTAAATTGTTCAACTAGAAATATAGGAACAGTGTTTCTAAATGATACTAATTAAAGAGAACCTCTGGAAAAGTTGTTTGGGTTTCATGTGAAAAGCTGTAAAAAAACCCCAAACAACCCCACTTTCACAAAACTCTCTTATGCAAACTGTTCTAATTAATTCTCTCTCTCAAGAGAAAGCTACAGCTAACCAAAGCTTTTACAAAGTCCTACAGAAAAGTTTGGCAAACCTCTAAGAATAAAGAAATGTGGTAACTCTAGTGTTAATAGAATTGATATCCCTCTAACAAAGTGGTTTGCTCTTTCTGTAGGTAATATAGATGAGATGGCTGATTTAAAGTAAATCAAATGCTGGGTGTAAGCAAGTTGAACAGAAGAATAATTTCAACAAAGATATGTATTGCCTGCTAGACAGGTCTGAAAAATGGTTTTGGTCTGAGTTAGACTATACTGTGATTACAACTGTTCAAAGCTATGTGTTATCAGTGCATTTCAGACCAAATACTGCAGTTAAAACTTCTTACATGATCTGAATCAATGCTCACAACTGTAATCTGAATACATTCTGTCATTTGGCTAAGATAGGAAAAAACCCAGAACTAGTGCAAATATGAAAAAATACCCTCTTCCATCACTGTATCCTGAATAGGAGGAAGATGTGTAGACTCTTCTTCTCAAATCTGGTTGAATAATGCTCTGGAAACTGAAAAATAAACCAGGAGTTAAATGAATTTGATATATATTTTCTGCATTTTTGCATTAGAAGAAATGGCCTGAAAACACAAGTAGTGCCTATGGATGAAGTCTCTCTTCTCAAGATCATTGTTGTTTAATAAATTTTGTCCTACACATGAAGATAAAATGTGAAGCAATTCTGAATTACAGTGGGGCTACAAATGATAAAATCTAGGGGGGTTTGGTAAATATGAAAGAAATGCATAATGTATAAACCTGTAACTCAAATAATGAGGGACTGTTGAATATATCAAAATAACTTTTTGTTTTCTAACTGGCTCTATCTGGGGCCATAAATGTGTCATTACTGCTGTGTGATTATTTTTATATAGCCAGAATCCATTGTCACCGGCACAAGTTCTCCAAGAGCTTAATTATTTGATCAGCTGTAGAAACTAGGTGTTTAACAGAACTATATGCTGCCTCTTTTTCCAGTATTAAAATGAAGAAAACTCATTTGAACTGTTGGTAAATTAGCATCAGTTTTCATACACTTTTCTTTTTATTAAATACACTATAATGCTTAATAAGTGAAGCCATATAGTCACGGTAAAGTATTCATATATGTTTTGGGGACAGCAGACGTGACATACCGAAGAGTACATCTAATATTTTTATTGTTGTGTTAATGACAGCAGTGAATAGCTTCTACCTAGGGCATAATCTAAAATAAAGCTCAGCAAAAGAATTTATTTCTACTTACAACAGAACCACAAAATCTGCTATCGACCAGAGGAAATCTGTTATAGATGACAATCGCCAAGGGGCCCGACTCTGGTTATCCAACACTTGTCCTGTAACACATCAACAATACAAGACACCAGTATGTTTAGTGTGTGCCACTGTGCAGTATATAACCCAACAACAGATCTGCTCAGTCTAGAATTTGGAAACAGGATGGAAAATCTACACTTTATGGGCAACGGTTGCAAGGTTCATTCCCTACAGGGCATCGTCCAAGTACTTGAAATAATCGGATCACCACCAGCAACGGGGCACTGTGTCCTGGTAAACAGACGAAAAAACACCAGCACGATCTCCGTTTCCCTATTCGTGGTTAAGCTGCTACTTCGTTACTCTCCCGATGTCTGTAGCACACACTTGGACCTTTCAAAGCCCTTAAAAGCTCTTTAGAAGCACATACGGCGCAAGCCCAGGCCACAGAGAAGCCCGTGGATGCGGTGATCTGGCAGGGACAGTGGCCGCAGCGAGCCCAACGCAGGCCCGATGCCCCCTCAGTCGTCCCCCACTCGCTGCCCAGAGCCCCGCCTGTCCCCAGCCGCCGGTGTAAGGCGCAACCCACTCCCACCGGCGACCCCTCACCATTAGAGATGTAAACCATGGCTGCAGGCCGCAGGCCCGGCCCCGTCACCTATTCCCGGCCCCACTGAGCCTGCGCGGCTGCCGGCTCGTCTCTTCCGGCTGCCGGGGCTGAGGGCAGGGGGCGGTGCCGGGCGGTACCGACATTGCTGGGGCGGAGCTGGGAGGTGCTTGTTAGCCTATTTACCTTGGGCAGAGTTATCGCAGTAACGTTCAGGCTCGTTCTAACGAGTGATAGGCGCAGCAGCCGCTGTAGGGTCGGCATACCTGGGGTGGGCTTCATGTCGGGCGCCAGCGCACTCAGAGCGGGCGGTTGTGCTTCACTGCTAAAGTACATTTATTTTGCTAGTTACACTGCTGTGTGTCGCTGTGTCGGAACTACGTGTGCCGTGTCCGATAAGTGTCTGGTTTTACCGGCAGTGTCAGGAAACAACCGCGGTTAGTAGTACGCCAGGGTACCTCACATAAAAATCAAATGTTCTTCATAGTCTTCCATAGTTAACTCGTGCTGAACCTTATGTAAACTCTGGTGCTTTGTCCTTTATCACTGCCTAGGTTATCTCTAGTTGTTGAGGAGAGCTTCGCCCATCTCAGTGGTTTTCTCTTTTTTTTTTCCTTTTTCCCCCCCCACTTTTTACAAGGGAGAACTCACTGTAGAAATGTTAGAAATGTGACTGAAAGCAGATATTTATTTAAAACTTACCTCCAAAGGGAAGTTTTGTTGCTTTTATGTAATGACAGGTATGTGGCTCTGTGCATTCTAGTTATGCATTCCAGCTAGTGGGAATGTTCAGCTCAAAATGGAGTATTTGTTTTAATTTATTCTATTTTATTTTTATAAAAACTTTGCCCCGTGAGTAGTGGCTGGCATTTCTTGTGGAGAGCCTATGCACGTAAAACTGGAGGTAACTACATAAGTAAATTTAATATTATGCCTTCTCTCTCTGTGTTTTTTGTTGTTGTTGTTGTTGTTGGGTTTTTTTGTTTTTTTGAATGAAACTAGTAGACAGAGAACAAGAAGGACAAGGATGCCAGACTTAAGACAGTTGCTTTTGTTCACTGTGCAAAAGTCTGCAGGTGTGTGTCAGCAAGGTAAGCAAGAGACAGTTGGTGGTGAAATTCTGTACTTTTGGGGGTTGTTCCTTAACTTGAAGGTCCTTTCTGTACCCTTTAAACCTTTTATAATTTTAAGTCGTTAGGAAGGAGAGAGAAAGGGTAAGGAGAATTGGTTCCTCTGGGCTTATGCTTCCATCCTGAACATTTTGTTTGTCTATTTCTCAGTTTCATAGAAGACTAATTCACAGTCTTCTCCATCCTTTGTTACAAGATTTTCTTCCAGGCTGCTAGCCAGGTACATGAATCACTGTAGTCCTGAGCAGAGAAAAGAAAACTAAAACGCTATGAGGAAGCCTTCCAAATAATTGAGCTCACAATAGATTACAATGCTTTATTGGGCTAATAGACTTTAGAAAGTGCTTGTTTACAGATTCTCTTCTTGAAGCTGTTGAAAACATGCTCCTGAGAGCAATTAAAAAAAAAAAAAAAATCAATAGAGAAAGGAGTTTTGGCTATCACTTGCTCTTCTGCTGCAAAGTGACTGGTCCCATCAGACTTTCCTTGTTTAATGCTGAGAGGCAGAATCTAAGTTCTGGAACCAGTGAGCTGTATTTTGTCAGGTCACTTTCTTCTGTCAATTACAGCTGTTTCGAAGAGACAGAACCTTCACTAATAGCTTCTTAAAGTTCTTTCTGTTACTTTGGTTTAGTAGTTTTCCATGCATAGAAAAGTGACATTGTTGCTTGACAGCATCATGTGTTGATTTTTGTGGGTTTTGCCTAAGGCTTATTTTCTGAAGCTGTTTTTCAGGTGATACTGACTAAACTAATGCATTTTTTTAAAAAGAAAGATTTAATAGTAGCTTATGCAATCTATGTTTTCGTGTAGAAATTGCATAATCTGATGGTAAGTTCCCTTATTTATATAATTAATAATATGATTCCTGATATGCTAATGAAAAGCATCTGTCTTTTGGGGATGCAAAGGTAGAGGTCTCTTCTGAATGTTTTCTTACCAACAATATAAAATCTGAGGGTCTCTATCATTGGGTAAATTGCTTGCATGGTTCCATGCTTTTCTTGAACATTAGCTTCAGCAGATTCTGATACATTTACAAATGCTTCAGTGGTAACATGTCCAGTGTCTGAATATATCCAGTGTTTCGATACCAACAAAGTAATGTTTCTGCAAAGAGTGATTAAGCACAGAGAGCAATTTTATTATTAGACTGATATAAAAGAAAAACTGAGAGACAGTTTGTACTGTTCGTTCTCTGAAGCCATTATTTGAATCTCTTAATGTTGCATAGATGTCTTTTTGTAGCCATTCTTGCCTTTGAATGGTCTTGAGGCAACTTTTTTTCTGCAGACAGAAGCAGTATGGATTATGAGCAGTTGAAGGTCTGAGTTCTGTATCACAGCAGTCTTCCCTCTTTTTCTGTTCTTTTTTGTAATTAAGTTAGCATTGCATTTTTCATTATTACTATCATTGAAATGCTTAGAGTCAGCTCAAGCTATGTATAAAATAAAGGTAACCACACTGCATGTTTCATTTTAAGGATGAAACTGAATAAACTTGATCCTTCTGGCAAAACCAGTTTCCTTAATAAAGGTAATCAATTACATTTTCCTCTGTGCCACATGGCCAGGCATGCAGAGCCTATCTTTCCACCTGGGTTCCTCCTGTCATTTGGAAAGCCAGAATTAAAAGCGACAGAATAGGGATTGCAGTCCTCTCCATTTCATCACAGAAAGTTTCCCTCTGTGCAGCTGGTATACTGAAAATGTTAACTGCTTCAGAAGAGACTCAGTAGATATTAACTGTGAGAACAAAAGAGCTTTAATTCTATAGTATGATTTTGTCTTAGAGAATTTGTATTAATGACATCATGGGGATCCATAATCATCTTGTTATTTCAACATAAAAGAAGCTTCCTTATATCTTTCTATAAGTTTTGTTTGGTTTTGTTTTTTTCCCCTCTAACTGACCTTCCTAAAACTTCTGTCCCCTGACTGTTAAGTGTAGATCTTCTTGCAATATGTCATCTGTTGTAATAGATACCCTATAAGTTGTGCACTTATTCTCACCTCAGCAGTTAATTCCTTTGGTATTTTATGGTATCTGCCTATAGCCACTGACAAGTAAAAATAGTTGGGATAAGCAGAAACTGGAGGAACCATAGAAATAAGAAAGAAAATATGAAAAGAAGGGAGAAGAAAAGTGTTTTCTTACATCTTCTTGCTGGTGTGAGTGGTGCTGAAAACTCAGGTCATCTTTAGTTATTCCTCTGGAGTCTGCAGACCCTCCCTTTGAAGTAAATGTTGTGTAAGTAGTAAGTATAGTAAGTAGCTAGTAGAAGCTAGCACAAGGCAGAAATATGTCTTTTTTTGGCTGAAGAGGTTACTACATATGTTATATAGACAGTTTTCACAACCTGTACTGTGAAGTCAGTTTAATCAGTTTAGTTTTTCTACTTTGGAATCCTTCAGATAGGGTCTTCACAGGGTCTGGACACAGTTTTTAAGCTTGATCACTGCTTCATCAGAATGCATTACTATTTGAAATCATAAGGGTCTTGAGCCCCTAGGCCTGCTGGGACTCTGCAGAACTCCTATAGATTGTAGCTAATCTTTTTGCAGGAGCTTTCCTACTCTTTGCATATTGATATATTGTGCTCATCTCTCATATAACAAGAGCAGCATTTTGTTGTAAAATGTTGTTGTAAATCACTTTTATGTTTTCAAATGTCTTTGCAAGGTGGTGGAATGACTTAGCAGAAAATATTGCAGTTGCTGACAGCAGATTCTTTCCCTTAAGAGATAATGCTTGCAAAAAGAAAACATAATGTGATAGTATAAGCAGAAAAAATCTGGACAATGTGTTGCCCACTTCAGTTCCATGACCTTGGATGTAATTCAGAGCCTTCCTATCTTTGTCACTCAAACAATATGTTGCTAGTCCTATACACAAACTTGACTGATTTTATGAAGGAAGAGGGAAAATGAGCTAAAGTGTAAGAACTTGACATGAAACTTAACTATTGGGTTTTTTCTAAGAAATTTTTATTAAATGTCATGCTTTGTGAGATCTGAAAAAAGTACAGATTTTTCTGCTTTTGTAGATCTGTTGGTTCCATCTGATGCAGTGAATCTAAGAAAAAAGAAAATAAGACTTTTAGTTTTATTTTTGTTTTCCATGTAAATATGTATCTAATTAAAAAGGCATGAGTATTGTCTGTGTTCTACAAACTTATCTGACTGATTAATTATCTATTTTATTAGTATGTGTCCTTAGACCTTCTTAAATGAAAACAGGACATTTTAACCTGACCTTATTCATTGCATTGTGGGAAATTCTATTCCAATTATTTCCTCTTTTCCTTTTGTCAAGAATCCTATCTGATGGCTGTGATAGCAGTTCATGTTGCCTGATTCATACTCTACAAGCACATATCCTCTTTTGCATACCTTTATTTTATTATTGTTAACCAAATCAGACCTAAGTTCCATCAACTATGATGTGTTCTTGTTTTGTAGCATTCTGACTTAGTTCACTGCTACCATGTCTTTCTTTTCCTGTGACTGTACAGAGGTTAGCAAGACAGTGCTATTTAGAATTATATTTTTTCCCTGCACTCAGTCTGCTCATTCTTTGTTCCTGGGCCTCTGGAGGAATTATGGGAACTCTCATGCATTGCTTGAGCTCCCAGGAGAGCTAGATAGTCTTGAGGAAGGAATGTCTGAGGGTCAATGAATTTACTGATAGACTTAGCCTCAGACTGTAGGGAAAAAACCAAACCAACAACCAAAGAACCAAAAAGAACCCAACCAAAACCATTCCCCAAACCCCACAGGCTTATCAGATGGGTATAGGTAGCATGAAATGGCAGTGGTGCTTAGTGATAGGCTGCTATAGGGCCACAGTGCAACTACTCTAAATAATTCTGAAACTTCCCATTAAAAAAGATTCTGTAAACTTCCCACATTGTCTTCACAGTGGCAGAGCTGAGGTATGTGTGGTTACTTTTGGAGGAATGGCTGCTGATGCTTTCTGAGAAAGCCAGACCCTTCATGATGAATCTTTTTAAGAAAGGAAAGAGTACATAGATTTTAAGCTGAGTCCCAAACACCTTAGGGCAGCAGCTCAAGACTGCTTAGATAAATAATTCATAGTTAGCTGATGTAACAGGACAAAGTACACTCAAAGTTCCACTTACCTGAAGATCATGAATGTCACTTCATCCTTAAGATAATGGACAAGAGGCTGCTTCAGGACTTTCAGGGACAATGTATTCATTGTTCTTTAGTTTGTCCAATGTAGCAATTAATGTGATTAAGCTAGCACCAAATCTGTTTTAAATACTTTTGCACTGGGTCGTTAATTTTAACACTGTCATCATGTTCTCCCTGCTGCATTTACCTGACTTAGGGAAGATACTAATGCTTAGCATTCACTTGCATTAAGAATATATTAATGCCTCTCCAGTTCTCAAGGTATTACTTAGTGTTCATGTATTATGAATTATATAGGGCCAATAGGAGAAAAAACTTCAATGCTGTATCCTGTAGCCATTTGAAACTCTCACTCAAATAATAATAGCAAGTATCTCTGGAGCCATAATTTGCAAACCTACTGGTGTTTAGCCAGTTGGCTGTGTGGTTTTTAGCTTGATGAGTACTCTGTTAGGTTACCTTCAAGGCTGCCTACCATAAAAAAAAAAGACAGAGCTGTTCATAGGTCCTGTAAAGCATGTGGTGCAAAGTGGTTGAGAAGAGATAATCAGATAATTCCCAAGCAGCTCTTTGTATTCAAAGAGACATCAAAGCATGGTGGATTTTCTAGTGAGGACTATTGGGACTTTCTGCTTCTCTTTTGAGTGCTAGTACTATTCTCATGTGAAAAAACACAAGTTCTTTTCCAGGTCACTTTTGCTTGTGCAGCTTCTTTCTGTGAAAGACTTGGGAAAAAGAAGTCTGAAAAATGGTAACTTTTTAGGCCTTCATGGACAATCCATATTTGACCTTTTCTTGCAAGTTAATCTCCTTTGCAAAGCAAATTCATTATAGATCAGGTAGTTTTAGGCATAAAACCCAATAAAGCCAATGTAGTGTCTGCAATATGTTTCCAGCAAATTAGCAAGAGTGAGGTAGCATGAAACAAGTCTATCTTGTGATAGTTTATTGCTTTTAATAGTAAGAGATGTTCTTCACGTTGTAAAGGAAACTTCTCCCATGGCATGTCTTGTCTAGATGTGTTTTCAGTGGGCATCATTACAGAGAATAGACTTCAGTTTGTATCTTGGGATTTCAGAATTTTGCAGAATATCAAAATTGGATTGTCATATTCTCACTGCACCATTGCAAACTCAATGGCAGAAGCAATATCAAAACTGTCAAAAGACCCAAGTAACCAAGACCCAATAACTACTGTGAAAAGGTAAAGCATATGTTTGTTCAAGTAATACTAAACTTCAAGAGTATATCTACAAGACACTGTGGTACTTGTGGGCTATGTTGTCAGATAACATTTATGGAAAAAGAATATGGAATGAATATTCAGTAAAATAAGGTAAAAATGCTTAGCCCTTAGTCTTATTTGAGGAGGGCTGTTGTAATGATGCTCTTTCATGAAAGCATTTTAGATGTAATGTGAGACACTTACTTCTTATAAGATGTTAGATACACATTTCAAACATGAATATCCTCTTTCCTATCTTCACTGACATGATCTTTCACACTGTCCTCCTCTCATCAGTCTCTTTGCTAAAAAAATTTCAGTTTGCACATCTCTCTTTCAGATTCAGATTTACCAGAGATTTCAGTCTGTGGTTAATGCATATGTAGTCACTGAGTTGGCAGGTACAGATGCAGTTCATTTCATAACCTTAAAGATAGTAGTGTAGATATTCAATAACTGCACAGATGATCTGTGGTATCATTTATCTAACTGTATCCTGGCAGGTTCTGTCCAACAGCTTTTCATTGCAGGGATCATCTCCAAATTACTGATCGATAATCTGTATGTAATGTGTGCTGTAACAGTTCCATTATAGCATGCTCTGCAGAAGGAACTCCAGTCAGTTTCATGATTTTGGCACAGAAGAACTGCAAGTGGTAGGCTTACAGCAAACTGTATGTAGTTCTCACCACACAATTAGGCTGTGGAACCCTTCTATCATGTAGATTTTATGTGAATTCAAAGAAGTGGCTATGCAAATTTGTGAAAGGAAAGTTCTTGAATGATGAGGAAACACAGAGATAACCTCTCTGGGTCAAGAAGTCTTGAGCTGCAAACTGGTGAGGGTTGAGGGAGTATACTTGAGAAATACCCTTTCAAGTTATCTTTCTTTTTCTTTTACATCTGCTCTTGGTATCTATTGGAGGCAAGGTACCCACTTGGCTTGCTGGCTTATGGCAGAGATTCTCATGCTAAGTTATTACAATATTTTAAGGATTTTCATAAAATCTTTTTCAAATGCCTTACAGGTGCTTCCACACTTAGATAAGGTAGAGTTGGTGTAGCCTCTGAAGAGTCAGGTAGCCTCTGAATTGAGGATAAATATGTTTGTATCTTCTTGAACCTAAATATTTTTGTGGCTGCCTTCTTGATTGCTGGACTTGTTGGGGTTCTACCAGCGAGCTTAGGCTGTGTGGTTAGAACAGATGTTCCCTCATTTTTAAGATGGTCAGTGGTAGCTGCCTTGTTAAACTGGTGTGGAGTGAGAAGCAAAATGAATAATTCAGTTTATCATATGGAAAAGCCAAATAATTGTAGCACAGATGGCATTCAACTGCATAATTCCACCTCCTTCCCTATAGGTGCTTGGACTTGTCTCAGCATATTGCCTAGTTTCATCAGTGTAACAAATCCAAAAAACTGTCAGGATTTCATTATCACCATCTCTTTGGCAACTGAGGTAGATTTTAAGTAGATGATTCATGAGAATGTGTTGTTGGAATGGACTGTGCTGAAATGTGTGTGGCAGATGTCAGAAATACTGCTGATATGTTTTAAGAGCTGCTTCAAATCAGGGCATCCTTGAAGGTGTAAATACCCTAAGCAACAAGGAAAAAAGTCCTCCTGTGCTCATCAACAAATTGAGTTGTCTATAGTTTTCTGGAGTCAGGCTGAGCACCTAAGGTACTGGTCATCCTTCTGGAGCACATTCTGAAATACATTGCTGTGCTTCTCTGCTACTTTGTAGCTTTTATATAAATGTTATATCCTCTTCACTGCCTTTCATCATTACCTAGCACCAATATGGAATACAGTACTTCCAGCTGCAGTGATACTGAAGAGCAGATATGTGTTAAAGTAAAAATAAAATATCCAGATGTTGAAAAAATTTCTAAATATAAAATTAAAGCAGGCTTTTAAGTCTTAACAATTTATTTTTCCTGATTATAGTTCCCTGTTAACAGCTTGATAGCTGTAGTCCTTGCTACAGGATCAGGTTTATTTCAGGATAAGAAGCAAAGGAAAGGTTTCTGTAGATCAGGTGTGTAAGTCTACTTCCTAAGGTAGCCAGAAAGATACTAATGGTGTTTTTCCAAACACTGACATACAGATTTTCTTCTAGTACAAAATTTGCTGTGCTGCTCAGCCTTTTTGTGTCAGATGTCTCTTTGGCAATGGGGGAAAAATCAGCTTGCATCACTTGTCTATAAAGATTAAAACTTAAAGCAAAAATAAAATACTGCTTTTTAGTATGGGACATACACTTGTGGCTGCAATAGCAACTGTTTTCTCCTGGCAATAAACCACACCTTAAAAAGTGATGTCTTTTTGTTTTTCTGTAATTAGGACTCAACTTTTGGCAGAATTCAGGTGACACTGTTACATATTCCTTTCCTTCATCAGAATAGACCAAAATGCTGATCAAAATAAAGCCTAATTCATTCAAATTTGGTGAAATAGTCACTGGCAAGTTTACTGATCAAGGCATTTTTAAATGTATGTTCCCTCCCAGAGTCTTGTCCTGTGAGTTGAAGAGATGTGCTTTCTCTAGCATACCTCCAATGATTATTTCTATAGTATGTTTTCTTAAGGAACAGACTTTTAAAAAAATGATTTTAAATTACAGATAAGACTGTCTGGTCCATCTCTGTACATGCCAGTAACAAGTCTGCCAGGTCCAAATGTGGCCTTGTCATCTAAACTTTCTATCTTGAAACTCCTGAACAAAGTTATAAATTATATAAACAAATACTTGCTAGGAACTTAAGCCTATGATAAAGTCAGAATCCATTTCTGCCTGGAGAAGTGACCTTTTATATATCAGCCAGTGTTTTGTTTAAGAGATGTTTGATGAAACACTTAGACTGAGCTGGTTGTTAACAAACTAGATAAATCAGTAGAAGAATAACTGTGCCTGTCTTGGGCTTATTGAGCACTGCTATCCACAGAAGCTGCTGTACCTTTTAGGAGGCTGGGTCAGGCTGTGAGGGGAGTTGCCATTGAGAATTTTGTTTAGGCACCTTGCTGTTGGCAGTAAAATGAAGTTTCAGAAAAGTCAGTATCACAAGTTATGATACCTTGCATATATATGTGTGTCTTTAGATATGTCTGTATATATATTTCTATTTGAAAGGCTTAGTTCTTGCTTTGTCTCTGATTATATAATGATGGAGTCAAAAATCTGTTCCTGTGTTTTTTACCCTGTATGGGTCATGCTCCAAGAAAGGGCCACAGAATTTGCCTTTCCTCTTGGTTTCTGTCTGCAGGTTAAAATGAGTTCCATGATGTGATCCTGCCAGCTAGTCTTGCACTTTCATGTATCTGCTCAAAAAAAAGAGCACTTTTGATGTTGTTCTACTTATGTCTCATCAAAGGTTTTGTAGCAGCTGCATTTCATGGTTCTCTGCAAAACCACCTGGAAAACATCTATCCTCTGAAAGTGATATTCTGAAGAGTGCCTTGCAGACTCAGATTTGCAGGTTGCTGAATGCTGCTAAATTGAAAATGACCTTATTTGAAAGGAAATGGATGCTGTCAATCCTTTAAGAATATCAAAAGCTACAGTACAAACAGCTCACAGAATATAATGGGTGTCTAGAGATCCAGCTGTAAAGCTGCAGTGTAATCTGTTGAGTTTTAGTCATACAGAGTCAGATATTTGCATCTTTCTCTTGAAATGATTTCATATTAAATGGCTATTTTTGAAAGGTTACTGAATATGTGATTACCTGTGCTTATTGAAAGAGATGAGACCTATATTTAATGGAATGATAGTTAAATACCTGTGTTTTCCCATCAAGCTGCCAAAGAGAAAAAACATGCATTAAGATGTAGACCTCCTTTTTCCAAATGTACAGACACTTAAAGGATCAGTGAAAAAGAATCATTGCTGCCATTTGACAAGTTAAAGAGTATTTGAAATACTCTTTTCTCATAGAGAGATAAGGAATAAATGATGCATGGTTAGGGTGAAGTTACTCAGAAAGTCCCACAAGGATCTATCCATAGACCTGTGATGTTCTCTATCATTCTATACATGCATAAATTATTAATAGGGTAAATAATATGGATCAACAATGAACTCTGCTTTTGCAATTGTTTTAGGAAGTGAAAACTTAGGATGCAGAAAGTTTGAGAAGGCTCTTTCAGTACTGTACAGTGCAGTAATATAATACCAAATTTTTAAAAGGTGCCAGGTAATTTGAAGAGGAGAACCAAATATAATGCAACATAGTGATCTCTAAATTGCTGATCTAATACAGAAAGCAAAATAAAATCTCTGAAATATTCTGAATGCTTCTTCAAATATGTCAGCTGAAGGCTAGCACTGGATTGTTCCAAGTGGCTTTAGAAAATGCTCATTTGAATGAAACTTGTCTGCTCTTTTACCAATCCATTTTGGAAACCAAAGAGGCCTTATTAAAGGTGTTCTTATGCACATCTTTTTCCTTTAAAGTAAATCAAAAAAAGTTAATTAAATATCCAAAATTAACAGACAATATCCAGTACAATGAGAAGCTCTACTAGTTTTTTGTTTAGTTTTGTTTTGGTTGTGGTGTTTCTGTTTGTTCTTGGTTTGTGGGTTTTTTATATTAATCTGCTCTTCCTTTCCATCAGTCACTTCTAGTGGCACTTAGTGCTGTGATTCATACTGTTAATTAATTCAAAGAATTACATAGATAGTATGTAATAATTAACTACTACATCCTGCAGTATTGGTTTCACTAACTGCTACATGAAAGGACAGATATCTCCACACTGATCTGACATCTTTTACTGTTCAGGTGACATAAAGGAGCCAGATGCTGGCTGTAATTAATCAGTAGAGAATTGTTCTGTTGATGGAAAGCTCTCAGCTGGAATAAAGTGCACAGAGCTGGCTTCTCCTCCAAACACTTCTGCCTCTCTGACATCAGAAAAGGGACAAAATTTGGATCCATTAATCCAGCTGATGTCTAATGTCTTATGAAACACATGTGTTGCTAGGACATTAGGTTGCTGTTGGCTTGCCCACAGAGCTATCGAGCTGTAATTATTTCCTTGATTTTCATCTCCTGCACTGTTCAGATGAAGAGTGCAGGAGATTACATAATGCAAGAAGTATTTGACTCTACCTTTTTTCTGATTAATAATTGTCCAATGAAAAAAAATAATTCTAAAAAGTATTAGGCAGATGTGAAAGAGTCTTTTAAACTATTTCTCCTCCTAGATCTGTGATTTCTACACAGAAGAGCATCCATTAAGCTACTCTTCTCTCTGGGTCACCCAAATAAGTAGCATGCATATGTTTTCTGTTAAACTGGTTCCCCTGTTTCTGCATTACACTCCATTTTAAGCAAAAGAAGATAAAACCAGATCGTGAAATAGAATGAAATAGTAAGTTTTTATTGAAAATATAAAACTAAAACGTCTTGTGGAGACTTTTATGATTGTTGGAAAATTATGAGGTTTAATTCTTCTATAGTTTTATATCATTTTTTATTCCTTCTAGTTCACAGAAAAAAGAAATCTGAAAAAAGAATTTGCTATTTGGAAGTTCAAAATGTATCGATTCTTTCAGACATTATGAGGATTTTTAAAGAGAACTTCTCACAATTGGTAGCTAAAGCGACGCTTAAATTGTTGGAAGTCGCAGCATAGTATGATAATAGAAATTATTTTTCTTCACAGCAATTTGAGTTACTGTAGTCAATTAATTCCTGTGCTACTTTGTTTTCTCCACTGGGTGTCTCCACACTACACGGGAAGGGCACCGTGCTGCCGCTCAAAGCAAACACGTGAAAGAGTGAATGTGTGAATATTACAGGGCTTGTTTTGAAACATAGTTCAACAGTACATTACAGAAAACGGGTGTATCTAAACGATCTGTATCTGTCTTCCAGATCTGAAGCCTTGAGTGGCAATTTTTTTCTTCCATTCACCAAAGACTTAAGAAATGCATGTTGATAAAGTTATTCTTTCTCTGCTGATCTAACTTTGAGGAATCCCTGTCCCAGTGTAGTATCAAAGTGGTAGTGAGTGTCCAATGGAAAAAGCAATTCCAAAATTCTGCTGTGTGCCCCTTTTTTTTTGTACTCCTCTGTACATTAGTTACAGAACTCTGATCCAGCCCCTTTTATGAATTGGTATTTGCTAGCACTTTCTAAATTTGTTTCACCTTTGGCTACAGTCATTCCTATTTCACACTGTAATGACAATGACTGATAGCTTTGAAATTAATTACCACAAATTCCTGCAGCCCTTTTCTCCTAGCTGTGGGTTCTCTGCCACACTCTTAACTGCAGTCATAATGGCCAGATCTGCATTGCTCTTTAGTATTCTTCAGAGTGCCATGACAGAGACACTCTTCTGTGCTGATTTTTTTTTTCTCTCAGCATCCACACATTCAGGCCTTACAGCATCCTTATGCTGGCTACAGAGATGTGCAAAAACACCTATCAGGCTATCCATCCACTTCTGCTTTTTATTTGGGATTACAAACATTGCCACTTTCTGGAGATGTGCTGAAATAAAAGTGCATCTGCATAGTAGACAGGATATGTGCTGTAATCCAGTTTATCTTTGGGGTGATCAGTAATTCTGACAGTCAGAAGAGCTATCATAGCTGCCAAACCCTGCAATTCTTAGAAACCTTTGAGCTAGGTTTGATTCCAGCATCAGCCATACCATTTGGAATACTGTTGATACAATGCTTTTACAGTTAGTGAAATACTTTGCACCTGGGAGTCTCTCCAACCATGTGACTGAAGGGGGAAGCTGTATCCTGGAAGGCCGCCTAATGCAGCGTCCATCCTAACAGCACCTTAAGAACATCACCTGTATGGTTTCTGGGCAAAAGGGTTTCTTTTCCAATGAAAAGAGAATCTGCTGCCCAGTAACTTCCCTGTAGGATCTGCCATCTTTTCCCTCTCTATTGCAAGTACAAACCTAGTGAATAGAGGTGTTGCTGCAGTTCAGTGGAAGTTGCTAGAGAGTTAGTGTTAAGAAATGTGGAAGTTTCTCTTTTACAAGTGTACATCATGTGGTTTTAATTATATATTTTTGCAAGGATAGTAACATACAGCTTATAAATCACTGCCCAGCTAAAAGTCACTTCCCTATTGATTTGATTACCTTCTTGCTGTTTTGCCATGCAGGCCAGCAAGCATCTTTGTTTCCTTTTGTAAACTTTATCGATTAGGAAAGAGAGAACATGGAAGAAAATATGCTTATTTATATCAAAACATTTCTCCATGTATTTCAGCAGTGTTCATACCAAAACAATTCCTCTTGTGTTTCATGAATACTCCTGTAGGAAAAAGCAGTTTTTGACTAAGCATGCTCATTCATTTTCCTCAGAAGAGCATGGAATCCATTAATTAAAAATACACAGACAGATGCAACTGGTGGTGCTGTTGTGTACCATTGGGAAGCCTTCAGTGATTGGTTTCCTGAGAGAGTCTTCTCTCTATGTGCTATGAATTGGCATGTGTGAGAGGAATTAGTAATTTCAGTACAATTTGTACCAGTGCCCTTTTTAACAGTAAGTTCAGGCTGCAGTGTTTAATTGCTAGATAGATGGATTTACAGTGAGCTGTGATCTACAGGGTATAACATGTGGCAGATACATCATGCCTCCTTCTACATGGTTCTGCAGCTGTGGGCTTCCAACTTTATTTTTCCTGAAGATGGGTGCTGTCATTTGTGGTGTCTCTGAATGAATCAATAAGGAAACAAAATCTTGCAGTTAGTACTATCCCTTGCTTATAGTTTTGGCCCTTGTATTCAACTACACCAGAATTAATTGAAACCTATTTTTTGCAAATGCTTTTCCACCCATGTTCAGCTGGGTATCCCACTGAATGCAAAAAGTGTCAGTTGTAACCTTCCTTCTTTTATTAGTTATGCTTAAAACTTTTAATGTGGCTGTATCTATTAAACTCAGTGTATAATTTAATCTCACCAACAGTGAGTTATGGCTTTTCATGTGCTCAATATTTTCTAAAAAGATGGAAATACATATTTTATTCCCACTTTGCAGATAGAAAAGCTGCAGCATAAAACCAGAAAAGTCCACAAAAAGGCTGTTGTATAGCTAGAAATAACCTGAATTTTGGAGTTTTATGCTTCTACTTTGGTCTTCATCTCATCTTCTGTTTGAAATATAAGGGAATTGAGATTTTATTTTCCCAAACATTTGTTTAAATAGAAAATGTTCCTGCTGATAGAGGACCCTGCGCTAAATACAAATGAGTGTAAGTTACTGAATCTACAACATGAAGACTGAGTTCTCTCCCTGTTTGGAATAAATAGCTCAGCTTTTTGTGCCATGAAGTTGCAATGAGAAAGATGTGTTGTTTTGCTCGGTGCTGATGTTGCTATTGACATTGTGCAACATCTCAAATTCTCATTCCCTCTGCTGAGAAGCTTAGAGCACAGAGGTAAGAGAGACTGTAAGAAACTTTTTAATTGCATAGGGATTCATCATAGTATGACTAAAAGGGCTTTTCTTGTATTTCCCCTGTATTACTAAATAGTAAAGACAAATAATGGTCTTTTTTAATTGAATGGAATGTCTTTTCCTGATACTTAGCAAATTAAACTCTATCAATGAAATTAATTCAGCTACAGAAAACAACACCTGCTCTTTTTTATTTTCTTTATGTCCCTGCTACTTTATTCTGCGTACTGTTTAGAGTGCTAGAAAGGATGAAGAAAAATTTTATTTTAGTATGTCTATGTCTAAGTTGGGTATTTTGGGAGATGATCAAAAGAATGAAATGAATATACTCTAAAGATCCATGATATTTGCATTGGAAGGCAGTCTCTTGGGAGCTGCTGTCTGTTACTGATACACATTGTTTTTAAAGGAGTATGTACTGCTTTACTCAAGGTATCTTAGCTCATTAACATTTATTTCTGTGACTGTGTCATGGCAATCAAATCATTCTGTCGATAAACCTCTTGCCTGGGTTATTAACATTTGAGACCTTTATCCCTAGGAGTCCACTTGTATAAAGAAATTTCCATTTCCCTTCAAGAAAGGACACTATCAAATGTAAATATGGATGCATGCAACTTGTCTGCCTTTTAGTGTTTGCTCTTTCTCAAGGTAAATTGATGATTTGGGTTTGAATTCTGCCATCCTGATGCTGTTAAGCTTCTCTTATTAGTCCACTTCTGCTATTCTCTGCTTTTGTCTTCTTCTTACCATAAGTACATGACCAAAATTGAATGTATGTTATGCAAAGAAAAATGTCACCAATGTGTAGTGTGTTAAATTAATATTAGTTTTAAGAGATACACAAAATCATTTTTAATGTAAGCCAGGCCATGATTTGATGCAAAGAAAGTATAAAATAAGAGGCATGGAAAGATCTTTCAGTTGTGAAACTGGTACAGGACTAATGAGTATGTCTGGTAAAGTACAGTTCTAGCATTTCAAAGGACTGGTGGTCCCCAGGAATGTGTTGGTATTAAGATGTGTTCCACAACATGAAACGTTGCTGTGCAACATGTGTTTGAAATATGCTTCAAAGAAAATCTCTGCAATTTGATTTAATTAAATTCACAATAGACATTCACATAGCTTCCTGATTGTAACTAATTAGCCAATACAGAGCCATTCTTACTAGCTAAGGAGAGTTGTGCTATGTATATGCACATGCATAGGAAATAGGTAACAACCATCTATATTCTGGTGCAAATAGCTTTATTTCTCAGCTCAAAAAATGACCTTACCAAAAGTGCTTTGCATTTAAATATATACATATACACACATGCATATGCAGAGATGGATGTATGCATATTTATTAATAAAAAGTAATTCTGCATAAAATAGTTATGTTTCACTATTAATTAATGTGACATGCTCATATTACTATTTAAACAGCTGCTTCATTGAGGTTTTTTAAGGTACTTCCAAATTTTTTAATGTTCTTATAAAGTACTTGAGGTTACAGATGAGTGTAGTGGTAGACTTTTGTATCTTCAATTCCTGAAAGCACTGTGAAGTCAGCTGTTAGTTTTCAGTCATTGTCTCCATTTGCTCTTTCCTTATTTTTTCAGCTTTCTCAGCTTGTAGTTCAAACTTCTGAAATGTTGGTTTGCAGCTCCAGCAAGTTCTTCAACAGCTGCTGCTAGTTAGCCAGCATTTTATAGCTGATTGTCATTGTACAGCATAGCAGTAAAAATACTGTGCTGAACAATGTCCTGCATATTTAATAAATGTAGAAATTTTGCAAGCAACATAAACCTTAAAATGCTTCCTAAAATGAAGAGCTTTCTAAGTATCTTTTCATCTGTTATACCTACAAAAGATACCCATAATATTTTCTGAGATTTCTTTCAGACATTTCCGTAATAACCATGTTTTCCAGTCATGCTTTGCTGGGTCTGGGAGCTGCTCTGTGCTGAGATGAGAATGATCTCATTTACAGATTTTATCGTGGGGAAGGGTTTTATTTTATAAGGAGGTTATGTGTGTGGTGCTTTTGCAATAAGCTGTGAAAGTAACTCCAAAACTTCTCTAACAGATTCCCCAACCTTAGGATCAGAAGTGACAACACCTTGGCCCTAGTCCGCAGCTGCACTGCAGGCTCTTTGCACCATGCCAACAGTGCAAGGTGACTCCAAAGCCAGTTTAATTGGCCATGGAGGGATGTGCTCAACATAAGGATTTTCCCTGGAGGCTGTGCAGTGTGTGGCTGGGCCTTCCTTACACAACTGCCAAGCTGGCTAGTGCAGAAGCCTTTGGGAACGTTGGCAGCCAGTGTAAATCCGATTACACTTTGGACAGCTATGATTTATGTGGAAAGACTAGGCCAGTGAATGTGCAGCCAGCCCACTCCTCAGCCAGGGTTTGTGAGGAAGTGTTTACAGTGTGCTCATGTGGTACACAGATTGCTTTGTGTTTTTATTGTATATAAAATCTATACCACGTTGAATGCATTATCATTTCACTTATACTCCTGGGAAAAATAATTTAATCAATGTATTTCTGGGGGGTTTTTTTGCTGCATAATTATAGTGGTGATAGAAATGTCCTGGTCTGTGAGTTTACCTTCAAGGCTATTCATGCCTATGGTTATATACAAACCAGTGTAGAGAGCTCCTTGTTGTGGCAGAAAGGGTTAATAGGAGATGTAGGACAAGGGATGTGCAGTTAAGAGATTTGCATGAAATTGTTAGAGGAGTTGTGGGAAGCATTTTAATTTTATAATTTTTCATAAATTATTCATTTTTTGAATAACATCACAAATTTGAAGGCAGCTAAAAGGTACCAGGTTTTACAGCATACCACAGCTTTTGCAGTCACAGTAAAAGATGTGCCCTTTCAGATTCTTATGTTTTCTTCAGCCATTTCTTCACTCAGAGAGTAGAGGGAAAAGATATTCAAGCTGTTCTATTTTCTTTCTCCTCCACCTACCTAGAAAATTATGGCTGTGAGTCAGATGGGTAATTCAGAATAAAACTAATAGCTCTTGTTTACATTCTTTTATCTAGTTTTTGGAGCTCTTTTTATATTTCAAAATGATTTTCTCTGCTAGTTCTGAGTGTATATTTTACAGACTGCTCTCACTGCATTTATTGCTGATTCAATACCATTTCTTCTTCTCTGAGAAGGTAGTGATTTTTTCTCTTTTTTTTTTTTGTTTCTTTCCCCTGCCTCCCCCCCTTTTTTTTTAAGGCTCAGATCCTGGTAATAATTGACTCATTATTCCTTTAAATTTTGAAAAATATTCTTTAACATAAGGGAAGTATAAAGTCCCTTTGTGAGTCTTTATATTAGAAGTGTACAAAGCCAATAGGGCTACATACATATGGAAATGGCTATGTACATGCTTTCTATGTCCTAAAATTTGCATAGATGAAGTTATGGATTGTTAGCATCCCCACTACTGTGTCAAAATGGTAACAATAGAATTGCTGGAGTGGCAGCAGGATGCAGAGCTTGCCATGATCTCAACTGCTTTTACTTTGGTCTGAGTTGGATACTGGTTCACCAGGCTGTCACGTAATAACTAAGTTGGTGGTAGTGATCCACACTGTGGTGAACAGATCAAATCCTTTGGTGTGCCATCTCCTTTTCTGAATAGGCAAATTGCATGTTTGTTTAGCAGAAAGACCAAGGACTAAATAGACATGGAGATGGAGTTGCCTCCAGACAATGGCTGAGGGGTATTGCTAGATCAGTGTTAAAGCCTCTATGCCTATTTCCTTGTGTTGGACCTCTCCTCTCAAACATAATTTTGGATTTCCGTTGCTACCCATACAGTACTTCTAGTGGTATTTAAATTATGTTTATAGTTTTAACCCCAAATTTATTATTGAGAAGAAGAAAACTGTTATGTTTCATGTTTTTAAAAATAAAGCCATAATCTAGTTGGAATGTTTGTTGGTCATCAAGTGGTCAGCATTCTACATTCCTTCTCAAAAGTGCAAAATACTCTTCTAATAAGTGATGCAAAGGCAGGCATGAGGTGGAGATGCAGATCCTATTGAAAGAAGCAAGTTCATAAAGAGGAGACTGAGAGTAGCCTGTTTTATGTGCACACCATGATACCTAAAGTTTCAGAGCAAAGTGATATGGATCTTTGCTCTCTCTTTTATGAAGAGTCCTAGCAAAATCTTTGTTTTGGAACTCTGTGTTACAGCTATGTGTTTGTGTCTGTTTTGCAGTTTTGAGTGATGCAACAGGAGAGATTGTTTCTGTAATTGCATTCATGGCTCTGCAACCTTTTGGTACTTCTGCTGTTGCTGTAGCTTTTTAAAGCAGTCTTGTTCTGTGTGTTTTGTCACTTGTGTATGAAAACATTACTGAAAATTTTGCTAAGGTGTTAAACCATGTATTTGGTTTGATTTGTGCATATTGAACATATAGCTTAGTTTGCCATTTTAGCTTGGTTTTGACTTCTGCCAAGAATAGTTATGTGGAGGCTTCTGTCATGCCTCCTCTGATTGTCCAGTTCAGAAGAAAATATTTATCTCGTGGACATAAAATAAATGACAGTAGCAATGCTGATTAACTTTATGAGAGGATAAAAGGCAGTCTGCAGTTAAAAGTGTACCATTCCAACAGCTTGGCTAACGTTTTCCTCTAATTTCAAATGCTAATTGTGACTTTAAATTGGAGCAAATAGTCCAGCAAAACAATCTAACATCACCTGAAAAATATGCCCCTGCAACATGTCACAGTGGGGGATGCGGCTATGCATGACATGTGAAATTAAAGGTATGTCACATACTGGCATGTCTGCTGTGTCATTTTAGCCACACTGTAGCATTGCAGACTTTAAGTGACATGCCACTGTTGAAAAGCCTGCATATGACAAGCTCTTCATTTAACTGAGTGTGCCAGATGCTAGGAAATACTGCAGTCTCCACTCATGTTTTGTATAATCAGTTTCCATGCCATTGTGCTCTCTCAAATATGGTGTTTTGAAACACCATTTAGGCAGAACAATTATCTGTACTTTAGGTATGCATCTGGAATAAAACATGAAAATAGCCCTCTCCCCCACTATCCTACCTCTACATCTGTAAATCATTTAAATCTAGTCATTTATTTCAGGACCCTACCTTTGCTAAGGAATATCAGAAATCCACATGATGTCCCAAGTGCCAGATTTTGTATTTGGATCTCTGATTTAGAGGACTAATGTGTAAAAGTTCATGAGGTGTGAAACTGCATATAGATAGCTCCTCACTGGTTTATGCACATGAGGACATTAAGGTTTCTTCCAAGGTCAGTTCAATTTTTGCTCACCAAATACCATCAGAAATGTCACTTGCCTTCAGATATAGCAAATGACTAAGCATTTTGTTAATATTAATTTACTGTTTCCCCATGCTCACTTTTGAAACCCTCATATTAAAAGACAAATAATGAGAAGGCACATGCTTTCTTAAAGATGTCATGATATATTGTTGGAATTAAAAAATAAGGACTGCTAGATATTGTGACAGCCTTAATCTTCCTTATGCTTAAGAGCTATGAACTAGATTTAATATTAAATTTGGTAATAAGACTTGTTTAAAAAAATAATCAGAATGGCTGAAGACATACCTAGGCAGTTATTTTACAGTTGTTTCAAATGTTCTCATCCATTCTTTATTTGGACTCCTCCACCCCATTACTGTAAAACATGTTTATAACATAATGTATTTTGTTTTCATGTTCAAAGCAATTGGTTGATCACATAAATTGGCAAGTGAAATTTTTCACTAAAACCCTATATTGCAATTAATGACACTGTCAGTCTTGGTAACTGTGACTAGTTGATAGCTGCAGACTATTGCAAATGGCACAACAAAGAGCTGTTTTCAAAGTGTGCAGCTAAGTGCTAGAGAACTTACTGAATGGATTCAATTCAATTGGTTTGGATAAAAGTGTTGACTCACACAAAGTGGAAGTTGACCAAAGGATGCAAAGGAGATGAGGTGGTTGTGAATAACACTTGATAAAGGAAACTATCTGTTGCAGGAATCCAAGGAAAAGGGCACATACTCTTTAAAATTAAGCATAAATAATAAAATTAAAGAAAGGGTAGTTCTTGGGTTCCAATATATTCTAGAAACAGAAGCTTATTGACATTGATTTTTTTGTTGCTGTTGAGCCATTCAGTGCAAAATGACACCTATGTTCATGTGCTTTGTGTCATCATAGCTTCCACATTTATGTTTTGGATCCCTTGCTGGTGACTCATCAGAAAGTGTAAGGATTAGCATAAATAATAAAAATTTATGTCTGCCTTGAAATGTTTTCTTGTGGAAAAGGATAAGACATGTCATGTCTTCCTTTCCAGTTAGGCTGTGTAGGGAAGCTTTTCTCTGTAAGGTATGTGTGTCACTGAATCTGAATACTACCAGAATTCTAAAATGATAATCTTTAGTCAGCATTCTTCTTTGTCACTGCTAATAAGTTGCAAAAGTAAATGTTGGTCTTTACTGGTTTTCCATTTTTTTCATAATCTCTGAGAAGCTGTTGATGAGAGCAAATGCTTCTGAAGCTATGCTTATGAATTTCTAACTGTATTGTATTTTGAAGCATAGGACTTGAGGATTAAATCAGTAGCTAGTATAACATTTAAAAAAAATGTCAAAATGAGGCATTCTTTATGCCTTATGTTGTCTAGAAGATAAGCTGCTGCATACTGTACTATTTCTGAACTGGAAATTCTACAAGCATTTACATTCAAACCTACACTAAAATGAAGTGAGTAGCCATTGTTGATACCATTCTGCAAGAATGTTTACTTTGAAGTCCCAACACTATCCCTGATGTGATAATGAGGACTGCTACAGTGGTTCAGCTTTAGGAACTGGAGTGGGTAGATAAGTATTATTTATTTCCAGTGCTCTTTGGATAACCAGGGCTAAGTTGCCTAAGTTCTTAGCAGTCACAAGGCAGAACTGGTTTGAGAGAACTTTCCTGCAGCTTTGGTATTTTGGCATTGTATTCATTACCATGGCCTATTGCTGATATGCAGTGGTTGGAGTAAGGTATGTGTCAGGTACACATGAAGAAAAGCAGGAAGTTCTTCACATCAGTGATCCTGGTTTTTCAGATTTACCTGTATATTTGTGTATCTATCATATCCCCTTCACTGCAACTCTTTGCTTTGGGACGTTGGATCTTCAATCACTCTGTCTTCAGGTATGCCTCTACTGATGGGGATACTGATACTTAGCTTTATAAATTTCTAAATGCCTGGTGGCTCTGTTGAGCTCTTCATAGTGTAGATGATCTATTACTGTGGTAGCTAAACCCAAAGGAAACACAGAAATAGTGAGGCACAGCAAAATAAATACACATTTACACAACTGTGTGCAGCAAGAGCAAAAAGCCTCTAGATATGTACAGCCTAAGCCAGATGATGATAAAAGATCATGTCACTAACCTACCTACTACATATTCTTAAAAGAATCTTACAGTCAGGCATTGATCCTACCTTGTACTATCCCTGTTTTGTTTAGTTATAATAAAATATATTTTATGAGATTTGCATGATTTGTGAAGCATTAGTGCTTGAAAATGTAAGAAAATGAGGGATAGTAACAGGACTGTTGTTTATAAGTCAGTTTTTATGTTCCCTTCAGTGCTTACTACTCTTCCATACTCATTTTCTTTCTCCTTACTCTCTCTGTGGTTGAAGTAGAAGTACTGAAAAGCTTTTTTTTTCACTGGAACAAGAGAAGATCCAGCATTTTTGCCCAACTGCATTCTTGAGTCCAGCCTAAGTAAAGGAACAGATCATGAAAAATGTTAATTTATATAATGTTCATATACATATATGTCTCAGTTTTTGGAAAAGCATTATATCTTATAGTTATATTCCCAAGACACTGATTAATTTAAAATATAATAAACACTTAGAAATGCTTTCATGCATGGAGAATGCCACTTAAAGTTCAAATATGAAGCAATCAAGATAGTTAATGCTTTCCATGTAAACATAGTAATTGAAAAATATCTGTAGTCTTGTAAGTATTGACACATTTACAGTCATTTAATACAAACTACTGTAGCCAAATTAAAAATAGCAGAGGGCATCTATGTTGGTTTGCACACCATTACTGTTTTTTTCCTAAAAGCTCTTCACTGTGATATTGATCAGAGATCAGGTTAAAGTATGACCTGTGTTCAGCTTTTGGTCAGATCTTGGTGATGTTCAGGTCTTGGTGGGTTTAGTGAAGGTGTCATACCACTGACCTTCAGCAGAAGGAGGTTTCTTTCTTGATTTATCTTTTCTAATTTTTATTTTTATGAATATGTGTTTGTATTTACCAAGCACAAAGATATGCTATTTCTAGTCAGGGGATCAAAAATGTAGAAGGGTTTTTCCCTGAAATTTTCACATCCCTGTGTGGGTTTAATGGAGGGGAGAAAAGTTGGCTGAGTTCTAAGAAATATTTATGTATCTAAGTTAAAATATTGCTGACTGCACAAGCAGAGACTTTGCTTCCAGCTTACAAGAGGCATTTTTAGAGCCAACTTTAATTAGGGTTTGCAAATCATGCTGCAAGACTGGGGACCATGAGGTTCCCATTTTTGTAATAGTAGAATTATTCTTTAAACTTTGTTCAGTATTTGAATAATTAGTAAAAAATATGTTACAAAATAAGTGTCAGGTTTGTCCCTTTGAAAGTAGCAAAAAGACTTCAAATTCCTGCAGAAGGAAAACACATTTCTTTGAATGACAAAAATACAGATTTGTTGGCTTTGTTTAAGAAATAATACCTGAAGTCATGTAATAAAGTTGCTAAGATGCTGTTATCATCATGTGCTAACCACAGTACATTTAAAACTGTATCAGAATTTTTGCCAAAAAAAGAATAAATGATTGCTTCACTTGCTTGGCCACCTGAATAGAATTTCAGTTACATATTTCCTGTTAGAGTTGTATAGGATGTAAATATTTTCTGGTTTGCCTTTTTAACTCAGTCAAATTATACAAGAGTAAGCTTTGCATGTCTAATGAAGAACAGCTCAGAAGATTAGGAACAAAGCATTTTTGTAGAACTAACATGCACTTCAGCTCTGTG
This sequence comes from Galbula dea, assembly GCA_013399015.1. NCBI lineage: Eukaryota > Metazoa > Chordata > Aves > Piciformes > Galbulidae > Galbula > Galbula dea. The sequence goes on along the minus strand of VWZX01003755.1, from coordinate 38,051 downwards.
ACTGCAGAAGCTGTTGCTTAGCCACAAATGGTTTCTGTCAGATTCAGCTTTTTATCTTGGATGTTCCTGAAGGAATCTGGATTAACATAATGAGAATGTTCATGAACCATCTCATTATAATTTTAGAAATTCCAGTGCTGAATAATATACTAGGCTTTATTAGCAAGCATCATGACTGAGCCTTTTTATTGAATATAAAAAATTTGCCATATATAGTTTTCTTTGCATTCAGTTTCCTATATTGCAGCTATTTTTTCAGTCTGGAATTTGAAAGGAGATGAAATATCAATATAATTCTGAGCAGCATTATATCATCCAAAATATCAGACAATTATAGGTCCCCTATAATTTCTAGTGCCCTTTGTGCTGGACATGTCTAAAGGGGTGTTCATTATATATTGCTGTGAATTCCAAGTACTACAATTAATTCCAAATTAACCAAGGCTTGGAAAATGCATATAATTCTTCATCTGGATTTTATGGTAGGATGAGGCATTGCATGTCATTGTGAAAACAAATTTGATATTCAAGAGAAATGAATCATAAAGGAATAAGTATGTATAATATGCATTTTTATGCTGCATTAGTCTTGGGTGAAACTATCTGGATGGAACATTTTTTGAAATATAAAATATTTGCAGTAATACCAAAGAATTTTCAAAGATTTGTCTTAAAGAGGGTTTTCTCCTTTCCCACATCACAAACATAGAGCAAATGTGATATAGTGGAAGAACTGATGATGAAGGGGGTTTTCTGTTTCACTCAAGTTATTGACAGCTTTTATTACAGCTTTGTATCACTACATGAGTGTGTGGCATCTTTTTCTTTCTTCTTGCTTCTCTTCTAGCTTTTAAGCTATTTTCCTTCATGTAATGTATGATTCCACTACTCTTCTATTAAAGATAGAGAGCTCTTTACAGGGGAAGCAGGGTTGACATCAGAGGTGACACCACAATTTCTTTAAATGCTTCTGTCCATAATATAAAAAATATTTGGTATGAGAGAGCTCATTTTGGAAAAGAGCTCTCTTGGAAGTTCAGTTTCTCTCCAGTCCAAATTATTCTTACTTCCTTTTTTTAGAGGTGAAGTATAACCAGCTTTCCTCTAGACCTAATATGAAGTGGACAAAAGTTGCTACTTTGATTAACTTAAACCCAAAATAACAAAAAACCCAACAACAAAACCAGCAAAAAGTCTGCCTGAAATCTTCAAGTGTTTCTAGAGCATAGAGAATTTTTAACTCTTACCTTGATTTATGTATCTCAGCCCCAAAGACATACTTCATGAAGACCTGTACCTGCTTTGCACAGACGACTGTGAAGTGAACAGAGATTTTTTCGGTTGTGAACCTGATAGCAAGTAAAAATTCTTTTCACTATCTGATCAGTACAGAATTTGTAGTGAGTTCCTAAGCCACAACTTGAGGAAGTTTTAGAAACTGAGGCCCCATTATTTAGGAGCAGATTGTGAATGCCTTACTCCTGTTAACTGTTTAGTCTTATTGCCATCAATGGTTATGTTTTTAAAGAGTAACTGCACAGCAGTGGAAAAAGGTATTATTGTCTTAGTCTTTAATAGTTCTTTCTTCAGCAATTTGTGTAAGCTTAGAGGAAATTAGTTTGATTTATCTTTTAGGCATATGCAGGCAACTCTATGTAGGTTTGGGAAGATATAGGAAAATAGAAATGAAANAATATGTTTTCTTGTACAAGTCTTAAAATAGTTCAATGCATATTCTTTTAATCTTCTTTACAATATTTGGCTGCATTTTTCTCCTTGCAGTTGTGAAATGGCCACATGTACTGAAACTTTGCCAAGCAGCCTAGGGAACTTGTTTGAAATAGGAGGTTCTTTACGTAAGTAACATATGTAGATGAATATATTATTAATTATAACTGTATGAGAGGCAGTTTCCTGATGGTGGGTACATCCTCTGTAAACCTACAATATAGTATTCATGTTCCCTTGCCTTTTCTGTAGTTAACCTAGTATTGTAATTATCACTGATCTTTTGTGGCAAGGTTTTTTAATCAGAAATAATTACTCTTAAAATAATGCACTCCCCTAAAATATTCAGATCATCTAAGATGAATTCTTTTGTGATGACGCAACCTGATATGCTTTAGTGAAAATTTGTAGATGCAGCATTTTATATATTAGGGAAAAACAGGCTGACTGCATGAGAAAGGGAGTGGTGAGTCAGGAGAGGGAGATGAGTGACCTTTTCCTTTTTTGTTTTTTATCTTCATCTTATACTTGTGATACATAGTCATTATTTTCAAAGCAGGTAAAATCCCCAGCTAATTATCACTACAATGTACAAATACTTTATAAAGTGAATAAACACTACTATTTTTAGAAGTAAAATCTCTAATGATAACTGTATGTACATTTTCAACAAATAATATTCATAAGCCACATAAACATTACTCTTAGGGTCTGTCAATCAGTTATCCCAGAATTTTCAGACAAAACATTGTTAATGTTCTTCAACATGAGAGTTTATGTATTATCCAAATGTTAAGAACAAAGCCTCTTCCCATCTGTGTTACCACAGTAGCTCCCAGTCTGTTGGCTTGCAGGCACAAACACCATATAAAAGTGTAAATAATGAATGCACGTAGTGGAAGTGTCTCTCTGATTTGCATTTATATCAATCATTCAAGATCAAACACCTTAGTGAAAACCCAAAGTAACTGATTTTTTAAATTTCTCTGTGAGGTAACTAAAATGTTGGACCAAACTGTTCAGTTCAGATGTATCTGGTTAGGGTTAGGGTTGGATTGAACACCACCCAGTGACGGACACTGTCCACTATGCCCCTCTTCCTTTGCCCCCTACCCACCTGCCGCAGGAAGGGAAAGGGAAATTAGAGACTGATTTTTGACTATCAAAGGCAAGTTATTTCTTCTTAGTAGCAGGATGGTGGCCATGGAAGTTGGAATCTCCTAAGGAGTGTGTAACAAATCACCTGCCAAATCAACTAGCCCTGAAAGTGGATGGCGCTGGAGTGTCAGGCCCATACCCAGCTGAATATACCACTTAGTGGTATAGTGGCATGGTGATGATAGGTTGATGGTTGGACTTGATAATCTTAGAGGTCTTCTCCAATGATGAAATGATTCTATGATTTTTATCCTTTTTCTGAAAAGAGAAATGTAGCTACTGAGTACTAGGTATTTTTTAAAATGGATATATGAGTAATGTAGCTCAGATGTATGGCCCCTGGATGTTTTGACTTACTTTAAAATCAGATGGACTTCCAAAATGGAATTTCTTCTCAGTCAGACACATCTAGCACAAGACATGAAATAAAAAACAAGGTGAGAAAGAAAAATCTTGTTAGGGGATTTGATGTACCATGTCCCTTGCTTAGGGACAAAAAGTAAAAGGAAGGACATAAAAGTTATTATTTATGATGTCTCAGGAAAAGGAAACATTTCATGTTCACCCATTCGCAGACTCATCTACAATACTATTTTTCAGTGTTTGAAAGGTGCTTGGAGGCTTGTTCCTGTGAACTGTGCTTGTTTTTACTACGTGCTAGTGAAGAGGCAGGTAACGAAGGGAAAAAAGTTTGGAACAATTAAATGAACTGCAGCACCTTGTTCCTTTATCCATTAAGGAAGGAGCATTACAGGAAGCAGCTGTGGTGAATAATAACACTGGAAAACTAAAAAGAGAGCTGACATTAGCGATAATGCACTGTCTGCCTCTGGAAGGCAATATGTCTGTGAAGCAAACAATTTGAAACACACTGAAAAGCTGAGAATAAATACTGAGAGTGAAAATGCTGGATAGCAGACTGGAGCAAAATACAGATTGGAAATGCAGTGACTGACAGTAGGGAAAGACATTAATTGGTACATAAATGCCACTGGGATTTACATAAAACATTAAAAAGTTCAGGAAAAGCAAATCAATATAGCTCATATGTCCAAATCATTGGAAACAATGTACAGAAGAAATAATACAATTATTGTTTCCTGAAAATGCCTCCTAAAAGTTGTGAGTATTGAAAATTGAATCAGAACATGTGATTATACATGCCGGATTTTAGGTTGCATTCAGCTACGTACAGTTTATGGTCACTTCTAAGCTTACACATAGGTTAGGTTAAATCTTGTTACAGTCCTGACATCTGCTTATGTAAAATTATTTACAAGTGAGGAAAGACATGAATGGCTGCATGCAAATGACCAAAATTTCACACTTCTATGCTCTACTGAAGGAAGGCAAGTTCTGCTGAATATATTTATGTTTTGATCACAAAGACTAGATTGTTTTCTCCTTTTTTTTGAGGGATGAAGATTTTTTATTTTATAGTGATATAATACACCAGGTATATCAAGATGACAGAAACAAACTTTAGGAAATAAAATATAGATACTTCAAAGAAGTATTTTTGCTTAATAGTTTCATCCTTTAATTAAGTGTAAGTCTTAAAAAAAAATCACATTGATACTGTCTGCATAGTAATTTATTCATATTGATTTCACATTTTTTGAAAAGAATCCAAATGGAGAGAGGGAATTGCTATCACAATGTGGCTTATATTCTGTTGGTATTATTTCTCAAGCTACCATGAGACTTTGTTGTTTAAATAATTCTTGTGAAATTCCAAATTCCTGAAGATGAGATTTATGTACACAAGCATGTGTGTTTATGTACACCTGTACATCTGCACACAGTGCACAGTGAGGCATCCAAGGCAGCATCTGAAATATGTCTGAATAAATTGTTAGATCTTTCCAACAATATAGCTACTACTAGCTTGAATGTTTGATTTAGAAACAACTAATGAATTCATCATATTGAGAAAGGCATTTTCTTTTTAAGTGGGTGTTTTGTATCCACAGGGAAATACGTGAAGTTACCAGGGTAACCATCAATTTTCTTGAAGTCCTAGGATAATTAAATACCTACAGTTCAATGGCTCTGGATGAGGTGGAAAGGATTCTGTCTGTGGCCATTTTGACAAAGTCTAGGATAAATGACTTCCAGTATCTCCATGGAAGCCTGTAACTAGATATACACTGACTAGCTCATAGGATCTCTTGTCAGACAGGTGAAGATGTTACTGGGAAAGTGCTTTCATGTAATCATTTAATGGAGTCTGCCTGGATTTCCTTTCCAGCTCAACTAATTTGCTCCTAGTTCATTCTGCTGCAGCCAGGGCAAATGTGGTCATCTTTGCAATGTAGAGCAGCCCCAAGAACTGCTATGGTGCAGACTTCCCATGATAAGCATTCTCTTCAAATAGCTTCATTCTGCACAGGTGAGAAACTAATTTGCTGTTTTGTTCAAGCATAAGCCAGCCATGGAACTGTTTCTTATGTTCTTTTCCTTCCTTTTAGTCTCCTTTCTTTGGAGGGATGGAAATCTTTTTGGCTGCTGCTAAGCCATGAATGACACTGATAAAACCTGGCCATCTTCAATGAAATAGAACAAGGTCAATCTGAATAGGGAATATCTTTCTTACGCTAGTCAAAGTGCTTGGGAACAGAGGAGAAGGGGAAAAGAGAGTGAGAGATCGGGTGTTGGAACAAATTCAGATACTTTGTTTTCAGGGGAAGTTCAATAGCTCTGTAAGTCTAAAATTAAATGAGTGCTATATTGAGAAATTAGCAGTAAGGAAGGTGGGCAATCTTTCTGAGACATCTAACAAAACTATAATAAAGTGATTTGTCAAGGTCAAATGCCTCAATTTAATGCTACTTGAAACATCTCAGAAATACTTTAGTGAAGCTGTGTGCAAATCTGAAATCACTCAGTCCTGTAGTGAAGGTTTTACAGTGAAATAAAAGATGATAGATCAGAGGGAGAAAGCACATCACAAAGAATAGATATAGATCCAAGCAATGACTTTTTAAGGCTGGAATATATAGTAAGTAGTAGAAGGACTTGATAAAAAGGAACCTTGTCAATAAATGTTCTCAGTTTCCAAGCTGGTTTTGCATGAGTAGCTCCAATGGCTATTACTTTGAAATGATTTCAAATGTTTTGGACTGAACCTGAAATACACTGCTGCAGCACTTAACTGAATTCTGTCACAGGTATTCATGCATTTAAATGCAAGCTTTTATCAAATAGCCACCTGCTTTCATTCACTCCTAGGTCAGTCATTCTCTTGCTCTCTTTATGCTTGTACAAAAGCTTAATATTGCTTATTGCATGTGTGTTTTACTGTAATGTAAACATGAAGTAGTAAGTATTTTGCACTGTCACAGGATCTTGTTCTCAGGAAACTTCATAACAACAACATCAGAATAAAAGTATGTCTGCACTGAGCAGTGGGAGGTAGTGCAGGGAACCTCAAACAGGCTGATAAGTCTTCATAGAGCAGGACAAATTCAAGGTTTCACTTCCATGAATATGGCAAATCTGAACTCTGTCAAAACTAGTTAACTTGCAGGATGTCAATAGAACTGTGCTGCTTGAAAGACCTAGGAGAGAAAGTCTTAGATGGAACTTTTGACTGTGAGTTGTTTCTCTGCCTGTCTGGCACTGAGGATCAGTCCCATAGGCTCACTCTCACTATGCTTTGGTTATGTATGGCTCTCTTGGACAGTCTAGGGATTAAAACAGAGGTGTGATATAAATAGATGGAAATCCCATTTTTGGCCTAGTTTGATGATGAGAAATTGAAATCAGGTCTTACCACCACAGGACAGAAAAGGTAGACTGCAGTGTGTGCATTTTCTTGCAGGATTTTCTTGCAAACAGAGGTAAGATGTGTAACTGAAAGTGAGGTTTGGTACCACAGGTAGAGGAAGGTGTTTCTCTTTGGTTACCTCATTCCATAAATCTCACAGGGATTAATTTAGTTTAGGGAGCTCACAATAATAATGCTTGTGGTCTCCAGGAGCCAAGGGAAATTTCTCTGCCACTTGCTTCTGGCTATAGAGATGGCAGCTTCTCACTGTACAAAACCCTTATTTCCCTAGGTTGGCACCCATTACTAATACCACCTTTGCAAACCAGCTGAAGACATCTCTGCTAAATGCCCTTCAAGACTACTTGAGCAATTTTGGTTTTGATTCATTACTTCAGTGAAGACAATAGCCTATAACTGTGCTACTGTTACCTTAGTTTGCAACAGCATAGGAGATTAGTAATAAAACATACCAAAGTCCATTTAGCTGTGTTTTAGTACAGGCTTTTACTCCTAAGTATGAAAAAGACAAGCAAAATAAGAATACAATGTACTTCTGTTATAAATTAAACAAACACTACCAGTTGTTCTCTGCCACTCATTTGGAGTACCTTTGGCATATCTCAGCTTCAGAGTCTGTAGTTTGTAGAATTATGAAATGAAAGCTGAAGTTATGCTTAAGTTCTGGTTGACTCCATTCCCATTTATGTCATCATTTATTCCTCAAGGAATTAGCTTTTGGATTCAAATGCAAATGCTTGTGCTGGTACGCCTGGCCAGAATTAAACTAGAATTAAAACTCACTAAAAAGAATGAAGGATTTCCAGGATCTTCCCAAAAAAGGATTTACTGGAAAGATGGAGTAGAAGAAACATGGGACATTTACTTCTTCATAATGTTCTCTTTCTGCCTTCTCTCCAATGACATTTGGTAGTTGTAGGCTTCTAACACTACAGTTTGTTACATCCTGTGGAACCAAACACAGCATAACCTTGTGAAAGACACTGAGAGTGACCTGGTGTAGCATGAGCACCTCTTTCCTCTGGCTCAGGTCAATCTCTCACTCATCTCAGAGTGCATCAGTTTCTGCCTTGGTCAAATCTTTTATCAGGGTTTATATCAAGGTACCTGAATGCCATAATTTTTTACAACTATATTCCAAGGATAGGTTTAAATTGCAGCCACTGATATTGCAAGTCTCTCGTGTTTCATGAAGTGGTTGAGACTAACTGTGATTTAATCTGATTTTTCTTTCCTAATGCATCAGTTTGCACAGAGAGAGTTCCCATCTGTGCATCTTTTCTTTTTGCCTTGAGGAATTTAGCAGGAAATCTAGTACACATGCAAACAGTACCAGAGAGGAATTCTTCACTGATTTCTATTCTAGTCACATCATAAATAATCCTGTGAGTGCTTGTTCCAATATATAGTAAAGGCATTTAAGAAAAATACACATGACTGTGTTCAGTGCAGTTGACTTGGGATCACTAAAGTACTATTAAACCAGCATGTTTGTAGTTACTTCTTATTCTAAAATTTTTGTCATTAGCTATAACAATGTGAGAGAGGGAGATTTCTAAAACTAACTGACATATAGTAACGAACACTATTATTTCTTTGCATTAAATAACATTTCCTTTCCTGTATCTTATAGACATGAATTAATTTTCTCTCTTCCCTCTGTAATACACAACGTGCAAGCTCATGCAGAAGCCATAAAATGAAACACCAAAGCAGAATTAAAGGTTTGAACACATTTGGAAAAGACAAACACCTTGTTCATAAAAAGTGCCAGAACCAAGGAGCACAACAATAGAAGTCTGAGTACCTTTGAAAGGTGAGGGTGTCAGCAATGAATTTAAAAACTATTTTCAGTGGGTTTATTTATGGGTAGTATTGTTTTTATATCAAACACACTAGCAGTTGTTCCACGAATTGAGCAAAGAGGAAAGTTAGTCAAAGGTGGTAAAGTTTATAGCAAAGATTCCTTATGCTAATGGCTAAAGTGTCCATACCTGAATATTGTGAGAGAAACATGAAAGCCACTGTAACCTCAAATTCCTTTGTGTCTCTCACATCCTTTTCCAGATACAGAAGTCATTCCTGTGTTTCCAGTGCAATGTACTTCTTACCAGTACAATGTGGCTTCCAATCTACTCACTTGTACTGGACACTCTTTAAAGAGGAATTTGTAAGGGTATGAAACCCCTGACATGAAAAAGGTGTTTTTCAAATGTGGAAGGCTGATTAGGCTCTTAGGAAGGAACTTCTTACTTTAATTGTATTTTTAAAAGATGGAAAAATGTCAGTTACCTTAAATATATGTTATAATTCATTGTATCATATATGGAAGTATTTTAATCCCTAATAAAAAAAGGAAGATTTGAGTTAATGTGCAAAGAAGACCAGAGAGCACTGGGCAGACAGCAAGGCAGCTGCTAGAACAAGTAGTCCTGAATTAAAACAAACACTTAATTGAACCTCTTTGTTGTATAGACAAAACTGGGATTTTTTTTGAGTCAGAGCCTTACGAAGCCTCATCTTCCTTGTTGTAGATCATGGACCTGGTAATTCCTAAAGGTTAATGTGTTACCTCTAAAGCATTCACAATATAGCATGTCACTTAATAAAGAGAAACTTAAGTTAATGTCCACCTGACAGAATTGGTTGCAGAGATGAAATTTCTAGTAGCTAACTCTAGAAAGATACAAACTAGTAAAAATCTTTGAAGAAACTCTCTGTGGTTGTTTCAAAATCCACCACCACCCACATGTGGACCTTGTTAAGTGCCTCATTATCTTCCCCAGCTGGGACCAGTCAATGCATTAGATTCACCTGGTTTACAGAATCACAGAATATTAGGAGTTGGAAGGGACCTCGAAAAATCATCTAGTCCAACCCCCCTGCCACAGCAGGTTTCCCTAGAACAGGTCACACAGAAGCGCGTCCAGACGGGTTTCGAATACCTCCAGAGAAGGAGACTCCACAACCTCTCTGGGCAGTCTGTTTCCCAGGTTATAAGAGATGATGTTGGCTGTGGAGAAGGTGTAGTGGAAGAAAAAGCCGGAAAGTAGAGAATATATGGTCTAATATTAAGAGATGCTTGGAATTTATCCTGTTGAGTTTTCACACTGTAAGGAGACTGTATTGTGAATTTTGAGAGGACCTGTGTGGGGCCTGCACGTTGGGTGAGTACAGGTTCTTATCCTTATCTACTACGTGGATGTGTAGTCTGCATGGCTTCTATCAGTGCTGGTTTTGATGGGTCTAACTGTATGTTTATGAAGTTAAGTGCATGTAGTTTGCAGTCTTCTAGTAGGTATTAGACCTGCTTGCGGAAGTATTCATTTTTATTTAAAAGTAAAATGCAGTAACATGATGCAGAACTCCTCATTTTGCAACAAAACAATAGGATAAGTGGTTGTGTTGTGGCTCTCCTGCTTGGAGGAGGTGTGTATGACAATGTGTGATATTGTGAGAGAGCTTTCTGACAAACTGTAGGTGTTCTCTGTAAGTAAGCTCTCATTCTCTGCTCTGACTCTAGCTTATCTATCTTATTTTGTTTTCTTCTAATACTCTGGGTCTCAAAGCTGTTGAATCATCCTCTGCTCAGCGTCAGGAGTCAAATTCTTAGTACTTGTGTCTCAACCTTCAATATCCTGATAGTATAAGCATAACTGGATGGCCAGTTTGTGCTTTCATGTTTGAGCATACTACTATGAACTGAAAACTACTTGGATAATTAACATAATTCTTTAAAATAAAATACTTTTCTGAAGTAGCTACTGCTGTTTCAATTTCTCTGGTGAAACATTTTTCCTTAGGCTTTGTGTCTGTCTTAAATGTGCCCTGATGTTCTTTGCTATCTCTGTTGTATTTTGGAACAGCATAGATATGTAGTACTTCTTATTTACCCACAAAGTTGTGCAAAAAAAAAAAATCATGTTTCTTGCTTATACCATTATCATGCATAACAGAAATATCTGAGGTCCATTTGCCTCATAAACCTAATCTGAGTTATGCAGCCCTTAGTAGTTTCTGCTCATAATGGTGCATGTGGTAGTATCACCTGCTGCTGAGTTTTAAGGGTCTGCTTAACACTGCCTGGTAATTAATGCATTGAGCACTAATGTTGCAAGATGTGCTACTTCTAGCCAATAAGTATGATACTATGAAAAGAAAATAAGCTTTCTGTGGGGTTTTTGTGTTCCTATAAAGTTGAAGCTCAATAGTGTATAAAAAGACCCCAAGAAAATAAACCCCAAAACCCAACAAACAAAAAACAAACCAAGAAAAAAAACACCCAGAGAGCCTCACCCACTCTTCCCCCTTCCAGACAAGAAACCCCTGTGATATCATAGTAGAGAAAGGTTGTTCTGTAGTGTATGCAAGTCAGAAGAGAGGTCAATAATCTTTGTCTCCTAATATCTCCATTCTGGTGCAGAATTTCTTCTTTTCTAAGTTGAGCAGACTGTGTTATTTTGTGTTTATGGGAAATTTTCAGAAATGCATCATTGCCTTTCTAAGTGCTGCTTATAATGATAATTCTTTGCATTTATGCAGAACAGAAGTGTAGAATTGGTGACAAGATCAGACATGGGAAAACATTCTGAGATTTCATAAGTTCATAGAAATGGAGGCTTGTCACTTTAGCCACAAGTTGGATGTTACCCCACAGTAGCTGAAAGTGACTGATTTAGACAATAATGAACCTCCATGGACTTCCTTGTTACATTTTCTTTGTAACTCCTTAAGAGCTGTTTGGCATAGAGAAGAATCCCCTGGGGGATATCTTGTACTTCCTCTCCTGCATACAGTTTTCCTGCTGAATCATGTAAGTGCTTATTCTCTGACTAAGCAGTTAATGCCTTTCTGGTATCTAAGATGACCAATGAGGCCTTTCTATTCTTGCTTTGCAGAGTCTTCAGGTGGTATGTTTGCTGTAATGGTCTAAGTCCCTGTCCAGGTGCTTATGTAGTTACTGTCTTGGACCTCTGGTGTGAGAAGCTTGTATTGCAGTTAGTAATTACTTGCACTCTGACATATTGTTGAAATGCATAATAGCTAAGATTTAAGAACTGAACTTAAGACTTCTGTTTACAGGAACGTCTCTTGTGCCAATCTAGCAATGAATGTGTTCATCTCCCTTTTGTAATGTCTCTTAAGTTTACAGTCTGACACAGGCATGAATTCCAAGTGTTAGAAAATTGCAATTGTATAATGTTAATTTCAAGCTGATCACAAGGCATTCAATTTAGTTGGTGCAGTAAGCTGTTTCCCCCCTGCTAATTGTCTCCTCCTAGAAAGATCTATTCTAGTTTGGGTCCTACTGAGGTGGAAATTCAGCTTGGATTGCTGCATTATTGTTATGTTCAGTTGTTCTCCTCTACTCCTTGTACTGCTGAATCATCCTGTCTCATCTACTAGTGTCTTTGCTTGTGATCAGGTGTTCTAGTGACCTTGGCACTTAGAAGAATTGTAGTTTGGGTTGCTGTAGGAAATATGAAGCTACATAGAAGTGAAAGCTTCTTCAGAACAAAGCTCTGATTCACTTACTGAGCAGTACAGACTGGACAAAGAAAAGGATTTGAAAACAGAAGATCTAATAATACCTTGCTTATGCCTGGTATTTCACTCCAGTCCTTAGATAAATATAACTTACCTTTGGCATCCCTTGCCCAGTTCTCTTGGGGACCAAATTACAATCTGCTTGCTGCAGACTCTGTTAGACTGCTGCAGCTGACAGCTGCAGAACTCAGGACTGGCCACTAAGCCAACAGCAGTGAGTTTGCAGACATGCTTATGCTCTGTATACCTTCTGCAATCTTAAAATAAAAATCTGTGGGCAGGTGATAGTGGTGATGACTGAGTTTACATATATGTGCTTTTAGTATGTCAGATAACCTGCACATGTGTGCATTTTGTTCATCTATTAAAAAGTGATGCTGGTTTTGTCTTTGTTTGCCCTTGCATTGTCATCTCTTTTTTCTCTATAAAATGAAATCATGAGCAGGGGAAGGAGGAAGCAAATAGGAAAAGCATGATTTCCTAAATTATAAAAATGACTTGAGTACATACCAATATGTGTCACTGTCTTAACACCAACAAAGGAAATGCTATGTACAGGTGCTTTTGCCAGGACAGTAATACTGGTACAGAGAATACTGTATGTATATATCTTGGAGTAGTTTGGTTTTCCTTTTCCCTGTTGGTTAGACAAGCTATACTGATGAACCTTTGAGGTCTTCATTTAAAAATAATTTTCTTGTCTGTGTTTGGGTCTTTGTTAATTGTTGATACAGGAATTTTGTGCTTAGTTCCAATTGAAGGACAAAGTAGAAAACAATTGAGTTTGGTAAAAGAAAACCAGTCTTCATAGTGATCAGTGAAGCACAAAGGTGATGCTTATCTGTAGGAGCCCCAGATACATGTGTAGTACTAATCAGCTTTCAGGATCTTTCATGCTGTTTTAAAAATATAATCTGTTTTAGAGATTCTACTACTGAGGAAAGGAAGTTTGAATACTTAGCCAGAAATCAACTGTGACATTGTCCATATCTAAAAGAGTAGAAAAAAGCCCACTGGAGCGTGACCAGCCATTCCAAGAACTGATCTAATAACATGCTTCAAACTTGCAGATTTTCTTGGATGATTGTAATGGAACACTTAGCAAGTCCTCTCTTCCTAAGGGTGATGTTCTATGTTTGTGATTCTGGAAACATGTAAACTACAAATATCACTGACTTTTCCATAATGAAGTAGTAAGATATTTTTGTTGTATTTCAGGGCTTGAGTAGTTGTGTGTTAGCTGAAAGTATGGTGAGCTGTCTTGAAGGAGATTCTTATTTGTTTCAAAAGAAAACAGGCAATGTTAATGAGTTGTAACTTTACAGGCTGTCCCTTTATAGTTAAAAATAACACAGTTAAGTCCTGTGGTAGTGGAACTATTAGCTAGCCTTTTCATAAAGCATCTCATATTGTGGAGAAGGACAATGCATGCCCAGGTACAGAAATGACTTGCTGGTTTTATTCCATTGCTTCCAATTTTCTGCTACCTATAATATGCCCTTCAATCTTCTTTCCTTTTTTAATAAGTGAAGGTCTATGGACCAACATTAACCAGAGCTGAAAAAATAAGATGATTTTTTTTTTCTTATGGTGCAGGAGGGGAAAAAGTGTTATGGGCTGTAATTTGCTTTGAAGAGAAAGTAGGTTAAAAAGGTTACGATGTGCTCTTTTATTGTCACTTGTAAAAGCTAAGCTGTTACTGGGAGTTATGTGGAAAATCATGCTGTAGTTTGGCAAACAACATTATCAATTTGTCCAGGGTTTTTTTCCCCTGTATCATAAGTAACATCTTGAAGATGTTGCATATTGCTAGCTTCAGTTTTATTTATAGGCAGTTTTTCTTTTCTTTTTAGAAGTCCTCTGAAATGCTAGTAGCCTGCATAGCTTTAATAGACCTGAGAGAGACATCTGCAGATTTTGGTGGCCAGTCATGTTTGCTCTGCAGTACTCATGATAAATCTTAGCTTCTTAGAATTCTGTGAATAAAAATTTTCTAAAGTGCCTGATACAAGGTCCTCATTTTTAGACTACCAGCTTCTGGAGATATTACTTGCTCACATCTGACTTCTTGAAGCTTGTCTATGTTTTCAAGTCCCTGTCTTGCTGTAACTCACAGAAATAACAACAAAGCAAAGGTTATCTATAAAGGTTCTGTTTTATATAGAATATTCTATATATATATATTTATATATGAATTTTCTGTTGTTTATAGAAAGTGTTCTATAAATAGCTATTTGTTCTTTGACTCGAATAGCTGCTGTTCCAAACTTTGACAGTTCATTTGAGGTATACAGCAGAGCTTTAAGGGTAACTGGATGACATCTTGAAATGCATTACTGATTTCTATCTTAAATGTACAGGCAATATTAAAACAAGAACCAGGACCTTCTAACCTCCCCTGTGCAGTGAAATTAAGAGTTTAAATGAAATAGATTTACCATTAACATCAGTCTGTGTAAGCTGGAGGCACTGGATCACAGTATCTGCCCTGAGGAAACAGAGAGAAAAAAAAACATTGATATTGAAGAACTGCCTTAAATGCCTGCATTTTGATGGAGGCAATCTAAAGAGAATCTAAAATAACCAAACACAGTAGAAGAGTTCTGGGGCCAAGATTGCTTACACAGAAAAGGAAGCCAAACGAGTTGGATTGTTGGCCTTGTTTCTCTCTTCCAATAGCAGCTTCTAGTTCCTCTTGTCCCTGCCTTTGTCTTGCACTCTGTAGAGGTTCTTCCCAGGGGACATGGGTCTGAGTTTTGAACAGGACTCACTTTTTCTTTTCAAAGCAAGCATGGTACAGAAATGAATGCACATGGTAATTTTCATCAGGGATATCTTTAATTGCATATGGTAATTTTTATCAGGGCTCTCCTTAATTTGAACTCAAAGGTAACTGCTCTAATGCTGCACTTCAAGTTTACAGTGGAATTGCCACTTTAAAGACTTTAAAGATGTGAAAAAGCGAAAATGGGAGTAAATCAAGTGTGGGTTTGTTTTGAGAAAACAGCACTAGTTGTGTTTCTTACACTGCTGGGTTTTTAGTTCCTTGCTTTTAAAACCTGTCTGATTTTTGTGCAAGTTGCTATACCTCAGATTTGAGGTTTACAAGTTGGTGATAGAAAATTTCTGTCTAAATAAAAGAATGATGATATTTTAAAGATTCTGCCCAAGTGCTATATGACTGTAAATTAGTGCTATAAATCTTGACCATCTGTCCTTGACCTAGAAATGGGCTCTAGGCCACTGTTTGAATGGAGAAATGGAAGCTGTTCAATTATTGCACTCTAACAAACAGAAGCATGTGCTCCTTCAGATATTATTTAGGTGTGAAGCCTGTGATTTCTGCTGTTTGTCTGTGTTTCCCTGTTTGCTTCATCTGATTTGCTCTTGACTGTTAAGGGCATGTCACCTGGCCAGCATGTACCAGTCCTCAGTTTAGAGTTTTCTGGCAGATTTTTGGCTTAGTTGCCCTAAAATTAAAATTAAGGAATGAACTTTCAGAATATGGTCACACTACAAATGGATAGCAGTGATTTTTTTGTTTTTCTTGCTTCTCAATATTCTTTGTAATGAGTGTGCTGAATATATTAAAAATCTTCAGAGACAAGCACATATTAACAGTACAGCAATTCACTAAGCTTTTTCTAATGGTACAGCTTGTCAGTGATTTCTGAATTTTCTGGCTCCTGCTGATTTGGATGATTCCTGCTTTCTCTGTCTTAAGGGTCAGCAGAAAATTATGGTGTCTTTTCTTTTGTGTTGTTGAACAAAGTGCCATGTTTCTTGACTTCTGCAAAGAAACCTTTATGTTTTTTGCATTTTTTTTTTTTGTTCACCTTCTTCTACACAGTAGTGTGAATTCCCATTAGAGAGAAGAACCTTAGTAACAGGCTTTCAACTCTGCAGTGCTTGTAAGGCAATCATTAATGGAGGTATTTTGATATACTTCTTTCCATGACAGCCTTAAGCTCTAGCCATAAATGGCTTTTTGAATTTATTTGAACTCATCTGTAGTTTTCGTGTTTTTGATGAATAGATGCTGCCTTTAGAGTTTCTAAATATATGTTGGACATATGAAAACATAGTCAAGGTCTCTTCTTAAGTGGAAAGACGGAGAAAAGCCCATAAATAAACCATCAGAGCATTGCTTTCAGAGATGTCACACCTGTTGTAGAATTAGCATTATGAACCTTCAGAATGTCAGACAGTTTTTGGAAAGATTCTTCCTAATGAAGGAGGGGAGGGGGAAAGAAAAAACCTCACTTCAAAGAGTTCTTTGCCTGATTGAGTTGGGATGAAAAAATTACTTGATGCTTTTGATCCTTCCATCAAATGAAACAACATGAAAAGGTGGAGGGGAAATGTGTGGCTTTGTAGTGCAGTGTCATGCTCTCTGCAAGTACAACTGAAGACATTTATTGGCTCCAGCAGATTATCATAATATACAAAAATTTTCAGCCACTATAGGACTACCTGGTGTTGTTTTATTAAATTTTTTTGGTGGTAGAATGTTAATAAATCAGTAATAGTTCTCTAACTAGCACTTACTAGGTGAGTGGTGGTGGATTCAGGATTACTTTGCAAAGGATGAAGACTGTCCACTCTGCTAGGCTTATTCCCAGTATAGAAAAATGTTATAGACATTTGCCTAAATAGGCTTTGAATTTCTTGTGTAGCTCTTGTCTCCATGCTTGAACTTTTATTGTGAACAAATAGTGGGGGGAAAAGGGTTGGGCAGAAGCATCTCAGACTGGTGTTTTAGATCCTCTACTTCTCATTAATGCTGTGCATAAAAATAAACGAGGACTTGGAGGAAGGACAGGATATAGTTAGAACAGCAAGGTGTGCTGGTTGGTAAAGGAACCCGTTTGTGATGAGTGGCGTTAGAAGCCTGCAGCTGTTAGGGGAGTGGAGTCCGTGCAGGGCATGGGCAATTAACAGGGAAACTGCTTCCTGTTGCTCAGTTCTTGCTACCTTCAGGGAAATGGGACTTTATACTGTCTCACTGGAGGTGGGCAGAATTGCATCAAGAAGTATTTGGCATTGTCATCAGTTTTCCTAAACACAATCATCTCCAGGATTCTGCACTCGTTCTCTGGCTTAGGAAGAGTTATGTCTGTTCTCTGGTGTTGTGATTGTGAGGTGCTTTTGAAGCCAAGCTTTGCAGCTGACCTTTCACATTTGAAGTGCTATCTTCTGTAGCAGAATACAACACTCCATCTTCCAAGTAATACTAGAGCATTCAAGGTCTGCTTTTTCTATTTTGAGACTTCATTTTTCTAACCTTCTTTTAGTCCTCTCTAAAGAGGGTAGAAAAGGAGGAAAAAATTAGCAGCAAATGCTGTTAAAGGAGCCAAATAAACCATAATGCAAAAATATTTTAATGTTTATTCAACTCTAGTCACAATTGCTTTCTTGTCATCTTTATTGTAAGCCTGTAATAAATAATTAAGTTGCATGCAGTACTTCTGGTGTAATGTACAAAAAGCTGCTGTCTTATATTTGGATCTTGTTTGACTTACTTCCTTTAGTGAAAATGCTGATTTAGAAACTGTTATGTCTGACCATAGCAGTGGTTCTTCTGCTCCACTACCTGCATCTGATAGTGATCAGTGTCTGCTCTTTTGGAACACAGCAGGCAAAAGAAAAAGCCTATGCTGTGAATATATAGCATAACTCTCACGTATTATTCTAGTAAATATAATGGTGTGGTAGGAAAAAAAGAACTCAAGGTGTTCAGTAGCAAAGAGATGGTCTCTTGCCAAACAAAACATTGATAAAAAAATAACAGACTTAGTAAAATAAATATATAACATATATAACTATTACTAGTATCACTGTTTGACACTTGGCAACTCTACCTTAATTCAGTTGTGAAGTTGTTTTTAAAGTAGCCTAGAGCTTTGGCTAAGAAGAGACATGTTAAATATGCTCTGCTAATGCCACCTGCTGATGCTGAGAGAGTACATATCTGCCTGCAGTTTCATCTTATGCAGTTTTTATATGCAATCCTGTATACATTCAATGAATAACTCTTCATGTTTTGTCCTAGTGCCATTTTAGATTCCTAGTAATGAATTAGTTCCAGCTCTTATTCCAGCATGCAGTAATTTCAGAGTAGCTGTAGTCCAGTTCTTAGTTGTTTAAAACAACAAACCCCCACTTAGTCCTTGTTCTCACTGTGGACTAGTTTGGTGCATTGTCAACTGGTAGACTTAAAAAAAATTTATAGAACTGTAAGGATTTGTTTGTTGTATCTTACTGTCTAATAAAAACTGTCTGTAAGCATGAAAACTTGCATGTAAACTCTGGGACTTGTATGTGACACAGTGCAGTTAAAATCTGTTTCATTTTTGTAACCAAAAACTTTGCTTTCTTTGTTGCAGAGGTCTCATGTATAATGTGTCCTTGATCAGGATTGCCAGGGACTAAAAAAGTTGTGATGTTTTTACTGGGAGTAGTCTTAACTTTACTGGTTGATGGTAATGGCCTGCCAATAGCACTATAAAACTTGAAACAGTTATGCTTTTTTTTTATTCTAGTAAACTCTTAAACACTCAAGTGGGTGTAAGGTAATTTCAATATATTTTAATCTCTTACTCTTGAATTGTGGTAGCTGAAAATGTAGAACTGTAGAGAAGAGACTGGTAAAGCATAGCTGAAAGTGCAGTTCCTGCCCTTGCTGATGGGAAAGTGTCTGAGAAACCTACTGTTGGGGAAAGGACCTACTCACTTGTTTCATGCTGTGGTAGAAAGCATGGAAAGGGAAACCAAAAACAAGTCTAAAGTAAAATGTTGCCATAGTAATATTTTTTTATTTCAGTCTTGCTTCTGACTGATACATCTGTGCATAGAACCAACAGCATAAGTTTCTGAGTTTAATGATCCCTAGTTACAGCTACTTGAACTCCACTTTGCTTTGGACTAGAACACGGGCTTAATTTCTGCATCTGCCTATTCTCCCCTCCTCCATCCCACAGCATGCCTCTCTGGAATTGGGCTGTACTTAAAGCCTTGATGCTGTGAAATGCTGTAATAGCAGTTGAATATAGTCGTTAAGGGAAATGAGGAGAAAAAACTCACTTTAACAAGGTGTAAGTGTCGTTGTGGAGACCTGCTGCACCCACACAGATACCAGGCAAAGATAATGTCATTGTGAAATATTCACTGAGGAACATTAGTGCTAAATGATGGACTTTGTTAATACTGAAGAATAGAATTAAAAAAGCTACAAAAGTTCTAAATGTACCTGGTTCTTGTTGGCTTTTTTTTTTCAGTCTAACAGTGGCTTGATTATTGTATCAGCCCAGGTAAGTGCAGTTTCCTTCTGACAAGAAAAATGAAGGGGTTCCATAGTCTTCTGATGTTTTCTTTTGAGAAGATACTCAAAGATGTGGTAGAAAGGAAACTGTTTCATCTGCACTTGATCCATAGTGAATAATTATTTATTTTTAAATGTACTATTAGAAGTCCAAAGTAGAATAAAAATATGCATACCTAACTCTGTGTTCCAACACATGAATAAATATCAATTTCCTTCTAATCCAGAAATGAAGATCCAGATTGCTAGCATATATTGCTTATGTTCTTGAGTGTTGCATGCTCACTAACAAAAGGCTCACCCAACCTTACTTAACCTGTGAACTTTGAACTGAGTAAGAAGAGCAGACTTCAACCACTGTAAAGTTTTCATTAAATTTCAAAATACATATGCAGGTTTATGGTGTCAGCAAAGAAAAGCATTCCTCCTGGCAGGGTTTGGGTTCAAGACATTAGTATCTGCCTTGGCAGATTGCTACTCCAAGTATCACTGTGGTGATGTTTACATAGCACAATACCTATTAGGCAGGAGCTGAGAGCTCTGCTCCACTGAAGGCATATTTACAGTGCATACATAATCGTTACAGCTCACGATGATCATCGTTGTCATAGCTCTTTCAATAGAAAGGGTTTCCCTGCACACAACAAACAACTTGCAAGCTCACTGCACATCTCTTCCTAACCTCTTGCTGAGCCTTGATGGTCTGGCACTACTGCAGATTCTGCAGCTTTTTCTTTAATTGAAGTGGAAATGGCATTATATGGGTGCAGGCTTAGTGTTAACCTGTGGTTGATGTCACTTCACTAGGTGACTTCCCATGGGCATGTATTAGTGTGGAACAGATATCTTTTGCTTCACGCAATGGGTTCATTCTCCACTAGATAAATATAATGTAATTGCAGTTCATTATGTGAATATCTCTCTATGAGACTTTTATGGAGTAGTAATGCATTTTGCAGAATATTTTTCTCCTACATAGAATGCTACTTTTTAAAGCAATGTAACAGTGTCAATCAGGAGGAAGGCTTCTAAGTCTGTAACTTAGAACATTTTGTTATTAAACCTTGGTATGGCTTGATTTCTATTGGAGAGAACAATCCTGACTTTTCAAACATCTAACCACCTACGATAGGGGGGAAGGGTCCTTTTGTCATAGGCTTCCCAATTTTTTTCCAAGTAGTTCAGTAGAAAAATTCTTTGATATTTAATGGAGATGATGCTTTTAAATATTTGGAAATACTGATTTGGCAGTGATGGCAAGCCAGAAGACTTAGTGAAAGGCTATTTGATGTGATAGACTATGTTCTTTGTTGGTTTTTTTGTAAACATCTAGATTATGGATGGTGGAGAGGTGGAATTTCAGGTGACAAATATACTCTCTTAAGCACAAAAATAAAGGAGGGTTAAGAGAGGGATGCAATGGAGAAAAGGAGAAATTAAGGTCTAAAGGCAAAATTGTTGTAGTACTAGAAAAATGTCTAAAACATAGGAAGTCTCTTTCTAACTTCTAAACCTCATAAGTCTTATTTCAAGTAGTTCTTTCCCTATCTGTGTAGGTTAGTACCAGTACAGAGATAACCACAAATATTTTGATATAGTAGAAGTGCATTTGAGTTCAAAAAATAAGACCAGATCTTTTGCTTCTGTGGGATCATTAAGAATAAAATATTAAAGAACTAAAGAGATTCCTGTTAACCTGAGAGATTTGTTATTTGCTTGTCTGACAATATGATTTTAAACCTAGTCTTCTCATCTCTTAGGCAGAAAGCTGCAGTTAGTTTTGCGTGCTGGCATGCAGAAAACCCCCAGTGAAACAAAAAACTACCTGGCAACACTTATTCTTCAGATTGCAATGTTTTTATGAAGGTTTTCTACTTGGAATAAAGTAGTGCCCTGAAACAACAGGAATGCTAAAATCTAAATGTGTGAAAATTTAGTTTTTCATTACAGTTGGATTATGCTGCTTTAGAAGATAGTGTATTTGCTCCTTACACTGTTGGGTAACACCAAGATGCACAAAAAAGTAATGTTAATCAGCTCTGTGAAAAGGAAGGTCACACAAGTTTGTGAAGACAGATCATTCTGTTGAACTGAAATCCAGCCAATACTGTAACACATCTGGGGAACTCTTAACAGGCTTCCAATTCAACAATGTCTCTAAAATATTGATATACACTGAATGGAAGCCTTTGTTTTTTTTCCTATAGCTAAGTTCCTTGCATATTGAACAAAAAGCTATAATCAGGAAAATAGTTTCAGCTGACTTAGAACAGCTCAAGTCCATCAATGAAAGAAAGGAAAAGCCAGACAATGCAGGTGGCTTATGTAATGGCTAGCCTGCCTTCAAACAACTCAGCTGTGAAATGATGCAAGCCTTGAGATTATTACTTTTCCCTGTTGGCAATCTGTGTTCTTGAAGAGTGCATACACTACTATATTTCAGTCTCAGGATGGAGGTGGCAGTGTGCTAGGTGGTGCATATTGTGCCAATTGTGGTACATAAGGTCAACTAGGACACTAGTTTTCCTAAATAAATCCCTAGTTGCTTCATCTACAATTCTGAAATTCATAACACTTGTTCTGTTGGCAATACTGTTAGGCAAGATGCCCAGAAAGATGACGTGTTGTCTTCAACTACTGCAGTTCCCTGGTCTTACATAGTTGTTGAAAGAGGAAGTGCTGCTTGAAGTGCCTGCTGTTGTGGAGTGCTGCCTTTCCCTGACAGCAGAACTGTATTATCAGATGTTACCCAGGGTACTAGGAGAGTTGTTCAAATGTGCTGAAGAATTCTATTGACTGTATGCATCAGTAGGGTAGAGATTTAGTGTGTACTGGTTATATCCAAAATAACTTAAAACATTGTCTCAGGAAACTGTTAGAAGCATTTTGATTACTTGATCTTTGGAGAACTTGTTTCTTCAGAGATCTGCAGCTTCTTTTGTGTCTCATGGCTACTTTTCTTTGCCTGGGGGTAATTAGTTTGGGTAAGCAATAGAGCCTAGACTAGGTCCACTAGTTTTGTAACAAGTGCACTACCATAATTTCCAGTTACAATTTCATTGATATGAATAATTTATGTTGGACTAGTATGTCCATAAAAAACACTTAGTCATAAGTTTGTTGTCTCCAATCTCTTAGACTCAGTGCTGTTCATACACATAGGTATGTATAGATAGACAGGTATGTCTCCCTTTTTCTCTCTCTCTATATATACATACATAGTTCTACCCTTTCCTAAAACTTACTTCTTGACAGTGTAGGTGTAAGAATGGGAGAGCTAGTAATTCCAACTATTACTCCTTATGCCACATGTAGGGAGCACAGTTTGAATGGAGGAAGCTGTCTTAGGAGCATAGTGTTTTGCATCAGAGCTGAGTAGTTGGAAACTCAGTGTCTGGAAATGAGAGCATGACACCAGCTTTGTAGGGCATGGTGCAGCCTCCTGAGAGAACACACCAGCAAGAATGCTGACTTATCCATGGTTTCTAACCTTCAACCATTATATAAACTTGTACAGAACATGGATGTCTTGCACTTCTTTAATTTCCTCATAGATTTTCTATTTGTGAATCTAGGGATCAATAAACAGTCAAATCGTGACTGCGATTACTGAAGTATCTGCAAGATAAATGCACTGAACTTCATATATTGGTTAATACATTAAGTGAAAATATGTAGACAGCTGCATTTCTGGAAATGCTTCGTATTATCTATGATTACTACCTCAAACCTGTTAACAAGTAGTGCTTTTCAAGTCTTGCAGTGGCAATTATTCTTTTCCTTAACAACAAAAATCTTAACAGTATTACTTTCCCTTAGCAAAAAGGTCTGACTTATAGATCTTAAAGCGTGAAACAAAGTAAAAAGTTTCCCAGAACAGCTGCTTAGGAGGAGAATTTTAAACAGACTTAAATAAGTAACACCTTGGAAGGAGGTTCCCTGATAAGAATTAAACCCAGAGTGAATTAGCAGTGTACTGCTGAGTGGGTCAGTGGTCTTGATCAGTGATGGACAACAATACGTGCTCTTATGAGCTCGCAGCTTTAACACTTAACTACTAGGCAAATGTCACATGAGTTTAGTGCATCTCAAAAGGAGGACTCTTCATTAGTTTCTGACACCTCTTGTCCTGGAGGCTGAGCAGCTTTTGCAGTTTAGATTTCTAGTAATTTTGGGTAGATTTGAGCATAGGCTATGATTTAGATGGCTTTATCTTCTCCAGCAGACTACAGGCAGCAGCCTGTATGAGTTGGAAGGATATGTAGGATGTAGCCACCTTTACTACACTTATAAGGAATAGGATTATTAAACTTAGGGATCAAAGAAGTCAGAAAACTGTTTAGGGAATTTTGTTTTTGTGAGGAAATCAATGTTACCATTCTGTTGCTTGGAAAAGTGGAACTTGTAATAGGCAAAGGTGGGAACTGAAAGTAGAAACAAATATCAGTAGGTTTGTAGGAAGAAAAGGTGGTAGGGGGGTAATTGTACCAAAGGAAAAATAAGGAGCCTTAGTTTTCAAGTACCAAAACATGCAATGTTCAAGAGTTCTTGGAGTCTGATATCTTTAAGATTTTCTGTGAAACATTAACAAGATGTTCTGTTACCTTCTTTTTCCAACAGCTCTCAACTAATTCCAAAAATATCAGTTTGGGAAAGTTAAGAAGTTCTTTGTCCATTAAAACTGAGATAGGTTTTTCTAGTTACATCTGTTTGATGTAGGGTTGGGAACAGCACAAACCTGTTTCATACTTATATGGGAGGTCCTTGATAAAGGGCATCTATAGTTCATTAAGCAAACATCACCTTTGGTTAAGAAGTGGTGGGAATAGCCTCTGATCAAATATCCATTATCTAAATTTAGCATTTAGTCCCCATTTTATTAACAACTAGAAGATTAAGCAAAAGGGATTTTTGTAACAAAAGAAACCCAAACCAAAATAAAGTAACACAAAACATTGGTATGGGACAACACCAATAATAAAATTTGGCTCAGAATTTGTCATCTTTTCTGCATTTTATGCAGTCTGTGTAATCTTGGTTGTTTATAAGTAGAATCAGTGTGAACTAGCATTTGTGAGTGGTTATGGTTTGTGTTTGGGGTGTTTTGGTGGCTTTTTTTGTGGTGGTTTTATTTTTTTCAGTCATAGAATGATTACTATGGCCTGAACTTGTTAGTCTCTGTTTAGAATGGAGTGATACCATGCTCATTACTTTTTAATGTATCTGAGTTGTCTCTCTTGCAAAGTTAGTAACACTATGATGGATTAACAGTCTGTAAAATAGAACTGCATGCTCTGGCAAATATTTTACCTAACACATAGTATATTTATGGGTATCAATTTAGCTTTTACTTTGACTAAAACAAGGCAAAACCAAAACAAACACCCCAACAGCCAAATAAATCTATTTTTCAGCAGGTGAAGCCTGAGTTTCCATGGTAGGTAAAGTCAAACTATATTATTAAAATATAAGTAGAATTGGACCACAATACACAAGGCAGAATTTGAGACCCCAGAATAAGAGCTTGTCTTGTGTTTTTCCTGTGATAAGGTGGTATTGTGTGTGATGCTGGTGGCACTGTGTATTACACTGAACTCCGCTTTTTCCTCTGACTTAGGGTATTATAGGAGTGCCTTAATAGATTATTTCATTTGCTTACAGGAAGCAAGGTTTGAACTAATGTTCACTAATGGTGGAAATATTTGTGGGGGGGAAAAAATGCAACTTTAAATTTAGTCCTTACCCAAAGTTACAGTGATTACTGAAGAGAAACTCGATTTGCATAAAGCAGTAAGTCTTAAATAGGTTTTATCAGGTTGCTATTGTGGTCTTAAGACCATTAATAGTCTACGCTTCTTTTGAAGCTTAAATCAGTTTTAAACTCAGAAAAGAAATATATTCAGTGCTTTCTAGTATTATTTTAGTCTTATTGAAACCTGTTGGCCTTTTGATAATTCTTGGCACTCTTATTCTGAAATTGTAATCACATATTTAAGACAAATTTCCTCACTCTTCAGGACTTTCTCTTATGTTGATGTGTATTTCAATTCTTTTCATGTAACAAGTTAGTGGAATTCATTACCATAATGCAGTTACTTTTTAATATATGCTCTTTCCAGTAGCCTTTTGAGATAACTTTGATTTTTCAAGATCAGTCAATGTTCACGATAAATAAACAAGACTTGCCAAAGTGATAGAGCAGAAACAGATCACAGGTTAGCAGCTATTGCCATAGAATAATACAAAATTTGTTCTTTGCAATGTCTCATAAGCAGCACTGTGTGACTTATCTACCAGTTTCTTGATCTGATATTCAAGACTTCAGAAAAGTCACATTTCCACATGAAGACTCCTACTTGTGATGCAGGAATTAATTGGAGAGTGACAGAAGTACAGGCCTCTAAAGTACCTGATGGCTTTACATAATTACTTGATATAACACTTTCTTGGATCAAAAGCTGTTCTAGTTTCAACTTTGTAAAAGGGACAGTATTTTGAAAATAATGAAATGCTAGTCTAAAGTTTGGAGAGTTACTTTCAGCAGTGGTTGAACATTTAGTCTCCCTGATGACAGTGGGTCAGTAGATGCCACTTCCTCTATCAATGCAAAAGGAGCTCTCTTTTAATAGTCTGCTCAGTACCACAATCCCTCTTTCTAGCCCCTTGGATACATGACATTTGGTATCCAGTTTTTGTGTCACTAATCCTGCAAACATCTGAAGTAAAAGAAAAATATGCTTTTCCTAATGTTTCAAGGCTGTATTTTGCTTTTCAACAAGGGGCCCTGAAAGTGGCTCTGAGGAATTTCCAAGATTTGGATGGATGTTCACAAGCAATTGTAGATATGACTAGAGGTCTGATTCTATTGTGTAGACAGTAATAGATTAGTGCTTAAATATGTTTTGACCTTTAATATGCATTTCTATCATCAGAGAAGGAATGCTAGGTTGGTTTGTTTCCATAGTATTCTGCCCATTGTGTTAGAGCTCACAATTATACCTCTGTGTTTTTAGGTCCTATCTTTCTGTTTGCAAGTATTTTGAATGTATTGAAAGCATTAACACTTACAACCCAGCACTAGCCTTGGGAGTAAGAAGATAATTCATTTGCTTAGTGAAGAGTTCATTTTCTAGCATAATACTCAAAATCAAAATGTGGACTTTGTCTTAATAGTTGATAATTCAAAATAAATGAAGCTTATGTAAAATGGCAGTAACAGAGTAGAGCTACAGTGGACTGCTGAAATTGGATTTGGTTAGCTATAAACATCATTAGCTTAAAGCATTCTAGCTTACCATGCAGGGTGAGCTCTCATAGGCTGGGATGTGATAATGGTTTGCTCTTTTACATTTTAACTCCTTGTGGAGATGCTAAAGCCAGCTGAACATGGGCTTTGTGGAAGCTAAATTAACCGTGCATTCCTTAGGGGTTTATGGCAAACTGTGAGGTTTATTTGGTGTTGAAGTGTGCTAAAGATAGCATAACAGTAACCTAAAATGCTGTACTCACAACATTAATTATGAGTGTATATTGGTAGGGCTTTAAAAATCTTTAGAGACTGTGTTCTCATGTAACTGAGGATATGTAAACACAGATTGCATATAACCTTAGTATTCTCATGAACTAAAATAAGTAGTGTTTGATTTGACATGAACAGTATACACACGAGATAAAAAAATGCATACAAAGATGCATACAAAATACTGACATAGTTTAGAATGTTTGCAGTATCTTTATTTCTGTAAGCCCCTTGCTCATGCCCATTGTGTGAAATTATGTTTATTTAATCCTCAGTAATGTTATTTGACCTCAATCTTTGTAAGTGGGTTAGAATTGGTCAATAACTAGGCATTGCCATACCAATGAAACAGATTTATACACAGGGGACCTTCATAGAACTCTAAGAATACATGTAATGTGCCTACCAAATAGGTCTAATGGACAATCTCTTGTTCTTAGATGTTTAGCTCACTTGAAACAAGTAAGCCTGTGTTCTCACAGCATGCAAGCCCTACTTGGTGAATCCATCCACCATTGGGCTGTTTCCAAATAATAAATCCTGAGCTTTTAGATTTTGCCTTTCATCTGACAATCTCCAAGTGCTTTGTGAAGCTGAGATGACTTTTGTTATTGCTCTACTTCTCCTGTGTTCATCTTCCATGTGTAATTGTATGTGAAAAATCACACCTGCAAGAAGTAAGGGAAAAGTTGCATACAGTTGTTAAAGGCTGGAAGGATTTTCAGTGCAGGACATTATATTGTTTATTGCATGAGGTGACTATATCCCTTCACTTCCTCCCTTTTTTCCCTCTTCCCACTGCCTTTATTTAAGTAAAGGATCACTCTAAGTATTTCAGAGAAGGGAAAAGGAGGAAGAGACATTTTAATCTTTTGAATCAAAAAGAATCTGAGGATTTCAATCTTAGTACTTGGAATTGCTGAGGAATATACCACAAAACAAGTATTAGTACCACATCATGCAGTGTAGTTAGTACTTGTCTATTTTTGCACTATCTGAATCTTCCCATATGTGGAATATAAACTGATGTGCTTCCCTGGGTTGGTTTTTTGAAAAATTAATTTGCAGGGGAGGTGGATGAATCTTCAGTAAGGCTTTTAGCACTTTAGCCTTCTGCATATATTCCTCTCTGTTTAGATTTCATTGTGGATAAGCATCTGAAAAAAAGAAATACAATAAACATTTGTGTTAATTATATCACTTCCTCCTCCTCTTCTCCCCTGCACCATATGTTCTCACTGTGACTCTCAATTGATTTTTTTTTTTTAATGGGGCTTGGTACGTGTCTCATCAGAAGACCTCAAAGTATGCTCTGATGATGCAAATGTGACTCTGTTCTTGTGGTTTTCTGTGTAAATATATGTGGAGGTAGACAGAGGAAAGAACCATGGGATTAATTTGTCAGGTGAAGTTGCTATATGTATTTATGTACAGGACTTTCCCTCTGTCTGTCCTCTAGTTCAGCCTGTGTATCAAATCTCATATTACCCTTTGCCCTTGACCTGGGCTTTTTTTGTTTGGTTGAGTGTTTTGCTTGTTTTATGTGGTGTTTGCTTTATTTTTTCCTCCCAATTCTTCTGTTATTTTCCTGAATGTGGTCCACTGCAAAAGCTTTGTGAATTCATCAACTTTCTCTGACCGTGCCTGTGACTTTCTATTACAACACTTGATGATTCATGTGTCCAAATTTTATTTCTGCTTTCATGGGGAAAACAGCTTCTTTCATTTTCTCTGAGATACTAAAATGTGCCATTGTACTTGATCATCAAAGACACAGCAGGAGATTAGATGCCATTTTTATCCCTTAAAAATGGGGGGCTGGGGGCAGGGCAATCCAACTTAATACATTCATATGAGGAGCTCTGCTTCTGAGACCACTGGCAGGTAAGTAGCTTATCTGCACTTTACTGCTAAGATGCACTTTGGTTTTAGAATGTAAATTTGCTAAGTGCATAAAACATTTTCCTTCTGTGATCAGTTATGTGTATGTACATTTTTTTTTTTAGTGGGACCAACATTTCACCAAATCTAGAAGAAATCTTTATCTATAGCAGCATAAGGACATGATAGAAATGCCACATTACTTCCAAAATATAAATTCATTACTTTGTTTCCTTGGAACTTGGCTTTCCTCTTGCTTTGCTTCAGGACATCACAAGGCTATACCAAATAAGGAAGCACACTGCTATATTCCTAGTATAAATAAGTTGAAACTTTCACCAGAATTTACCATTACTTTTATTTATCTTGGTCCTTATGAGAACCCACTTAGGGAGAGTTCCTGCATCCTCCTCGTGAGGACAACATGTGGGAAATGTTAATAGTAGTTTTAATCCTAGTGTCTTGTCTGCAGTAATCTGCATACCAGGAATAGTCAGTAGTGGTCAGGCCAGGATACAGTATCTTGACAGAAGATGTTGCCACTTCCAGTGGTTTATATGTCTGGTTTGTATGTTTTAAGCTACTGTTGCAGGATGGGTTTGCTTTCCATTCACTGAATTATCAGGAGGAACTAGATAATGGCATGAGCATAACCAGTCTGCTTTAATGAAAGATGTTGAAAGGACTCTATGGTATAATGCATAAAGATTTTGTTAACATGGAAGGAGGTGGCCATGCTTGTACTGTGAAGTGTAAATTTCAAGTGTTGTATGTTTTTTTTGAGACTAGTGATAGTAGAAATAGGATTTCTGTATCCTTTGTCCAGTTAAAGTGTGAACAAATGTGAATGCCCTGTTACACGTGCTAAATGCCTAAATTGTAGATCTGATATGGTATTGAATGTACAAGTGTAACTACTCAAGGTTTGGCAACTGACTTTATCTCCTTTTCTTGCCAATAATTAGTGGTAGATTTAATACATGTTAAATTTCTCTGCCTTATTGAACATCGTATGTGCTTTCAAAAAGTTTTCTAGGGCATCCAGTAATTATTTGAAGAATGAAACTAGCTGTTACTTGTCACCAGTGTGCTGTGTTGACTTGAAGCAGATAAGGATCTGTGTTAATGTAAAAATAGTTTGAGTCTCACAAGATTAGCTTTATGAATTTCCTCCCTGCCGTTATTCAGCACGTAAAAAAGCTAAACAGCACAAGTAGTGAGGCAGTTCACCATTTCTGTTTCACTCCTAGTTTTGAAGACTCTGCTGTTCATATAAATGTTCAAAGGGGCAGATAATTCATTATATGCGGTTAGTCAGCCATGTGCTTTTTTACATTTTTGCCTGTAGGTAAGCTGAACACCTGGTGACATGGCAGCGTATTTAAAAGACTGCTTAGAAAATATGCAGTAACAGTACAGATAATAGGATTTTCAAAATGGTTGATTAATACACAAAATATCCCTTTTAACAAAACTTTCATTATTGACTTCACATGAAGGTGATAGCACAGACAGAAATATGATCTGTTTACTGTTCCTGCTGGGGATGGCCGGTGGGTGCTGATAGTCGCAGTGTGCTATGCTACTGTCTCCTCTACAGTTTCCCTAGGGTAGTCTTTCCATCTTTGAACTTCTAGTTTCCTCTGAGAAAGCAGAAAGCTTTTATCAGCCAGGGGTTGATATTTAAAACAAGCTGATCAGGGCTCTTAAAAATGTTCATATGGAAAAAAAATAGAGGTGCTATGTATCTAGCTTCAAGACAAAGTGTTAAACACCACAATAACAGCAAACAAAGGCAGAGCAAATATTTTGAGGTGTTGATTCTAACTAAAAAGGTAAGAAACTAGAATTCTAGATCAGAGACTGGAGCTACACTGTATGATGCAAGGATGACTCAGCCTGTCCTCAGACATCTCCGGGTTTACATTAAAGTTCAATTGCTATTTTAAGTCTGTGCATTTAGTGGAGAAAAAGGTGAGAAATGAGCAGAGAAAGAAGGATAAAAGCAAGAGGAGGGAGGGTAGATTCTGAAATGCAACAGAAATACCTGGACCAACCCCTCCTGCCCCCCACGCTGCTCTCTCTGTGGAGGAGCTTGTAATCCTACGTTTGCTATATCAAGAGGCTTCTTCCATGAACACAAATTAATAATTTATTCCTAGGCTAGCCCGCATCGGTGTACTTGTGCTGCATTTCTCTTCATTCACAAGCCTTTGCTAGTCCCGATCTCTCGGATAGCGACTCGCTGCAGCGCTCAGGCGTGGGAGGAAGCAGCGAACCTGCCTTTATGCACCAGGACGGGCTCTCTAGGACTAGCTGAAATGTGCGAGGCAGGCGCTGGCTCCGGGAACCCTTTGCTCCCGCTCGTTACCGATGCTACCTCGGCGGGGCTGGCTCTTCTCCTCCTGCCGTGCCGCTCGGCGGTCGGGATGCTGCTGGGTGCCGAGGCTGAGCTCTGGCCATCCTTCGCCTCTCCGGGCGGTGTGACAGATGCCTGTCATACGGCGGTGCCCTGCCCGAATGGGCTGTGTCTCCGGTGGGTGTGCACGGCCCCCCACCCACCCCCCGCCCCTGCCAGCCCAGCCGAGCCCTCTCTAGCTCAGCCCCCGGCAATGTGCTGCGCTCTCTTCTCGCCTGCCTGGAAGGGCTCATCTACACTTTCGGCTCCTCCAGACTTTCTCTGCTTTTGCCGTACAGAGGCACCCTCCCTCCGGTCCGGCTCCTCCCGTGCCTGCCTCTGTCTCGGCGCTATCCCGTTAAAAGGCTGCTGCTTCTGCTCCGCTGAACCAGTGCGTTGGCTGACTTGATCTGGGATGAAGGCTGGAGTTTATCGGCGAGGGAAAGGAGAACTCTAGGCAGCTTTCCATTTGCAAAGTGAGCAGTAATTGCAAGAAGACAGCCTCCCCAGTTGGAATCAATAGTCTGCTTTCTTGCTGCTAAGGGCACTTTGGAGCAGCAGTAGGTCACTGAAGTAACTCCGGCACACTGCTGACTGCGGAGTTGTAAAGAACTACACGCAAGTGGCTGCAGTAGTGCTGGAAAACGCTTGGCTGTTGCTACCTGGGACACAATAGTTGTCAAATCATTAGAGCTTCGCTTCTGGTCCTCTCCTTTCATTGCATAGAGAGGGTCATTCTTTGGAGGGATGAGGATGGAGCTGTGATTTCTTCCACTGTTGTTCTAGCGGAGGGAGTAAGGGTAAGGAAAGAGGCTTTAGAAGCAAAACCCCACTGCTGACGAATTCAGCTTTACTTGGATTTCCCCAAGTCTGTCCAGGAACAGAGAATCAGAATGTTAGAGAACCTGAATCATCTTCGGGCTTTTGGGGGATTTTTCTTTATCTTCTGGACAGCTTTTAACACAGCCTTAGTGGATGTGGTTGGATCGGAGCAGCAGATCCCCTTGTCTGTGTAAGTGCTTTTGTGCTATTGCTTTCAGGACCATGTTCAAGGATGAGAACTTGACTGCTCAAGTTCTTATCTTTTTGAATTGCAGATATTTGACTGTTTGAGGCACCTTTACTTCTCTCTCTCAGCTGTGTTTAAAGTGGTAGTCTCTAATGTGCTCAGCACTACTTTGTTTTTATTGTAGGAGCATGTGTTGGATTATGTGGCCGCAGTCTTAAGTGTTTGTATTTACTGAAATTGATGCTGTTAACTTTCTCGAGAATTTATCATTTTTAACTGTTCTGCCACTTTATCTGCTTCTTTCCTTTCAATGTTTGTTATGTCAAATCACGTTTCTGTATGTGTTGAGTCTTTAAATTCAAACAGTGCAGGTTGGGTAGTTTCATGTCAGAGGCCTTACCTTAGCACAGTGTCTAGCTTGTGCTTCTACTTGAACAGCTTCACTAATCTCTTGCTGTGCTCAGGTTCTTTAGTGAGCTCTAATGCAAAATTGCTAGGATCCTTCTGAGTGCAGCTGAAGCTGTTACTGTCTGTGTTGCTTGCTATGACATGTGTATTACATTTCTTCCTGTCTCATTTTTTTCTTCACAGTGTAAAGCTCTGGGCCTCAGCATTTGGTGGGGAGATCAAATCTATTGCAGCTAAGTACTCAGGTTCCCAGCTCCTGCAGAAGGTAAGGTTCTCTTCAGTTGTAATAAAGAAGGTTATAACAGAGAAAATGGAAGCAGATTTAATTTTTTTTAATGAATAGGAAAGCAGTGCTGTTCATGCTTTGGTCCAGGATCTATTTTTGTATTGCATACTAGTCCCTGGTGACTCTTTGCAGTGCACTGCACTATCTGAAGAGTCCTTGATTAAACTGATATTTTTCTTTTTGGGTGATATTTTTTTTTTTTTTTACCATTAGAAAGTAAACTCCAACACTTATTCCTAGAAGTCTCAGCCTAGATTGTGGGTGTTTAATCTTGTTGCTCCATTTTGAGGATGATGTTTCTGTACAGAAACAGCTGCTCCTTATGAAAAATGTTAACTTCATTTCAATTAATGCTTATTATATTTTCAACCTGTGGTTTATATATGCAATTCAATGTATTGGGAGAAGGCGACTGCACTGTTGTTTGTCATCTCTGCAGTTTTTACAATCCCATTACTCCCCCAATCATCTCAACCCGGTGCTGGGATGTATTACATCATTACAGATAAGAGGAATGAATGTGGTTATCTTCTTGCTCAGCTGCACAGCTGGGTAATATGCTAGTGAAGTATTGCAAAAACTTGAGAAATTGGTATAAGTCTGCATAATTGGGGCAGAAGGTAATAAGAAAGCGGATTTGAGTATTAGGCATATACCAAGGACTGTGTCTACTTTAATTTGAATATGCAACCTATAGTAAAGTTCTGTACTGTAGGCCATTTATTTTTACAGTAGCTGCTGAAAAAATATAATGAGACTATGAGGAACACGTTAAAGACTTTAAGACTTTTTTTTTATGGTGTTTAATATGTGATCCTCAAAATGCAATATGTAAATGGGAAACACAGGCATTCACAGACTACAGAAACACTCATTCAACCCATATGGTAAATTTCTGCTGGTTTTTTTTAGATGTGATTTTTTTAGTTCCAAGTAGCACATGATTTTTTCGGTCTGATTATGAGGAAATTATTCCTTGAACTCATAGCACTTATTTTGAAAGGCTTGTATATGTCAGAAACCATGTAATGGACAGTGCATGTAGTAGTTGAGATAAAAAGCTTATGCTATTCATGTAAAATGAAAGCAACTGACTTAATGATTACTGAAGGCATGAGTTCCTTAGTATTATCTGTCTTTTCAGTGTTGTATGCCCAGGAGTGCAAAACATGAACCTCACTAAGATAAAATACAAAAGTATTTGAGGTCTCTTATTACCTTTCAAGGCCATTAAATGGCTTCACTTCTGCTTTTGGGGCAAAGTTTTATTTGTCTTCCAGCTCACATTCTTTAAGTCTGTGTAATTCTATATCATCACATTTTTGTATGAACTCAAATTTATAAAGCAGATGGACCTTTCAGTTTTGATTAGCATCTAATCAAGTATTATTAAAAGGCTTTAATTTTTTTATTGGGCCATAACAAACAGGTACCTTTATTTTACTTTGGAACTGTTCCATGCACAGCCATTATTGAACTAAAATAAATTTAAAAAACAAACCTACCAAATATAGGTGGGTCAACATTTGTTATAAAAATGAAATACAATGTTTTGTGGTTGTACTAAAATCCACAAAGAACCAGTACAAGATCCTTAATAATTTTTTCTCTTCCTCATAGTAGATATATACTGCTCTCATCCTTTCTGTAATGTGTCTTTCCCCTCTGAAGTAGTCAGATTTTCTCCTGTTGGCTGTTATAATTGTAGGTAATTGGAAGCTATTCATTTTACCTTATCATCCTAGTTCACTAACAAATCTGTGCTCCTCTTTTTGAAGGTGGACAGTGTATATTCATTCCAGGCTATTGTTTGTGTTTCTTGCTTTTGTTATATTTCATTAATGAATGAAAAAGGAAAGACAAAACACAGATTTGACAGGTTTAGAGCACTTTTAATCCTCTGTTGCATCTATTTTCTTCCTCACCCCCCTTCTGGTTACAGTAGTTTTAGGAAACCTCTAGTGCTTTTTATTTTAATTTAGGACTCCAAGTGATTCTGTCCTTTTAATCTTACTCTTTCTTGCTGTTGATCATGGCAAATGAGCCTTGATGACAGACACATATCTTTTTGTGGTGTTAGAGTATATTTCTTCTGTAAGCTTTTGTGACTACAAATATATCGAACTTTAAGATCTTCAAGCATTTTCAGCATGCGTAGCCAGTAACAGAAGTTATCACAATTAAGTAGTGATAGCACAGGAGGGCCCTAAATGCAAATACCTTTTTTCTTCCCCACCCCCTCCTTACTAGTCAGGCATCAAGAATCTATTTGGTCTTTACTGTGAGCTCTGAGTGATCAAAGTCAGTCTTTTTAAAGTAAAGATTCCACTTTGAGAAACAATGCGGCTTCTAATATTACTGGAGGAATCCACGTTTTCTGATTATGAATTAAACACTGTTAAACAATGATGATATAAAATGTGTGTATAATTATCTATCTAGGTAGTATGGATTTCTCAATTACCAGCTACTTTGTAGTGCCACTTAGTTTAATAAAGGCTTCCTAAATGAAAAATTAATGTAAAGGTTACTTGATTCATTCGGTTAGCATATGCAAAGGGATGCTCTTGAAATCAAAGCATCATTGACAACCTCAACTGCCCAAATGTTTTGTGTTAGGAGTTATTTGACCCATGCTAAAATTTCATTGAGCAAATGATGATGTACAGGATACTCAGAAAAGCAAAATTTTGCTAGATTAGAGCTGGGAATATTGATCTAGTTGTTATAACTCTTAAGTCTTGCTGTACTGTGAACATCAAATGAGTAGCCAGCATTGCTGTCCTCTTGAGATTCAAAAAGATGCATGAGAATATTTTTGGGTTTTTTCAACGTTTTTCTTAAAAACACTTTATCTTAATAGACTGTTTTATTATTTTGTTGCATTATGACAATCTTATGGAATTAAGTTGTTATGCCTCCTAGGAGTATATGGGATGTATGATTTTTCCTGAAATTGACTTTAGGTGAAAACCAGGCACTTCTAAAAAGCTCTTTTTAAAAAGATCTGTTTTTATTTGAATCTTGACACTACTTTAAACTTTTTTTCAAACACTATGGTTATATTTAGTGAGCACTGTAGTAAATGTGAAAGCATAGCCCACTGGCAAAGCCAGGCTCTGAGTATAGGATGCGAAGCAGGAGTTAGGTGCCAGGAAGATACTCATGTCAGATGCTGTGATTAGAATTTTGGAGGAACAGACTTAGGGGAATGCTATTGCTCACATTACTGTGTCCATGATAATAATGTAGTTTTAGTTTCACATTGTTGCAAAGTAATAGTAGTAATGAAATACTAAATGAAAGCAAAAAAAAAAAAAAAATGCAGGTGTAATATGCCTTCTGTTAAAACTGTTTTATTCACAGTAAAGCTTTTCTTATATCAATGAAGTGTCTGATGCTCCAAAACCACAGTGTGGTCTATGCTTTCTTAGTTGTTTGGAAAGACTTTTTAACATTCTGAGTTCTGATAAATCTTTATTTGGTTCTGAATAGTCAGTATTTTATTTCAAATATGAACAGTTTCTAACTGAAAATAAACTTTTATTTATTGGTTCTGCCATAATGTTTTCTTACCAAAGGCAAGCTTGGTTAAGGCTACCTCAGATTTTCCTGGTGTAAGTCATCTAGGGGAGCCTTCACTGTTATGTAAATGCTTCCTTGGTCTCAAGCAGCCTGTAGTCTGCATCTGCCTACCCCTTTCAGCAAATTTTCCATTGTTAGGAGCTCTCAAATGACTGTATTTTTCAAAGCAGGTTCTTCAGTCGGTGTAACATTCCCATTTTGAAAGGTTCAGAATTGCATTTTGGATTTGGTGCTGTATCTTGTTAGTTTCTTACAACTATGGAAATGTCAGGGCAAAGCCAATGTAACAGGATGATTTAGTTCAATTAGCATTCATCTGGTGTATCTGATTCATGCAGTACATCTATCTTTAGTTTTAAATTGTATAATAGTGACTTAAATTCTTAGAGAATAAGTCGTCTTCTTAGTCCAATCATCTTGACATTAATTGCTTTTCTTTTATTCAGCCTTATGTTAGTTTTGTTCTTTGTAGGCTGTTCCTTTTTTGCTTGAGACATTGTAACTACTGCTTTGAAGGAAGGGTCAGTAGGGTTGGGGCATGCAATTTAAAGGACAAATATGGACTGGCTTCTTGGATGCCAATTTAGACTTCTATCAGCTGAGCCATTTTAACACTGAAAAAATAATACTGATTTTTTTCATCAAAAATAGGAGAAAAAAATATCTGTAGATATATGATTAACTTATAAAAAACTAAAAGCAAACCCCAACACCACCACTTCTGCAAAACCCCAAACCAGGACCATCTCCTATCTCAAGCAAAAAAAAACCCCAACCAAACAAACAACCCTTCCCAAATCCCAGACTCAAAAAATCTACCAGCAAGGTAAATGATACAGAGATTACCAAAAGCTCTGTTTGGAGTTTATTTATTATGGTTCAAACTCCTTAAGTCTGGATTATGTAAAATGTGTCTCCTAGCACTGAATTAAAATCAAGCATTAGAAAATAAAAGAAATATGCATCTGAGACTCTTAAATCACTTTAATTCTGGTGATTACCACAAATGATGTTTTGGAACTTGCAGAGCTTGAACCTCCATCCCCTTTAATTCTTACAGATCTTTGCGCTGCATGAATTGCAATGTTATTCTCTGTGCCAAAGTACTTATGGAGCATTTCAGTGTGTTTAGTGAAGTATTTAATGTTGTCATCTGCAGACATGAAGCTGTAAATTCCTCTGGATAGATGTTTTAATTTTTCTTTGTTCAAGGGGAAAAAAATACTTGCATTCCTATGCTACTAATACATTAAGTGGAAAAACCTGCTGGGTCCAAGACTAATTTTCAGGTAGCTTATTGATCTGTAGAAGAACATATCACAGTGCTATCAAACTTTTGGTAGTGTGGGGTCTCTTTCAGTAACAGAATGATTTTTCCTTCTTGGAGTTTTGCCTTTTCTGGAGGTATTGGAAATTTTTTT
>VWZX01003754.1:0-67794 GCA_013399015.1 Galbula dea | reverse complement strand
GAGGCAAAGGCTGTAAGCTGAAGCATAGGAGATTCTGCATGAATACACGAAGAAATTTTTTTCACAGTGTGAATGCCAGAGCACTGAAACAGAGTGCCCAGAGAGGTTGTGGAGTCTCCTTCTCTGGAGATATTCAAAACCTGTCTGGACATGCTTCTGTGTGACCTGGTCTAGGGAATCCTGCTGTGGCAGCGGGTTTGGACTAAACGATCTTTTGAGGTTCCTTCCAACTCCTAACATTCTGTGATTTTGTGAGAGGCTTAGCTCAAACACATCTTTGGGAAAGAAACTGGGTGGCAAGAAAGAAACATTAAATTGGGAAAACGGTGGGACATATTCTATTCCATCTTTTCTCTTCAGAGCTATGTCTCAGTGTGAAAATGCAGCTTTCAATAATGCTTCATTTTCATAATTCTCTGTTGCACTAAATGTTCTGTACTTAGAGAAGGAAGAAAGCATGTGGATTTTTTCCGCTCTCTCATTTAAATAGGTCATTGTCTACAAACCTGGCTGAGACTGTTCTTACTCGAGGATGCAGGTGGTACCATCTGTCCCTATGAGCTATGTGCCAGATGATTCTGGCTTTGCTTTGTATGTGAATTTTTTCCCTGCACAAAATTGCCATATGCAGAGCATGTGAAACTGACTCTGCCTAAAACGCAGAGTTGCAAATGCATGAAATATACAAAATAACAAAAACTTCAAGGATTTCTTTCATTTCAACAGCATAACCCCCCCAAATTTTGATTTGATATTTTCCCTCAAAGTGTCTCAATCGGGGTTAATAATGACATCCTAAATCTCTAAGGTAATACATGGGCTCCTTTAGAGGGGATTGGTTTTCTTGCAGTACAGAGGTATTGTTTGCCTAATATCTCTTTCTAGGTAGACTGATGTGGTGTTAACAGGTGAGACTCTGACCTGGACATCGGCCTGCATTTCTCTCACACAGCAAACTAGGCTGTAATGACTCACCAGAAAATAAAACCTCTGTCCTGTGGCCGTGGGGCTGATAAGACACAACAACATGGAGGGCTCATCCATAGAGCTTTAAACTAGATTCAAAGGGGGGTGGGGTTGCTGCCAGGTCTGCACCAGTGGAGCAGTGTTCTACTGCTAGTACTGATAAAGACCAGAAGGCCTCTCACTGACCTAATTGGCACCCCTAGTTGGCATGCTCATCTCACTCCCTGAAATGCCTGTATACCAATGCACGCAGCATGGGGAATAAAGAGGAGGAGTTAGAATTCCATGTGAGGTCAAGGGGTTATGATCCAATTCTGGTGGCAACTACACAGACATGGGTCCTGGTAGATGGAAGGATGACCATGAGCCAGCAGTGTGCTCCGGTGGCCAGAAGGGCCAATGGGATTCTGGGGTGTATTAGAAGAGGTGTGGCTAGTAGGTCAAGAGAGGTTCTTCTGCCCCTTTGCTCTACTCTGGTGAGCCTGCATCTGGAATATTGTGTCCAGTTCTGGGCCCCTCAATTTAAGAAGGATAGGGAACTGCTTGAAATAGTCCAGCACAGAGCCATAAAGCTGTTGAAAGGGGTGGAATGTCTTCCTTCTGAGGAAAGGCTGAGGGAGCTGGGTCTCTTTAGCTTGGAGAAGAGGAGGCTAAGGGGTGACCCCATCTGTGCTTTTAAGTATGTGAAGGGTGTGTGTCAGGAGGATGGGGTCAGGCTCTTCTCAGTGATGGACAGTGACAGGGCAAGGGGCAATGGCTGTAAGCTGAAGCATAGGAGGTCCCATGTGAACACACGAAGAAATTTTTTCACTTCTGTGAAATTTGCTCCTGTGTGACCTGGTCTAGGGGAATCCTGGGGTGGCAGGCGGGTTTGACTAGATGATCTTTCGAGGTGCCTTCTAACTCCTAATATTCTGTGATTCTGTGATTTGCTTTCTTTGCCTGCACTGCCTTCTACTTTCCCCGGACATCCAGACCAAGGCCATTTTAGAGTAAGGGGCTTGTCCTCTAATAATAAATCAGCTTTTATAGCATGACAGAATCATAGAATACTGAGCTGGAAGGGACTCACAAGGATCATCTTTTTTAGCTCCTAATTCTGGTCAGGACAACTCAAGAATCAAACCATGTGCAATGTCCAAGTGCTTCTTGAACTCTGTCAGCTTTGGTGTTGTGACCACCTTCACAGGGAAGTGGTTCCAGAGCCCAACCACCCACTGGGTGAAAAATCTCTTTCTGATATCTATCCTAAATCTCCTCTGACTCAGCTTCATACCATTACTTCTAGTAGGCTCATTATCCACAAAAGTAAAGAGATCAGTATCTGCTTCTCTGCTACCCCTCATGAGGATGTTGAAGACCACAAAGAGGTCTCCTCCAGGCTCTGGCTTTGTCTGGGTGCTGAACTTGATGGACTTACTGTCCCATAGAAAACTAATCATGCCACTGCCTTGGAAAGTAGTGCCCTGGTGGCATCTGAGGTCTTCACAGAGGACTCTCCCATTAACTGTTGCTCCTGAGTATTCCCTGCAGGACTTGTGCATCCACTTTGGCCTGACAACTGTAATGGAGGATCAACAGAACTCTGCCTTTGCACAATAAAATAACAGAAACCTCACTGTAGCTTTTGTCTTAAAATCGGCCTATCAAGCTGGAGGTGCCTAGCGGTAAAGCTCCTTGTTTGTCAGAATACCCATTTTTAGGGGAAATTTTCC
Organism: Galbula dea; assembly: GCA_013399015.1. Lineage (NCBI taxonomy): Eukaryota > Metazoa > Chordata > Aves > Piciformes > Galbulidae > Galbula > Galbula dea. The sequence goes on along the minus strand of VWZX01003754.1, from coordinate 65,113 downwards.
AGGCAGGACACCAGACTGTTGAAAAGATTTACTATTAAATTTGTTTATCAATAAATAAAACAGGTCTGACCTCAGTTAAGTCCTGTGATTCCACTGAAGTCCACTAAACTTAGTCACTGAGCAACACAACAGAGCTCCACCGTGTTTAAGCTCTCAGTACATGTATGCAACACCAGTGAATTCAGTAGACATGCAAATACATATATGAAGGCAAAACTTGGCTTGTTGCTATGTATCAAGGTGCAGGTGGCACCACATGCAATGGGTTTGTAGTCACCTGGCAGATGTTCACGGCTGTCTGAGAGCAGAGAAAAGACTCACATAGTTAATTCACACTTGAACAGTGATCTGTTTGAGAGAAGGTTACACTCATTTGCGTTGATGTTACTTGTCACTTTGAAGTTTGCTGCTAATGCTGGAGAGAAAAAGGGGACACCTTCCCTCCCTGGCCTTCCACCCCCATTCATGTAATTATAGACTCTAACACAGAAATGAAGGGACAGATATTTACTCAGATTTTACATAGTATACACAAACTTTTTCAATGTGCAGGTTGGCTAACTGTTACTTACTGTCTGTTTTTCCACTCAACACCATTGTTTTTGTTCCAAGAGACCTTTAATCTAATCTATTTATCTATGCAGGTTTAAAAGCTTGCACTCAGCATGTATTTTGGAACGTCAGAAATGTATATCACTGTTTCATAAGAAACCTAAATAACTTTGTTGTGAAAGGACATGGGAAAGAGAAGTGCTTAAATGCAAACAGTTGTGATTTTATCCATAGGAAAATCCGAAGGAAGAAATGTTTGTTGACAGCAAAGTTTTTTTCTCTGAATACTATGAGAAATGTCCTGGCCTCCAGTGAATTGCTCATTTACAGTTATTTTCTTCTTTTCCCTTCCTTACTCTCTTTGCCCACCAGGAATATGTCCAGGCAGCTATAGATAATGTTATGGCCACCGTCTCTGCAACATACTCTCATCTGAAGCATAGTTTTTTCAACTATATCGTCACAGTTTAACATCACAGATTTGAATAATTTTTTTGGCAGATTTGCTCATTCTGCCTGGCCTACAAACTCTTCCTTGGCATACAGATCACATTATAGTATTTGGAGAGAAGACTGAAAAGCAGAGCTAGCCTTCTGCTCAGTAGCTCCTGGAAAGACAAGTCTGAGGGCTTAAAATGGGCTTCAGGAGCAGCAGGGCTGTTAAGCTATTGCCTACAAACAGCACCAAGTCTCCGAGAAACCGGTGGTTCTCTCTTAACAAACAGCGAAGGCTCACTGCCACCTGTGGGCAGCGGCTCGCATGAGCACGTAGTGCAATCCTGAAAAAAGTCACAGTCAGAAGGTCACTAACTGCGACGGATCTGGTGATTAAAGTTCCCTTCTCCCTAAAGGAGCTGCAGAACCACTCTTCTGAAAATACGAGTGGGCTGCAGTGTCTGACTTCCATACTGTTTCTTCAAATCAAGCCACCAGGAGCTGCTCACTGGCTTCCAACAGACGGGTCTCCTGGAGGATGGGGTTATGCTAAGGCTGGGCAAGAGCTCTGATCCACGGTCTTTTTTGGTGGATGAAGCCTTTGTGATGGCTCTGTTCATTTTGAGTCCCCTAGATGCCCGTCAGGGATCACCACAAGCGTCTCTTTTCTCAGCCTGGATGCTCTTTTCCCCAGACTTGGAAAAACTTGGAGGTGCTGAAGACTACATCTTCTCTGTTAGACTGGGTTGAAATTTTTAAGGCTTGAAGAACTGTTAGTGGACAGAATGAAACAGGGTATACAAATAAAAACAAACAACAGTTCTAGTCTCATAAGCTTTGTTTTCTTAAGAAACTTGGGCTACAGCTTGAAGTTTACAATGTAAAGATACCCCTAAAATCAGACCTCTGGATTCAATCCAGAATTTGATTGACAGACAACAAATTTTGTTTTGAATCATATGTTTCTGTATGACAACTTTATTGATCCTATTTCCTATGTTGTCTTGTTGGGGGAAAATCAGTCTATATAATTTTCATAGAATTATGGCATATCTCAATTTGGAAAGGACCCATAAGGATCACTAAGTCCTGCTCCCCCTTTCTTGCAGGACTACATGAAACTAAATTATATGACTGAATGCGCTAAGGAAGCAATTCTGTTGAATTACAAATTATTGGCTTGACCTTAAGTGATTTTTAAAGTAAAGTGCCATCAGGGAAGTTCAAATAAAATCAAAACTATTCTAAAAGAAACCCACGGGTAAGGAGTAGCTGGCATTTTTGAAATCAAAAAAACTTTAAAAAAATGTTAGAAACAGGTAAACAACAGTGAATATATATACCTGAGTTTAATTTTTTTATGTATTATTTTATAACTATATTCTGTAAGAATTTATATATCTATGCATGCACATTTGCATACAGTTGTCTTCAAGTTGTGAGGGTTACAATTACGCCTCAGGCACTCATTTGCATTCATGAACTCACCTATAAATTTCTCTATCCCTTAAGTGGTAAAGGCAGAGCAGATTATCTGAGCAGAATCCAACCACACACAGGTGGAGACACAGAAGTCTGTATGTACACAACAGAGTGTAATTCTCTCCATTGAGCCTTTGCCAAATGAAAATATGCCTAGGCGGAGCCTCTTTACATTTAAAATAATCATTAGGAGCTCACTGCATTAAGGGATTAATCACTTTCCTTTCACTGAATCCCATTTCATACCACTGCTCAGCTACAGCTGGGCAGGAGCATAGAGATTGGGGAATGCACCTTTAGAGAGCCATTGATTTCTGTTGATTGTGCTCGGCTGTGCAGACTGGCACGTTGCGCAACACTGATCAGTTAAGAGCTCATGCACTAACTGCAACAAAGTTCGGCCAGACTCCTTGGCTCTAAGTGAGTTGCCAAACACCACAATAATATGTGATCTTATCTTCTTAATAATGTGTAAAAAAACTAGCACAATTTGGAAACTGTATAAATGTTGCTGTCAGCGTTCTTTAACAAAATCATTTATAGCAGCTTAGTTCCAGCTGCACAGCTCCTGTTGTGTCTTTCTTAAATAATACTCCTACAATAAATATTTACAGTGCAGTACCTGTTTTTCCCAAGGGTATAAAGATTTGTTTATGAATTCTTCTTTCAAAAAATCAGTATTTTTTGTGTATATCCAAACTTCTTGTCCTTAACTGTGGGCTTAGCAATATCTGAGATGGCTGTACATAAAAGGATTTAGGACATCTGTTAATCCTGGGATATTTAATTAAATATTACTGTATCAACATAACAACTTACCACATATTTACATGTTGAATAATGTGGAAATATGAAATTTCATTTAGTATCTATTTTTGTGAAGACTGATATTTTTGTCAGTGCTCATGAAACCAAGCCAGAATAGAATACATTTGAGCTTTTCTAACAGCAAATACAAGATGAGCCATAAAAATAGTAGATTCGTCTAATCTAGGGAAAAGTTAATGTATTCTTATGTGCCATATTCATACCTGTTTAAAAGGAGTTAGATAAGTTAGTAGAAGAAGACTTATCAGGGATTATCTGACATGAAGATGTTACCTCTGTCTCTGAAGTCTTCAAGGTATGAGTGTCAGGAAGCTGGAAGATCATGCTGGATGTTATCGCTGTGTGACTGTGGTTTTTCATTTTCATTCTTCTGTAGGCATCCAATGAGACAGAAAACATGGCTACGTTGGCATTTTTCCTACCATACTACAACTATTATCTTGAGTTTGTAGAAGAAAACTTGATGTGACATGAGAGGAATTTATTCTTTTTACGGGGCAACAGTTTCCTCTGGCTTTCTACCTCTGTCACTTTTCAGGCTGGGAAGAAGCTTGGGCAACAGTGATATTGCGGACAGGCACACAGTTTTGAAACAGAAGAAAGCTTGGGGAGTGAGTTCTTGGAAAGGGAGCATATGGACCACAACCCTATGTTGTTCTGCTCATGCAGTCCCAGTTTGGTTTTACCTAATCCTATCACTGTTCCCTTGCTGATGTAACTGTTACTTGTCTTTCAGCAACTGATGGAGAGAACTATTGATGGGAAAACACACTGAACTCTGTTTGCCAGCCTGAATTTGCCGCCTGCTTCCTAGAGATCCAGCTGCCTGCTTTTCCTTGCAGCTGGAAGAAATGTTTTCCCACATTATATACTGTAAGAAGTGGGTTCTGCATTCAAAGCTTGCTGCAGTCATTCCCAGTACAAGGCAAACTTTTAAATTTTGCCTACATGGGCTCTTATGCACCTCTGAGTACTGAAGTATGCACTGGAAAGCTGTGAAACATCACTTATTCCAAAGAAAGAGCACGGTGATAGATGCAAAAGAATGAAAGGTCCGTGCAGTGGACCTCTGAAGAGAAATTTCCTTCGACTTGTTGTCATTTCCCAAACAAATACAGAAGTTGTGCAGCTGCATTTCATGACATTTCCACCGTGCACCAATTTCCATTTCTGCATATATGTATTTGCCTTTCCTCTAGTACTGTTGTGTGTGAGACCTGGGTAGATAACAAATGCAAATATAAAGCTTATAACAGCTTTTTCCTCCTCACGCACCTGCAAAAAGGAGAGCACTGCCCCCTTTGGAGGATGCAAGGTCCTCACACCGCTTCTGCTGGAAGCAAAAGGATATTCTAGTATCACCATCTTTTTGTTTAACTTTAGCTTTCATGTCTTTTAGAGACGTATTGGTGTGTGGATACAGAATAGTTCTGCTTATACTCCCTGTAGGTTTCCTTTGCCTTCTTCATTTTGGTGTAATTATAACCTGAAATGGCCAGAGTGACTCTTTTCTCTTCTGGAAAATCCATGTAGAAAATACATTCAGGACCTGGAATCTAAGTTTAATAACTGCTGGATAACAAAGATCATGGACCAAAGGGACATACTGATACATATTTTCTCCAGCTATCATGCATTACCTGGTCTAGGCCTGAAGGTGTATGTATAAAGATATAATTAAAGACATAAAGAAGAGAGCTATGGGGAACAGGAAGACTTTTATCTGCCTTGTATGCTCTCTTTTATGATTAGTACCATCAAAGGATTACCTTATCTAATGCCTATACCAGGAAACACAGATACAAAGAAAGAGTGGCCCTGGTACTAAGATAGCTGATGAGGAGCTTTGTTGCTCTGCTTCACAGTATGTTTGGTATCCTACTGATACTTGGTGATGATGCAAACTCAGGCAGTGGGAAAAAGCCCTATCTGACTACAAGTGGTTTGCACAGGCAAGATCATCTTCACTGTGCCTCTGGAGATGCTTCCTGTGAGAGGTTATTGCAGAGTGCATGGTTTGTATTTCAAAATGAATGATTTTTTTCCCCAGATGTTGCCAGACACAGATACTTCATCCTTGGTTTGACTCAGTGAAGCACATGTACTTTTCCTACTTACATTGCTACCCAATAGGCAGAAAAGATGTCTCAAAATTCTTACAGCTATAAATACCTCTACCGTAATTCTGCTGACTGCCACCAAATTGCTTTAGGAAAAGGTTCTGTCCATGGAAGTTACCCATCTCTGAGATATAAAGCAGCCTCAAATAATGCACCTTCCAACTGGAACAGTTCTGTCCCTAGGTTACCTATAGGTTTGAACATCTTTTGCTTGTAATCAGCCTAGGATGCCCCTCCCATGTAAGTTGTCATTTAGGCTTCTGGTTTTATGCCAGGAAAATGTAATAAACCATAGAGAACATCAGGAAAAAAGTCACATCAATACATGTGACTGCCTTCTGGATTTTTGATTTGTCCTACCCTTTCTTTTATTGAACTTTAATCTTCCTTTTTTATTTTTTTTTTGTCTCCTTCTCTGTCAATAACTGATTGCAATGTTGTGTTGAAAGAAGAATAAAATTCTAGATGTCCTGACAGTAATTTAGCTTCAAGTGGTCATATAGCAGCATGTTAAATTAACTGACAAGTCAGTCAACTCCACCAATGCTGAAACTCAAATGCTCATACTGAACAACTTCTTCAGCCACCAAATAGGAAAAAGGGAAAAAAAACCCAACAAACCGAACCAACAAACCAAACCGCAGAAAAGCCTTTGTTAACTTGCATTTGGAGCTTCCTTCCAAAATCCAGTTGCAGTTGCTCTCCAGTGCTGTCCCATTCTCATGATCGGTCCATGCTGCTTTGCTGGCCGCATCACACAGTGGTTCTCGTATCTTTCAAACCTCCTAGCCCTCTTGTCCACATAATGCTGCTTCGCTACAGGTAGACGCCCATTTTGACATTCCCTTTTGCTACATAGTGGCCTCAGGTTCTGATTCTTGCCTACATTTTAAAGGGAGAGCAGTATCACATGCAAGATACCTCAGTGACGAACAAAGCAGGGATGCCATCCAGTTCTACGAAGTCCCAAGCCTTTCTGTCTAGGGTTTGACTTGCTGCAGAAATGTCTTTACTTCTATTTTTCTTTTCCTTAAAAATAAAATGTGTTTTACATAATGCTGAACATTTCCACTTGGGTTCAGATTCACTGTATGTGTGAAACATACAATCATCTTTGTTTTTTTTTAATTTCCACTTAAGAAAAAATCTTTTTCATGAGTGTGTGTGATTGACCAAAGACACTGCTGGAACATATGTGTGGTGAATCTTTTGTGGTGTTTACTGCTGAGTATCAGAGAATCACAGTACGGTTTGTTGTTATTGTTGTGGTTTTGTTTTTTTTTCCCCCAGGAGATTGCAGGAATTGTTTGGGAGCCTGACCTGAAGGACCCTAAAAAAGAAGTTGATTTTCAGAAGGTGATAATAATTTTTCCTTTTGAAAGGATATGTCATAACTAGGCAGTCATGCAAATGTCCTGCTTCTGCTACTGCTACTCAAAGGTATACAAGCAAAGCCAGCCACGCAGCAAGAGGGAAAAAAGTAAGTAGCAAGAGGGCAAAAGGTCACTGAGACAGTAGCTGCTTTTTCTTGTCCTCCAGGTCCCCTTTGCTCCCATGGAATGTCCCAGCATGCAGAAATATTAGTATCATCTAAGACAATAAATTTGTTCCTCCTGGAAATGCCAGGGTCAGAGGTTTCCATTGACGGGAATAGTCTACTACTTCAGAGCAAGAGAAATACAGATATCTGGAAGGACAGAGGCATATCTTGATCTTGAGACATGGGCTGTAGCAGTGAGACAGTAAGATGTCACAATTTCTGGATAAAGAGGACAGCCTGATCCCAGAGGGGAAGACGAGTAGGCCCCCATCATACCAAAGAAAAGAGTTACTAGATTACCTCCCCTTATTTTCATTTAGCAATTCAATAATTGTGGATGGTGGCTGTCACTGCTCGTGCTTGCTCTCTTTGGCTAGGGAAGACCTATTCCTGGTTAAATTAGCTACTGCTGGTGGCAGAAGAAGTACAAATAAGAGCACTCAGCTGCACCCCGGAATTAGGTCTTCTATTTATTTTTATGACTTATGAGTTGATTTTTCCCCCTTTTCTATCTTTCGCAGGGAATTTTAGGGTGAATTTCTGCTCCTCTGTCTCTAAGCACTCAGTTGAGGACTGGGGCCTAAAAGACATCCAAAAGGTTTTGCTGCAGAAAGACAGGTAAAGCATGGATTGAATCCCAGTCTGTTACTGGAAGGGGAACTTTAACAGTCAGCTTATACCGTCAATTTCCCTTTGGTGCAGGTATTGCCAGTGTTATCCTGAGAGTTCCTGTGGTTCCACACAAAACCTACTGCCCATCCATCAGCAGAACGCAGGCCTTTTAATTTAGCTATGGTGATATATGTGTAACTGAGCCTAGCAAAAAAACACAAGGAAAAATGCAGTTCCCTACTTCCAACCTCCTTCCCAGCCCCCCAACCTCCCTCCTTCACTCTACAGTTGGAAAGTGAAAACAGAACTTTAGCTCTGTTTTCTCTCTCCTGGTAATCCTCTGTCAAGAGGCCGTCTGTCACTCTTTCCACCTCAATGAAAACATCATCAGCTTTTTCATTTTAAGTGTTGACTTGAGAAACAAACCAGCCCTCATTTGTACCTTAATGTTCATCTAGAAAGTATTTTAAGATTTCAGGTTACACTCAGCAAGCCAATGCCCAGTAGGTCTAAGGGCTTAGTTGGAGCTGGCCTCTTAGCTAGGAATTTGTTGATTTGATACAGTTTCTTTTGTAACTTCTGAAACACAAAGCATGGGGTGGGGAAGGAGCGAAGCTCTTGATTAATAAGAGCATAAAATAAAATGTGTATGTAAAGGGAGGCAAACAACAGGCTGGGAGGAATTGAGTTTGCAAAGAAAACGCAGTCTCAGGTTATTGGAAAATAATGATTAAATAAACGAATAATTAACTCTTAGCTTTTCATTCTGTACTTGTCATGGTCTCAAGCAGGGTTCTGTGTGCCAGTCCTTCTCAGAAATTCTGTCCCGTGCTGCAACTGTGGCTCAGTCAGGAGATTCTACAGGTGTCTCTGTTTACCTACTACAGGAGACCCTGTGGTAAGGTCTTCTTATTACCCTGCACTGGAGTTTACTATGCAAGAAGGAGTAACAGTTTATGAATTTAAATGTAAGAGAAAATTGATGTAACTACTTAAACTCCTCTACCACAGGCTATATGCAAGTCATTATTTACCAGCTGGTGTCATTTAGTGGTGTCTGACACACCATATGTAGGAGAATTGGTGGTGTTTCCGATAATACAGGGTGGATAGCTGCTGGTTAGTATAGATCATTTTACATAGGCTGCACTCATGGTAATCCTTCATTTCTGTCTCAAACATCCATGCTTTTGCTCCTGAAATATAAGCAGCAGGAACCATTTTCTTGCCATACTTGGAGACGTGGTGGCTAGTAAATAGAGGAGCCCAGGGATAGTATATGCTGGCATGACAGAATGGGTCCCAGGGATCACTTTCCATGAGCCCATAAGACCAGACGAGATGGCAGACGATTTGATTTAGACTGAGCATATTCCCAGGGGGTGATTATGGTGGTAACGGTTATTGATAGAACAACTCGCACCCTCGTGAACAGAATCGGGTAGAAGAAGGAGCTTAAATGGTTGTTTAGAAGAAAATCGTACCCTGTAGACATTTTCTGTGCTCTTACGTCACACTAGCTCTACCTTTATTCACTTTTTCTGGGTTTGCACCAGAGTAGGCAAGGAATGGATCACTTATATGGTCTAATATGGTGGCTAAATGATACTAAGCATGCAACAATTCTTCTGGAAAAATTAGAAATCATAAAAACTACAGAAAAAACGTGATGGGGGAAAAAAAGCTGAGTATTGAATAACTGGAGCAATCATTCTCATGGGACTACTTAAAAGCTGTAAGAAGTTGGAAGTGTTTAAGTAGCAATTGTTGAATTGGAGCAGCACAGCTGACAAAGACTGACATTAAATGTAATAATTGGATACTAAGGCTGCTTTTGCTACCACATTATTTAGTAGTGTCATTAACAGTAGGTCCTTGAGGGAGCTGAATAATTTGAGGTTTAGGCTTTTGTATTTTTATACCTACTTTATTTTTGCTCTGTATCAGTTTTTAAGGAAAATGATATAGCCAACTCACTTCAGCAGTTATGTGGGAAAAGACTGCAAAGAGTATAATCCCACAGGCACAGGGGAGTTTAGTGTTTCTCAGTGTAAGAGAAGAGGGGTTTAAAAATGTGCAATTTCCATTACATTGATTTTTTTTGCGTAAACAAAATGAAGCCTCTTAAGGAAAAGAATAATGCTTCCATCATCTTGTTTGTAACAGTGAAATGACAGGCCTGATTCACCATTGTTCTTTACCCATTAATGAAATCTTAAGGAAAGCATATTAATCTTTTTTACTAAGGGTACATTTATAAATTAGTTTAACATGATTGATAATTTAATCCACAGCTAATCTACTTCTCCAGATCCTTAATGAGTCCAACAACTCAATAGATAGTTTATAACCATCTAGAATACATTAATCCTTGTAACTTGGCCATAACATCTCTTAATCCCTTTTTACCTACTTCTACACCATTTATAAATGCAACCTTTACATAATGTTTGAGTGAAATATTTTGTGTTTGTACAACACGTTCCTTTAAAAGAGTACAAAGCACTTTGTAAGCATCATTTAGTTGAGGCATATTACTCCCACATGTTAAAAGAAAGTTGTATCTTCATTTTACTAAGACAGACTAAGAAATAGGGTTACATCCATACTGGAAGAAGAAACTGGCACTTGTGAACTACATCAAATCAACAGACTTCTGTATCCCACAGACTTCCTGCCTGTAACTAGTATGAATAACTTACATGAATTCCTGCCTGTTACTAGTAACACAGTGTTCATATTGTGCTTCTGAAGCCTCAGGCCTAGGCATAAGACTCATGCTATTACAATCCCTTCCTGAAGTGAACATGAATGAATACAAGCCTTCCAACGAATGGTCAGCAGTCCCTCAGGAAGATTTGCTTGAAACTCAGGTCTGTGTAGGATTGTGTCTCTGTGTTTAGTGATCTCGGCCTGCAGTCTGTGAAATTGGCTTTCCTTGTGGACACTCTTTAAAGTGTAAGTGTGCTCTGAAGCTTGAGTTAAGGTCTGTCTCACAAGGAGCTTGTATGTTCAAGTGTGGATGTTCACACGTGATGGATAGTGGCGGTCCCTAGTCCTTGGAGTAGACTTGGACATATGGCCAGCTTTCATTTTTCCAATGCTCCAAGTCTCACTGCTCTCATGACACAGTGGACGAAGCTGTGGTAAGACCAAAACCAGATATCAGGCTTTCTTGCTCCATCTCAATCACAAATCAGTCCCCTCTTCCTAAACAGCCGTCAGGCTGCAAGAATAGGGTTTTGCCATGAATTCCTACACTCCTGTTTCCTCTGAGCCAAAGTCATGCCTGTGGCATTTTCTGAGCTGAATGAGGCAGTGCTGTCTTTATAAGTCCTCCTTATTATTGCCAGTAACAAGGATCTCCTCTTTGCAAACCACAATTTGGTGAGTCTGTTCCATCCATCATGCTTCATCTACCTCCCTCCCGGACATAGTGCACTTCTGCACTTCTAATTGACCCTACAGTCTTTGGTAAACACACAAAGAAACACTTATGGATATCTTCTGTTTGTTCCTAAGCAAGGCCAGTCAGCAAATCTGTGGAGAAAGATGTGTTAAATTTCAAGTTCTGAGCTATTCAGGAGGTGAGGAATTAAAATATAAGTGATTAAACTGATTACGAAGCTCTACTCAACTCATTTACAGTTTCTTGGATGTATTCATATATCTGGTTTCTCACTTGTGACAGGATATTTTACTGTCTTACACATAAGCCTCCTATTCTTCTGAAACCAAGACATCTTTTTCATACTGCTTTCTGCCTAAAAAAATAGTAACCAGTGCTTTCTTTGGATCACTCTTTTGTATTTAAAATGAGTCAAAAGGATATAACAGAATACATTTAGAGAGAGGGAATTTGATAAATACACCTGGTCTGAAAGGCTCCCCCTACCATGGAAATAGTTGCAGCAATGTGAAACTTTCTCCAAAGTATCATGAGTATCTTGTGGTTATTACTTTACCTCAGTGACATCTTAATGAAGCAGGATTTGCAATTGCGGAGTTGGAAGGAGAAGCTGTTCAAGTCAGAGGTCCAGCAAACACACAGCCTCTCTCTGTGAGATCCGTTCTTTGTAAGAAAGTCAGAAATCTCCTAAGGCAGTAAACAGCATGACAGTTGGACCTCCTCAGCATGGAGTCTGTACTGCATTGATAGCTATGTCATCTTCTGCCCAGTTATTATAGTCCCTTTCTCCTCTGCAGAGACTCCAAGAATTACCAACTTGTAAATATAATTGTGGGTACTTTGTTTCTGTACTATAACAAATGTCTTTCAATTGTTATTGACAGGTATATCCAGTACAGACGTTCCACGAATGCCAAAACTTTCTTGTAAGATTCTTCTAAGATTCTTCTTCTAAGATTTCCTGTTTACTTTATAGTGTCTGTAACCTGTTTCAGAGCAAACATCAGTGTTTCTGGTGCCTATAGGCTTGCCTACCAGTGCCCCAGTTTAATCTAGTACATGGCTCATCCTGTTTTATACTGAGAGTCCATTCTTTCCCTGTGCAACGTTCCCTGTTTCTCCAGTGAGCAATTCCCCTGGGAGATGCCACTCTTAGTCATAGAAACAGCTCTGAAAGGGATCAAAAAGCCATCTACTCCATCCTTCTGCCTCAAGGAGAGTTACCTGCATTAGGCCATTTCTGAGTTGTCTTCATTGATCTCTGGCATTGGTAACCTCCTGCTAAGAGCTGTGATCCACCAAAGTTTGCATACCTTTCTATTACTGCTGCTTGTTGGTGAAGATTGCCAGTGTGACTGTAGCCCTAAAGATGTTTTCTGAGGACTTCGTGTACTTCTCACCTTGGTAAACCTGCAATCCAGCCTGAGCAGCTTTCTCCAAGCTTTTGTTTTGTCAGTGGCCAGTTAGGGGTCTTGCATTAATTTCTTCATTAGTATTTTACCCCCCACCTATGTCACCCTCCGGTTCTCTTGTGAAGAGCTCTCCAAAATGGGAGGGTTAGCTTTTCAGCCTTGAACCGATCATATATAATTCACCCTTCTGCTTCAATCTGAACTCTTTGTCTGAAAAGAGATTATATCACTTACATATGGAATGCAGCACCCTCCAAAAGTCTATACTACCATATCATACTTAGTATCCTTTGTCCAGGTCACTTGAAACTATTTGAAAAATGCCTTAGGGATGGCTATTGTACAGAAAGAAGCTTCCATTGAGTGTCAAATTTTTGGTTTCTAGATACGTACAGGACAATCAGCTGTGCAAATCTTTTCTACTTTCCCTCCACACTTCTGTCTACACTCAAGTGTGGTGATGAAATTCATTACTCCATGTTGCTACAGTGGATATTTTTTAGTCCTTTGAAACCTTGGTATTCCAGGTTGCCAGAGAGTCTGGCAGAGATGTCCTTCCTGCAGTACTGAAGGCTCTGTTGGCCAGCAGCTTGTAATGCAGGACCTAGAATAACACTTGCTGTTCCAAATGTGTCTCACAAGGTACATTTAAAAGTTACAGCTCCCCACATTACCCTTTTTGAGAGATTAAAATCGTTTGCCCCTTTATGACTGGGTGAGTGGTCACTTAAATCTCCATGCTTCAGATACATGTTCATGCCTGAAATCTGACCAGGCTGTAGAGGATACCAGGGTAACAATAGCAAAATCAACCCCTCTGTTGCTTTGATACCCAGACTGTCATAGCCTGGACTGCAGTTGACACAACTGAGGGGAGCAAGGGCAAAGGGATACTGTGCTTGCTGGTGCACAGAAGGGTCTCTGACTGTCTTGAAACCATGTAGTTGCATTTAAATAGGATGTTACATGATTCTTCACCTGTTGTAACCCCCCAGCTGCCTTGTAATGCATCCTTTCAAGTGTGGCTTCCTCAAAGCAGCCCATCTGATCAGCTTGGCAAGCTCCTAGCCCATCTGACAGAGCCCAGAAGACTAAATCTGCCCAGTGTGGAACACTGCACAGCCTATGCTCTCTCAGGGGAGGCAAGGTAGCTCAGCAGTTTGAAGGGTTTTTTCCTTTAAAGGGGATCAGCATAACTCAAAGGGGGAAAGTAATTCCAAGGAACATATGAAAGCATTTCAGTCTGAAAGACCTTTCTGAACAATGTGCAAAGTACTGAGCAGACACAGCATGCACTTGGCCTTCTTGCAATACCTATTCTTACCAAGTATCACTGAACAAAACCAGGGAAAGACCTCTGGAGGGCAGCCATATATTTTCAGTTTGTTCTTGAAGGTCTTGCAGTATTTTGGCTCCTCTTTGATCTTTATGGAGCCTGGAAGAGCCAAGTGTGCAGGAGTTATGTATTCAATATGTACAATAACTGTAGGCTCCATAAAGAATTCTACAAATTCTTAGTTTTGGAAAGAGGTCTTTACTCTCAGTCCCCTTGCTTTTTTTAAAGTCAGCACTCTTGTATTTTGTACTATTTTGCCCTTCTTGTTGTCCATCTCACACTGAAGTCAGTATGTAATAAATCGTGGTCGATCCCACTGTGGACAAACTGAAAACCCAGTTACATGTACCTCCTGTAGGTTCTTATCCTCCCTTAATTTATTGCATGTGCTTCTGACAGCTCCTTTCTCTCAGTTAAAGGGACTTGGGAATTTGTTTAATAAGAAATACTAATAATAATTCCTAATAGCTTCTAAAGTTATAGTGTCTGCAGGGTATCTTCTTATAATGTGTTGCAAGTACGTCTTTTTCTTGCAGTCTACTTAATGTTTTTCACACCACTACATACCAGTGGTAGCAGAGTCCTGAGTTTCTGGAGGTAGATAGCTTTCTAGCAGAAAAGAAATCAGTGACACAACTGAAATAAGGAAGGGTTCAATGTTTAGAATCCACAGTGTACACCTTAGGTACAACAACATGGAATAACTGAGTATCCCACAAGACAAAATTGTCTTCAATGATAGAACAAAGTACATGGAAATCTTCATCTTAAAGACATTGCATTAGGTATGGCGTTAACATGCTTGAGGAACATACAAGATAGCAAGAAGACTTCTGTTCCAGGTAGTTTTCAGCATCAAGCAATACAAGTTAGTCAAGTGTCTTTAAAGAGAAAAGAGAAAGACAGTAAAAATATAATTAAACCCTTTCTCTAAAATGATTTTTTTCCCAGTGACTGCAGGCCACATCTTCCCACACTCGCTTCCCTTCAGAAATCAAACTCTCTCTAACTTGGTACTCAAATACATGGTAGCCTGTTCTACAGCTCTACACAGACAAACTGCCAATAAAAGGACTTCAGGAAAGATCTGTTTGGAAAATCAAAGACTGGCTTTAATTTAGGTAGCTGATTTTTTAAATGCAAAAGTAAATTCAGTTCTCCAATTTAGATATGGAGTTAATATAATATGTCTTGCATAATAGGAACAGCAACAGGAAACCAGCTACATAATTAAAATGTTCTGTAAAATCTTATAAAAATATAAATATTAGAGAAGATTTTAGTTCTTATTCATGATTCTATGAGTCTCATGGCATTAGCACTTCATGCATTATATGTCCAGATAAAACATACAAAAAACTGTCTGGAGCATCATTGGAAACATAATTTTCCAATCTTACACTTTCCAATAATGACATACATGGTGATCTGTCTCTAAAGTATACTTCATGGGATACACAAATAATAAATCACTTGGCTGACAACTTTCTATGGTACTTTTTGACATGAAGCAAACATTGTCTTTAGACAATGGTGAAGTTTCATGCCCACAGTTTGATTTCCAGCAGGGCGCATTCCACCTTGAGTTAGTTTTCAACCACTTGCCAAAAAAGAAAAATAAGCTACTGCATTTGGATATGGAGTGTGAAATCACCCGAATGGGAGTAATGTGAGTGCACATAATTGTACACCTGTTAGTTATTTCTGAGAAGCTAACCTGTTCGTGCTACAATAAGGTACAGTGTAAATCATGAAGACAGAAAACATTCAATCAGTTGGACATGGTGATGGAAAAATAAAACCAGATTTCACAGCTTGATAGAAAAATCACATTAGAGTCTAAATGAATTATTTCTACGACTCAAATAAATTATCGTCCAGGCTTACATTGGTATTAACAAGATGAACATTTTGGGGAGAGAGACTTATATACTCCAAGGGAAGGTGGGTGTAAATCACTGCAGTCAAGGATACAGAAGTTTAACTACAGTACGCACAGAGAGTGCTTCTAGACTGGAGGTCAATGAGAAATTTCCTTGATGTGAATAGTACATATCTGGTGCATTTGCCAGTCATAAGCCCACAAAACTTCTATTTCCAGTGTCAAAAGATGATTTGCTGGCATCACATCAGCAACCCTGTGCTTTGAAGATGAATGTAAGCCAAGGCTTTGGCAGCAGCCTTCAACACCATGTCAATAACAGAAGCAATTGTTTGGTGCAATAGAGAAGTGAGTGAGCTTTAAGAGTTTAAAACTTAACCATCCATTACTGGCAGCCCCAAACACCAGTGGCCTGGTGCTGCTTTGATGCTGGCAGCCTGACATGGTGCCATTCCCTATTGGTGGTTGCTGTTACACAGAATTCACTGATGTGTTGTTGTGTAATGGATTGTGTGTCAGGGCAGCACTTTTATTCAAATAAGAATATATTTAGTATGGCAAGCCACTCTTTTTTCTGGGTTTCTGCAGTTTCAAAAAAAAAATCTCTGTCATGGAGCCTCATAATTTTTGCATGTGAGTAACAAGTAAAAATTCTTATATGCATGAATATATAGCTGCTACATGAAACACCCATTCTGTATTGTGGTATGTCCTGAAATGAGGACTGCATCAACAACAAGCATTATGTCACAATGAACATTACTAAATAGTATTTTTAGATACAGCTTAGCAAGCCCTGGGTATTAATTTGACCACACAGCCCTTTTTCCAAAGCCCCAGAAGGTAGTAGGCATCCTTTATTGTCTGCAATAGGTCTTGGATGGAGCTCATAACTTTCTGAACATGCTTACAACCTCCTTTCTGTAATAGTTAGTCAGGTGTAAGACCAAAAGAAGCCCATGGTAATGGATCTATGCAGAATGAGTAGGAGATGAACACAGGGGCAAGGATATGCAGTGGCTCTTATGAAATCATCAATAATTTACTTCATTCTAACGTATTTAAATTTTTTTTATTTGGAACTACTCCAAGCTGAACTGTAGTGTCACACAGCCAAGTTAAATACCTCTTAAGGTCATAAATATGATCCTCAGTCTTTGAATATATCCATCATTAGTGTCACTTCTGCTTAGATGTGCCTTCTGAAGAAGCAATAGGTGGTCCAGAAAAATATTTTCCTCTATTATATCTTCAAACTTATATCATTTGGACTCCTGTGGAAATAGGTCTTTTGTCAACACAATAGGTGTGCATTTGCATGTCAGCAAGGGTCAGCTTTAGCATTTATAAATCTTGCATAAGCACTTCCTGATCTGGGTAGTATTAGGTCATATCTTTTTCACAGAATCACATAACTGACAATAAACCAGTAAATGTAAAAGAGATTACCATAGCAGAACTGGTGGCTGCTTGACTTCGGAGCTTTATTATATCTTGCTTACTAAGCAGTTCCAAACATTCAAGATATGAAGCAAGTTAGATTTAATTATGCTTTATTAGAATATTAAAAATTAATGAACTTTTTTATTAAATTAAGGCTCTTAAAATGGCATCTTAATGTGCTATGAGTAAAAGAGAAGATGATCATCATTAATTCTACTACAGCTAAGAAGGAAAGGTAAGTGTGAGTAAGATCAAACCATTTTCAACCTATTCATTAATGACCTGCATGAGGGAACAGAGTGTGCTGTCAGCAAGTTTGCTGATGACACTAAACTGGGTGGAGTGGCTGACACACCGGAAGGTTGTGCTGCCATTCAGTAAGACTTAGACAGGCTGGAGAGTTGGGCAGGGAGAAATTGAATGAAATTCAAGAAGGCCAACTGTCAAGTTTTGCACCTGGGAAAGACCAACCCCATGTATGAGTATAGGTTGGTGATGGAGCTGTTGGAGTGCAGTGAAAGGGAAAGGGGCCTAGGGGTTCTGGTGAATGGAAGGATGATGATGAGCCAGCAGTGTTCTCTTGTGGCCAGAAGAGCCAATGGGATTCTGGGGTGTATTAGAAGAGGTGTGGCTAGTAGGTCAAGAGAGGTTCTTGTGCCACTCCACTCTGCTCTGATGAGGCTGCTTCTGGAGTATTGTGTCCAGTTCTGGACCCCTCAGTTGAAGAAGTATAGGGAACTGCTTGAAAGAGTCCAGCGCAGAGCCACAAAGATGATGAAGGGGTGAAACATCTTTATGAGGAAAGGCTGAGGGAGCTGGGTCTCTCTAGCTTGGAGAAGAGGAGACTAAGGGGTGACCTCATTTATGCTTTTAAATATGTGAATGGTGGGTTTCAGGTGGATGGGGTCAGGCTCTTCTCAGTGAAGACCCATGACAAGACAAAGGGCAATGGTTGTAAGCTGAAGCATAGGAGGTTCTGTATGAATACAAGACAAAATTTTTTGGCAGTGAGGGTGCCAGAGCACTGGAAGAGAGTGCCCAGAGAGGTTGTGTAGTCTCCTTCTCTGGAGATATTTAAAACCCGTCTGGACACGCTTCTGTGTGACCTGGTCTAGGGAATCCTGGTGCTGCAGGGGAGTTGTACTAGATGATGTTTTGAGGTCCCTTCCAACCTCTAACATTCTGTGATTCTGTGATCTTTGGAGCATGTGCTGCTAGTCCTCTAATAAGAGGAACTGCCTCTCTTTGGAAGGAAAAAAGTGAAACGGTGGTTTAGTATGGCTAGACTGGGGTTTACAGAATTTATCTAGAATAAAACTAACAGGGCAAGTGAAGCCACTTAAAACAAGAAAATATACCCTGGCTGTACACTAGGACTGGCTTTGTGATGCCACTCTATCAGTGGAATATGTCCCAGTGCTGTCTACCCTTGATCCAAGGGGTAGCAGGATGCTGGCCACTTCAATGCAGTTGGGGCTGTGCTTTTTCTGTGTCTATTATGCTTTAAGCAATCTGCTACAATAATAAACACTGAGGTGAATCGTGGGAAGGATGAAGCAATCAGCTGCATTTTCTGCTAACTTCTTCATGACCTGTGCTGCTGACAATATTTTTTATTTTGTCTTAAGCCTGAAACCACAACTCCAGCAAAGTCAACCTGGGAATTGAAAACTAGATGAAATAAGTGTTAATTTGGTAAATTCTTGTACAAGATCCTCTTTCATGATTAGTAACTGAAGTGTGGACACCAAGCTTGCTTGAAGGGATGCGTCTGTCACCATTAACAAGATTAGAGTACACAGGGTTTGGAACAGAGGAAAGCTGATCTCCTAGTGTAGTTTGATGCCTTCAACATGATTTCCAGGGAATCAGCACATCTGTAAGCAAAATAGAGCAAGGACAGGCCACATGAAACAATGTGTGAAAGAGTAGGAGAATAGACAAGACTCAAAGCATCCTTCTGCCCTGCAGCGATGATACCCAGGCTAGCAGGAATGAACAGAACAGAGGGAAGGATAGGCAGATGAGGCTTTCTCACAGGGAAAACAATCCTTATGCCCTGCAGTGAGATAAGCAGCCCAGAGCCTGGAAAACAAAAGAGGAATTTCATTATAGTTTTTGCCTTTGGAAACTGCAGTTGTCATTGCACGATCTGTTGAACAACTATGTTGAACTCAGGCAATTGTGTAAGGTGCAGTGCTCACACCTTCGCCTTTGTTCCCAGCAAAAAGATAGAACAGAATATTGTACACTGGAAAAAAAGGCTTCTAGTAACAGAAACTAGCAACCACTTCAGCTTGAAGATATTAAAAGAAAGGTAGCCATTCCCCAGAAAATCTGAAGGAAGTATGGTTGCATTTCACCATCTATGGGAGAGGTTGTTGCGCAACTTTGAAAACCTATAAGGAGATGTAGGTGCAGGCCTTGGTGCCAGAGGCAGCGGAAACAGTGAAACAACAGAGATATGTTGATATTAAGAATCTGCAGAGACCCATTTGGCTACCCCTGGTTTTGTTCTGGGCAGTCACTTCCATCTGAATTAGGAGACTACAAGTCTACAAGAAATCTATGAGATGTCCTGAATGATTCACTCCTGAAAGAGCAAAGTAATTTATAAAGCTCATATATATATATATTTTAATGCTTTTCTATCTGAATTTATTTTTTATCCAAGTCCAGCAGGTTCTCAGCATCAGACTGACACAATGATAGCTTTGCTCTGTCAAGAGAGAGAAAAGCAGTTTGCTACATGCTTGCCTGACAGACCTCATTATCATCTGTGCAAAACAAGCACTGAAAGAGAAGAAGAAATAAGAAAAACTAACTCCCTCTTCCTGGAGTCATTCATCAGGAGCTTTAGTAGCAAATGTTCCCAAACTTGCAACACAACCTCTTGAAACAAGAGCTGACTTCTTGCTAAATTCCAGTATTAGTCACAGTTCTGTGGTCACAGCTCTTTGTTTTAAAATAGGAACCTTTCTCATGGCTGTGACAAGTTACTTTGTGGAGGTAAAAAAAGAAAGTAGGTGAGCTTAGGCTGCAGTTTTCCTTTGTCTGTCACAGATGACCGCAGAGAGTAGGGCCGAGGGGGTAGGAAAAAAACAAGCTCTCTAAAGGCTGACAGGCACAGGGTTTTCTGGAAGGTGAACAATGCAGGCGGTGTCACCTGCAAATAAGACCTTTCAACACCCTTGGAAAGGAGAAAACTTAAAAAAATTAAGCACCCTACAGTAGGTTCCTAGTGGCTTGCACGCATTGCCAGCTATAGCCAAACAAGTCTGCTTGTATAAGCTTGTTAATGAGGAGAAATATGTCTGAATGGTATGGCATTTGAAGATGATTAATGAGATGGCTTCTGACAGGGTAAACTTTCCTTTTTTTTTGTGCTTGGCTTTAGGCAGCCCCTGCTTACTTGTAGCAACACGGTATCTGGAGATCTGTCATTGGAGCTGGCTGAATGTATAAGAAGCCTTGAAAGGTTCCTGCATCAGGTGACGCAGAAGGATGCATTAGTGTCCGTAATGGTAGCAGGAAAAGTTCAGGGTGTCAGGACTTAGGGCAAAGGTCCCACCAGACATACACCAGGGCTCCCTGTGACCGCATGAAATAACCATATAGAGGCTCATGTTGAATGTGTGATCTCAGCCCTGCTCCTGATGGTGTGTATTCACACCCATCCACCTCTCCTGATCACACTAGCAAACCTTCTGACTCCTAGGGGCTGGAGATCAAATTGCTCTCTCTCGGTTAATCCATAGTGGAGCCCCCCCAGGAAGGAGGCCTCTTCTGCTGTTTTTAGTGCCCCTGCCATCCTTGGTGTCAAATATATGCAAACTCTCAACATTTTGACTCTTGTGCCTGTCATGCACCTAATGATCCATCCATCCACAAATGAATTTCTCTACCTTCTCAAGGAGGAGCAGACAGGACTCAGTCACATCTGGGGGTGCTAGGGTCTGAAAGGGCTCTGTCTCTTGACAAGCCAGGAAAACTTGAGACCAGGAAAAGTGTAGCCATATAACAGGCTGTGATATAAATTCAAACTTCCCGAAAATTTTGATCAGAGCTCAAGAAGTCTGTCATCAGTTATTGAAAGCTCCACCTGAAGCCAAGCCAACTCATCAGCAGGAGAAACCAAAGGCCTCATGCCATTTCCACCTTCCTCCTGGAGGGACTGACATCCCTTCAGACCTCTTCAGCACCAGGACCAGTGCCCTTCTATCAGCTCTGCCTGCTTCTGGAAGAGTTATACTGGCAACAGCCTGCACTATTATTATGGCCTTTACCTGAGACATGAACACATCATCAGCTTGAACCACACCAGCCCTGTCTTCTTTTTAAAGCACTTTTATAATGTGAGAGAAAATGGGAAGAAAGATAACTCATTAAAAACTAAGTTTTTTCCAGGTTCATAGGTCTTGCCTTCTTTACCTCTAAAAGCTTTCCACAAGGAACTTCAGTAGGTAGCACAATTCCTGGTTTTATTATCCCTTTCCACCTTGCCTCCACTGCTAGGAGAACTGCATGTGAACAGAGCTATTAGGGCGTCATAGTGCTGAGGTGAGAGCTTAGGGCTTAGTACAAAAATTCACAGGGTTTGAGGCTTAAACTGTATGTTAAGCATAGTTTCCCCCACCCACCGTGGAGGAATATTGGCAGAAAAGTCAGCAAAAAAGCATGAATTAGCATTTGCCAGCCCTAACTCTTTATCATTCTTGAAGTTAGCAACAGGTGCACCATCAACTCAGACATTACTGATTTCATTATATGGAAAATTACTGCTCAATTGTAAAGGCAAGTGGCTTGTATCTCACTATGTTACTCTAATTGTTCCCACAATATGTATGCCTTTTAATATATATCCACTAAAAGTAGAGCCAAACTTGAGTGAAAATGAGAAATACTGATTGATTCAAAAGAACAGGGCTACAACTTTCACCAAGAAAAACAGAGAGGCAAATAACCACAAATATACTTTATTAGAGGCCAAATCTTTGTTTAGCTGCAGTGGGATAATTAGCAGTGATAGGTATACTTAACCTCAAAGCTCTAAAATCAACTAAACTAGTCTTGGGTAAAGTAATGAAAAAAACAATTTTTTTTGTCAATCAAAAACTGAAAAAAAAAGAGGAGACTGAAAGATAAAGTCAAATCATGGAACAAAATTTTTAAACCATAATTGCAGGTTTGCAAAAAGCAAGCTCACAGAAGTAGCATACAGCTGTAAAATAACTGCACAGGTACAAAAGTGTGAAGGTGCCTTAACTTTGGCATCATCAGCTCTGAATCTACAGGAGTCTATACTCCAACCACTGGCATTTGGGATACCATCTATGAGCTAATTAAAAACAATAGAAAAGCCTCTGAACACTGTGAATGACGCAGTTTTATGGTGTGATGAGGCAAAGGCAGAAGAAATGAGAAAGATAGTTGTCTTCATGCTCCAGACTGTCTGCCCGTAGTAGCTTTTCTCTTTGACAGTCTTGGTAGATCTGGAAAAAAAAAGGGATGAGGATGAGGATGGTGGCAATAGCATGAAGTGAACAGGTTTTCCAAATTTGGAAATTGGCCAGAAGACTACTGCTCTAAGACTACTCATGAAGGAACTCCATCATAACATCTCAATTTGAGGAGGATTATCTTTGCAGCTCTGTTAGTTGACAGATCCTACGACCTTTCTTGTTCTGCAGAGTCTGTGGTTCATAATACAATTGCCTCATGCTGATATGAGTAGCAGAAGCAACAGCAATTTGATATGTGTTTTTAAGTTTTAAGCAGTAGCATATTTAAGTTTGTCTAAATATAATTTAGACTGACTTTCATTTGAAGTCATGCCAAATTCCTTAAAAAGCTTTTTTTAGTATTAGGTATATCTTTGCCTTGTACCTGTAACTTTTGAAACTACTGTACTGTACAGTTATTAAATATGCAGCATTTGTTTGCTACGCTAAAAATGAAAACAACCGATTAGGTAAAAGAAATATCTGGAGAGTCTGATATATTAATTTTTGTTTTGGTTTAGGAAGAAATCTACCATTCAGCAATAATGGAATTAGCACAATATTTGTCTTTGAACGATGATTCTAGAACAGAAAAAATGTGGGGGGTTTTATTTATAGGAGTGGAGAATGAAAACCAAACAGGAAAACTGAAGGAATGTATGTAAGGAATACTTTCTGTCACATGTTACTGCTTGCTTCCAAGGGGAGGTGGACAAAGATAGGTGTTGTGGGAATTTCAATTGGACTGTTCCACAAGACCGAAATGACTATATTGACTCTGTAAATTTTAGTGCACTTAGGTTTTGGATGCAAAGAAAGTTTATGTAATGTTTTCACAACTACTTATCAGCATGTTTAATTTCTAGTTAATTATTTATAATATGCTAACAAGGATAATTAATGACATTATTCTGCCAGCAAAAACAGTCTAGACCTTTCTCTGCTTTGTGGGTGGTTTGTTCATGATGCGATGTTGGTAAAAGCACTCAAGTATGCATGCACGGAATGTCTATTTCCAGCGTAAAGGCAGAAACAAACAGTTGGCTTTTTGTATGAGAGATCACAAGACACACTAGCTAGTAAGAAGAGAAACCATGAAACAGGAATGTATTCTAAACACTGCTTCAAGCACACCACTTGGTCAATCAACATCTAAAGCACTGGTAACATAATGTAGAGAATAGCTTCCAAAAGAAAGAAGCAGTGAGGCTATCACTTAGAGCCAGACAGACTTCTGAGGAGAGTTTCCATGCCTTGCTGAAATGGCGCAATTCCCAGACACTCAGTCAGGATGAGCACATTGCCTAGAGGGTAACACTCGGGACTGCATTCAAAGAGCTAAGGACAACTAGAGAAGAGTAGAGTCCAACAGAGAGCATATGGTGGAAATTATTAAGCTGCCATTTCAGCTTTTTATTCTTTCTCATTATCAAGTCCACAAGGAGTTGATTATTATAATCCAAAATTAATGGTCATACCCTCTGGATATAGCAGTATAAATCCTTCTTGCTAGTTTTTGGAAAGACAAGAGGGACCATGAGGGGTGGAGACCAACTTTTGTTCAGTTGGGTCACGTTAGTGGTACGCAGACTGAGTTCACAAACAGTCAGCGTCACACTGGTTGTGTCTGACAGTGTTTGTGTCCCTCCAGATGGGAAAATGTGTGGAGTGGGCCCAGAAAAGCTGGTAAAGTGTGTGTGTTTGAAACAAACCCTGCTCTTCATAACAATCTTCTATACAAAACTAGGTCAGTATTCTACCTGGATTTGTATATTCAAGAATAAAAATGTAAATTGATACACATTACAGGGAAGGCATGGAGCACAATTGATGAAGTTGCACATGGTCAGTCTGGGCTTTTTTGTTGTTCTCCAGTGACTGTACTTTGAAAAGCCAGCTGAAGTGAGGAGTCTGGGTCAAAAGACAGTGACAGTCTTGAGTCTGGGGGTAGGCACTGAGAGCTGAAAGGCTCAAAAAAGCCAAGAAGCCTCCATAGTCTGTAATGTATGTTCTCTGCCTCAACATTTCATATGAGCTGGTGGATGCTGGAATATTATAAAACAGTACCCTGATCATTAAACTGAATAATGGGTTTTCCTTCTCCAAGAGGAGTTCCAATAATTGTAGGTGCAAAGGATTAAGTATAATGGATTAGGCTTAACATATGGCTGTGAAACAACCTAGTTCAAAGAAGAGAATTTGTTACAGACAACGGGAAGTTAGAACCATTTCCAGACACAGTATTAATACCCTAGTCCTGGTTCCCCATTTCAAGTTCTGCAGCTTTCACTTGGCAACACAGACACAGTTATTGCAATGCTCTCAAAAAACCTCAACCCCCCAAAAACCCCAAAACAACAATCCACAAAAAATATCTGGCTCCCCTGGACAGCTCTTTTGAAGCTAGGTAGAATCATAGAGAACTTTGGATATGAGGGAACCTTTATATGTCATCTAGTACAACCCCTCCTCCAGTGAACAGGGACACCTTCAAGTAGATAAGGTTGCTGAGAGTCCCATCTAACCTGACTCTGGACCCCTTGCAGGGATAGGGCTTCTACCACCTCCCTGGGAAACTTGCTTGAGTGTTTTAGCCCCCTCTTTGTAAAAAAAAAATCTTCCTTACATCTACTCTGAATCTACCTTCTTTTAGTTTAAAACCATTATTCCTTGTCTTTTTTCAAGAGGCCCTGCTAAAATGTCTGTCCCTGTCTTTCTTATAAACTCCCTTTAATTACTGAAAGGCCACAATACAGCCTTCCCACAGCCTTCTCTTCTCCAGCATAAGCAATCAAAACTTTCTCTGCCTTTCTTCATAGGAGAGGTGTTTCATCCCTCTGATTAGTTTTGTGGCCCTCCACTGGACCTGCTCCAATAGGTCCGTGTTTTTCTTGTGCTGAGGACTCCAGAGCTGGACCGGTACTCCAGGTGAGGTCTCATGAGACTGAAGTAGAGGGGAAGAGTGACCTCCCCCAGCCTTCTGGCCAGCTCATGCCCAGCTTTTCATCTACCAGTATCCCCATCTTTCCCCACAGGACTACTCTCAATTCCATTCTCCTTCAACCTGTATCAATACTGTGGATTGCCCTAATCCAGGTGCAAGACTCCATAATTCCTTTTTGAATCTAACGAGGTTGACATGGGCCCACTTCTCCAGCTTGTCCAGGTCCCTCTGGATGGCATCCTGTCCCTCAGTGGTACCAACCACTCCACTTGTCTTGGTGTCATCAGGACACTTACTAAGGGTCCACTCAATCCCACTGTCTGCGTCATAAATGAAGATACTAAACATCACAGGTCTCAGTATAGTAGATATGTACATTATCCCAGTTATCACTGAAACATGATATAAAGATCTGTAAGTTGTCAATGAATGATAAATATTTTCTTTTAGATAAGAGTGTGGAAGAGCTTTAAGTTTCATAGGCTGTGAGTACACAACCTATGGCATTGTCAGAATGGTAAAGCGCAAAGATCAGGGGAACAATTGAGGAAATACCTGCTTACAAGAGGAACTGAATAGTTGTTGGGCATGAGAGTCTTCTAAGTCTTCCAGCTTAAAAAAACTTTTGTAAAGCAGGTCTAGGAGTTCTCTATGCCTCTTGTTCGTAAGAGAGACCTCCTACCTCCTACTTTTCTGCCTTCTACCTATTCAGCTTCCAGAATAAGACCTCCATAAAATGCAGTACCTTCATTCTTAACAGTGTGTAACTTTCAGTTCTAGACTTTTAAAGTTTCCAAAGCCAAATACAAGCAGACAAAAAGCCATTTAAAAAAAATAAACAGTAATCCTAGGAATAAACCCCCCTAAATTTTCTAGATGTAGTAAGTAATGTACAGAAAGCACTTCCATATTATAAAGGGTAAAAGCTGTAGCAAAAAACAGGGCAAGATACTTTGGAAAAAATGTCTATTGGACTCATTTTTGACAAATATTAGAAACCTAAATTAGGACAAAAGGACCTGGAGAAATTCTATGCACTTCCAAACCGCTTGTTAATAAAGAAGTTCTAATTACTTTACTGTGGACTCTGTGATTCCTCATGTTCTTTTAAGTGTCTAGCATTTGGTATTCCAATTCTACTCTTGAAAGGAACTTTGCATTTTAGATGTCTGTGATGAGGTGCTAGCATGTTTCCAACTCCATTTCACTGTAAAGGTTTTTGTTGCATATATCATATATAGCAGTAGTTACATTGAAGAATGATAATACTGCCAGAAAGAGGTCTTCTATGCAAATGTAACTGTGGGCTTTGTTAAACACCACCCACCTACTTTTGGGGTACAACAGAAGCAGCAAAGTAGAAGAGAAAATTAGTCCTGAAGACAGCTGGAAGCTCATCCACACAGGAGACTAGAGCTAAATGTTGTGACTGAAGCAGTCTTCTAGGTGCACGCATGAGGACACAGGAAGCTGACACCATTGCTTCTGCATGGGCTTTCTGCAGACTCCTGACTCAGTTTGCTACACCCATGGCAAGGACCGCACATTGTGGGACTTCCCAAGTGTGGGTCACCTGGGAAGAATTTTATAGGGAGGCTGGTTGATGTAGGTAGATTTCTTAACTGGTTTACAGCCAGAGTTAATTGTCCTTAAGAGGCCTGCCATGATGTGAAATCGGCCTAAGCAGAGTATGCAAGCAAAACTTGAAAAACAAGCCTTAGTTTTTACCTTGGTTATCCTCTTGGCTCCTGACCCCACCTCAGCATTGATACAGGAGATCCAGACACAATTTCTGTTAGCACAGCATAGTCTCTGGTGTACTGATACACATCAAAAACATAAGAGGATTACCAGGAGATCAGAACTGAGTGTCAAAGGTCTGTTCTCCTAGGACTGCAAAAACGTTCTTTATTCTGACGCAGCAGGAAAGCTTTTGGGTTTTACTAAGTATATGCTTGAAAGAAAGAGACGAACTGTACGCTAGGTGTCTGCATAACAAATGCCAACGCACACTGTTAATGAAGAGAATTATGATCTTCCATATTCAAAGAATAATATCAAATACACCTCTTGTCAAACCTGACAAGCACTTTGCTGAAGTGCAATTCCTCTGCAGCAGCAATGACGTCCTGACCTGGAAGGCTGAGATTTATGTCACAGAATCACCTGGAATCACACAATTGTAGGGTTTGGAAGAGACCTTTAGGGATCATATAATCCAACCCCACTGCTAAAGCAGGCTTGCCTATATCGGGTTGCACAGGAAAGCGTTCAGGCAGGTTTTGAAAGTCTTCAGTGAAGACTCCATAGTCTCTCTGGGCAACCTGTTCCAGTGCTCCATAGCCTTCAAAGGAAATAAGCTTTTCCTTATGTTTAGGTGGGTTCAAGTTTGTACTCATTTCCCCTTGTACTATTACTGGGCACCGCTGAAAAGAGTCTGGTCCAATCCTCTTGACCCTTGCCTTGTAGGTATTTATAAGCATTGACAAGATCCCTCTCAGTCTTCTCTTCTTCAAGCTAGAGTCAGGTCTCTCAGCCTTTTTTCATAAAAGAGATGCTTCAGTCCCCTTATCTCTGTAGACTTCTGCTGGACTCTCTCCAGTAGCTCCCTATCTGTCTTGAACTGGGGAGCCCAGAACAAGACACAATACTCAAGATGTGGCCTCACTAGGGCTGAGAGAAGGGAAGAAAAACTTCCCTCAACTTGCTGGTCACACTTTTCATCCCAGGATACCATTGGCCTTCTTGGCCACAGGAGCACACTGCTGGTTCAGTAGTTAACTTGCCTACGAGGACTCCCAGGGGAGCTGCTTTCCAGAAGGTCAGCCCCTAACCTGTACTGGTGCAGGGGGTTGTTCCTCCCCATGGTGCAGGACTCTACACTTGCCCTTGTTGAACTTCATTAGGTTCCTCTCACAGGTCCAACCTGTCCAGATCTTGCTGAATGGAAGCACAGCCTTCTGGTGTGGCAGACATTCCCCCCAGTTTGGTATCATCAGACTTCCTGAGGGTACACTCAGTCCCTTCAACCATGTCACTGATGAAGATGGTGAGCAAGAATGAACCCAGCACTGACCCCTGGGGAACACTGCTAGCTACAGGCCTTCAGTTAGACTCTGCATTGCTGATCACAACACTCTGACCTCTGTCATTCAGCCAGTTCTCAATCCACCTCAATGTATTCTTATCTAACCCACACTTCCTAAGCTTGTCTATGAGGATGTTATGGGAGACAGCGTCAAAAGCCTTGCTGAAGTCCAGGTAGACCACATCCACTTCTCTCCACTCATCCATCTAGCTAGTCGCAACATAATAGAAGGCTATCAGACTGGTCAAGCATGATTTCCCCTTTGTGAATCCATGCTGACTACCCCTGATAACCTTTTCCTACACTTGCTTAGAGATGAACTCTAGAATGAATGAGCTGTTCCATCACCTTTCCATGGATAGGGTCGATGTGGACTGGCCTGTAATTTTCTGCGTCCCCTTCTTGCCCTTTTTGAAGACTGAAGTGACATTGGCTTTCCTCCAGTCCTCAGGCATCTCTCCTGTTTTCCAAGACCTTTAGAGTGGCTTAACAGTAACATCAAACAGCTGCTGTGGCACTTGTGGCTGCATCCCATCAGGGACCATGGATTTGTCGGTATCCACCTTGTCTAAATAATCTCTAAACCAACCCTCCTCGACTAAGGGAGAGTTTTTCTCCAGAATTTCCCTTTCACCTCCAGGGACCGGGATTTCTGAGGGCGGGTCTTAGCAGTGGAGACTGAAGAAAAGAAGGCACTCAGTAACTCTGTCTTCTCTGTATCCCCCATCACCAGGTCACCCACTTCATTCAGCAGTGGGCCCACATTTTCCCCACTCTTCCTTGTGCTACTGAGGTACTTGAAGAAGCTCTTCTTGTTGTCTTTAATATCTTTTGCCAGATTTAATTCCAAGAGGGCTTTAGCTTTCTTCTTTGCATCACTACTTAGTCTGGCGATGTTCTTATATTCCTCTGAAGTGGCCAGTCCCTTTTCCCATGTTTTCAGTCCTGCTTATTGCTCTGCTACTTCCCTGTATGATTCTGAACTCCACCATCTTACAGCCACTACAGTCAAGGCTGCCCCTGACTTTCATGTCCGAAGTGTGTCAGAAAAAGCCTCACCAGACTTACAAAGAAAATGAAAGGTAAGATCTGATTTCTGGACCTAAGCCCTTTCTCCTGTAACTAAAGCTAGGACATTCCTGTGAGCTTCCTAGAAATGACTGAAAATGTGTGAAATGGAATTAGACCAGCCTAGTTTCCATGAGTGGTCAGAAATGTCCATTAGGGTCAGCTGCACACAGGCATCATATTGCAAATGAACTAAAGAGCAGTAGCTCTGTGGTGACAGCCTAGTTTTAGTGTGGAAAGATCTAGTCATCCTATGGATTATCACAAGGGACTGCAGGAGTCCCTTGTGTTCCTTTTGGCAATAAAGCTTGAAATTCGATTATTTATGGGCTCATGACTTCAGTTCAGTAGGAGGCATTTAACAGAGACCTCCAAAGCCATGAACCTGAAGTATATTTGATTCTTACCTTAGCAACAAATTGCAGGAATTCAAAATAGAACAAAAGCTCTAACTAGATGGCAACAGAAAATTGTTTGTTTCCTGTTGATACACATTGCATGAAGACTCTTCCTAAATGCTGCGTATTTGCAGAGTGATAGACTCTTGGGAATAGCAATATCTGATTAAATCAAAATATCTGCCTATCACAGCATCTGATAGTGACCAAATGGAGATTCTAGGAATGAGTTACAAGGACAAGCATGTAGTCATATTTTCCTAGAATACTTATTTAGCCTCCAGTGAATAGTTCAGGTGATTTCTCAGTCAGACGTGGTACTGTTGTATTTTACATATCTTGACAGGTTTCTCATCCACATGGTTGTCCAGTGTTTTTTTGAACTTGTTTATATTTTTAGCACCTGTATTGTCCTATAGTGATGTATTTCACAGAATATTCCTAGTTGGTTTTTTATTGTCCTGGTTGTTATTTTTTTGTTCTTTGGGTTTTTAGTTGGTTGGTTTTTTGGGGGGGTGTGTGTATGGGGGTTTTGTGGGTTTTTGTTTGTTTGTTTGTTTGTTTTGGTATTTTTTAAATAAGTCATATGTTAGTTTGATTGGGTACCCATAGCTTTTGTGCACAGGCAGTATTATTTCATACCTATTAGAAAGTTATGAAAGAAAATTTATTTTCTCTATACTTCACAACAAATATCTCTAACTGCTTGAAGTTTACTTTAGATATTTTTTGAAGCTGTCAGTTTAGTAGTTTTATGAGCTATTATCACTGAAAGATATCAACATAATAGCAATGAAGAAGAAAGGGTAACAGGACTGAATGCCATGTTTTAAATACTGAAGCTTCAACACAGCAAACCTTAAAAAATAATACATTAGCAGAATTCCAGTTTCTGCAGAAACAAAGGCATTACTTTCTTCTTGTCCTATTCCAGAGGACTGCATCCTCTGAAATTAATAGGCAGCAACATGAAGACAAATTACTACTGATAGCAGACTATCAGTCTGTGATGTTCACCATTCCACAAAATCGAGAACATACCTTTGTTTTTATAGGGTGGATAACTTCATGAGAAAAATAGCACATACTGCAATAGTAACCATGACAGCAAAAGTCTGAGAAGATTTAGACTGCTCCCAAGCGAGAACTCTCTTTTACACATCACAGTTACCATTATCTTGTTCTCCTCTTCCCTATATGTTTTTCTAGCATCATGAGAAAATGGCAACATCCATGAAGTTGGTTTTGTGATCAGAATGCCGATGCCAAAACAATGAAAACAGTTGCAGTTCAGGATAACAAGATTCTCACAGAAATCACTGGAAACATGCCAGAGGGAGAAGCAGAAGATGCTAGTTAAAGTGGACCATAAGTCATTCTTAAAAACTCAGATATTTCCCATACTTTATAAGCATAAGTGAGGCAAAAACAGTCAAAACCAATTGGATGGTATTAGAAGAAAACATCCTGGAAGCTAATGATATTTAGGAAATGCATACTTTCTATACTGATCAGCTAGAGCAGACTGCTTTAAACATCACCTTTGCTGGCACACACTGAATACTGAGATCACACTTTAAAAAGTGCCAAAACCGAACAGCATGCTCTTGGACCAAAAGGTTTCTTCCTTACAGGCTGTCTGGGATTTACTGGCACACATACTCTCCAAACACCATAAAATCAGGTCTTGCTTAAGCCCCCAGGCAGCAGCAATCTCTCTTCCATACCCTCTATGTGCAGCAAAGCTCTGAAACAGTTAAACAGGCAAAATGACACCAGGTTATTTGCCTCTGTTTTGAAGTTTAAAGGAAAGAAAAAAAATCTCTATCACTTGCAAATCCTATGCAAGTTCCTGCAGGCACAACATAAGGGCAAAACAGCCCTTCCACATCTGTGTTTATTATGACAAATACCATTTAATCTCCCAGCCTGCATTGTAACTGCTGGTTATTTTTAAAAATATGACAACAAAGGGGTAAAAATGGAAGGTGTGTCCCACCCTCCACCCCTATGCCATTACCTGAAGAGGTACTTTGAGCAAATTACTGTTCTGGGTAGATAAGCAGCTCTCCACTTCAATGTCAAACCAAGAAAAAAAACCCCAAAAACCAAAAAACCCAAAAACCCCCAAAAAACAGAAGAGGTGACAGTCCAGTCCTGTGTTCTTTACATCTGAATAAGTAAATGCTTTCCCAGCAATGCTGGCACCGGGATGAGAGAAGTAAACTGTTAATAGACAAAACCACTCAGAGAGAGAAAACAAAGTATCAAGTAGGTTAACTTAAACCTTAGTTAAGTGATTCCATCTGTTGAATTTCCTGGTGCTGAAATACAGAACAGGAGAGAAAGCTCAAGTGGAAAAGGGAAACTCAAAATTCTCCGCTTTTCTCTGAGTCCTCCTGTATCAGCTATGGGTACTGCAATCAGGCAGCCACAGCCAAAAGAATCAGGTGGCATAGATGGACATTGTACAAACTTTTGCATAGTGTGAATGGCTATATACTAGGGTGGTTTAAGTGGAAATTTGGACAGAAAGAATTGCCACGTGAAAACCTTAGATTTCCATAATATATTGTGCTGCATTATTTCTATAGAATCTGCTATGCATGGAGCAGGTATTTTTCTCTATCCCATTGTAAAATACCAGAATAAGTGTTCCTGGAGTATCACAACAAGTCTGCATTCTGGCCTATTCCACAGACATCCACTATAGCTGATCTCAAAAAGCTCACTCTAAAACAAATGGTAGCGCCCCTAAGACAAGGAGACCAATAGGACACACCTGCATTTCCTGATATTTGGACAGAAGAGGTTTCAGCACACACCTGGCAACCTAGATACGGGTCGTTGGCTGATGCAGAAACTTTGCAAAACTATATATTTTTTTTAATATTGAATGTGTCTTTATTTCTTAGATCTATTCAAGGTTTTAACAAAATGCTGTACAATATAACATTGGAATTTTAAGATTCTGAGTTTAGAATGTGCAAGGGAAGGGTAACACTAATCCTTGCTGCATGAAGAATGTTCTTAGCTTTTGGTTGTAAAGCCAGGACTTTGCATGGCTATTCTTGGACCTAGAAAGTCTTGTGTAAATTTACCTCTCAGCACTTCAGTATTTATTTTTGGTCCATCCTTGTAACAGATAATACAAAAATAATGCACAAAACTTCTCAGTGATGAAGCATAGGAGGTTCTGTGTACAAGAAAGATTTTTTTCACAGTGAGGGTACCAGAGCACTGGAACAGACTGCCCAGAGAGGTTATGGAGTCTCCTTGCCTGGAGGTATTCAAAACCCGTCTGGATGCACTTCTGTGTGACCTGGTCTAGGGAATCCTGCTGTGGCAGGAGGGTTGGACTGGATGATCTTTTGAGGTCCCTTCTAACTCCTAATATTCTGTGATTCTGTGATTCTGTGAAGTTATCCTTTTCAACACAGAACAAGTCATTTCTCTTTTAAACTCTGAATTTCATATTTTGGTTCATTTGTGAAAATTAAATACTCTCCAGAAATTTTACCCCATGATATCCTCATCAACAACACACACAATGAAGGTGTCAAGCTTAAATGAACTTGCCCTGTGTCTTCCAGTCCCAGCTCAATGGGCAGGGTCAGGCACTTGTGAGTGCATCACTACAAAAAGCATGTGATTGCCTCAGCCCCACCACCAAGAAGATCCTTTTCCCTTCCCTTACATCAGTGTATAGAAGAAGTGTCACAGGGATTTCCAAATGGAAAACGAACCATGAAGAAAATGCAATGTAGCATTTTCTCGTCATATGCATTTTTTTTTCTAGAAACCTGAACTCTCTCTTTGACAGAGTTGTTATGCAAGAAGGTTGTCCCAAGAGAGAATAGACTTGATATTAGCCATGAAGCGGGAACCTCCTATTTGACATGAAAAAGTATCTTTCCATCAGTCAAGGAAACTTTGAGTTAGAAATAATGAGATTATGTCATGCCTCCTCTCAGAAAGCAAAGTAGTCCTCTTGCTCTTGATGGTCTCTTAAAAAGCTTTCAAAAATATGATACTTTGATTAGCTGATATTTCTCTCCATACATGTAATTGTTCGTTCGATAGATTCCCTAGATAAATTAGACAATTGTTTTCTTCATTG
Source organism: Galbula dea (assembly GCA_013399015.1). NCBI lineage: Eukaryota > Metazoa > Chordata > Aves > Piciformes > Galbulidae > Galbula > Galbula dea. The sequence continues at coordinate 30,943 of VWZX01003754.1, read as the reverse complement.
TAGTTTTGAGAATTATTTGTTTCTATTTTTAGCTTCTGTGGCTATCTGGACCTCCTTGCTTTACTTTAGAACTGCAGTATTTACAAAACAAAGCTTTCCCTGACCAAAACAATGTCTACATTTCTTGGAAAAAAGGAAAACAAAAGTTTTCTTTTAAAATTCCTAATTAAATTACATTTAAAAGTTGTTTGATGGTTTAGTGGGAGCGTTTTTAAGCATTGAGACCCGTCTGATGTATCACCAGTTTCGTTGAAGAACTTGAAACTGGAAAGAAATTAGAACAGAGTATCTTCTTCACACTAAACCACTGAAAGCTTAAGCCTTTCAGTGACTTTTTCACAGGTTCTAGGTGCCCTGCTAACTAGTCAGTAAACTATATAACTTGCATGACAGAAAAGTCTTTCCTTATCATTTTCCACTCGAGTATAGACAAAAAGTGCTTCAGTTTTTATGAAACAGAAATATTTTCCTTTTCCTTTTTTTCCTTTTCCTTTTCCTTTTCCTTTTCCTTTCCCTTTTCTTTGCCTTTATGTTTTTAATTTTTTCACTTTTTTTTTTTTTTCCCCATGTTAAAATTCAATTGCATTTGCTGCATTAAGCAAAAAGCAAGGATGTTTTAAGATTACACACAGGAAATACTTCATCAAAAGAGAAAGAAACACTCTAAACATGAAGTAAGCTGGTCTTGTAAATGTTAAATCTGTCACAGGTGTAGAACAAAGCATGACCAGCAAGCAGACTGAAGGAGTGAAATATCTCAAGGCAGAACAGATGGCAGAATTGAAAAGTTCTGAGCTTTTACAGGGAGCTGGGCTTTCTCCCTTTTGTAATACCTTTACAAAAGCCTTCTCTGAAAGTGGAGTATATCTAAATGGTGCGGGTTCTTGTGCTAATGTGGTTTACCAAGGTGAAACTATTTGATCTGTAAAACAATTACTATAACTAGCCTATATTAACATGAGCACGGCTGAGCAGCTGTGTAGACCACTAAATCAGGTGCCTAACCATGATGAAATTACTAGTAGAACAAGTCTCACTGATTTCATCAGGGCTCACACTTTATCCACAGGTTTTTGGTTTAAAGATTTTGCCAGAGCAAAAGAAAGAAAATGTTTGGGAAATCCCAAAAATACCTTTGCCTTCTAGTGAGGCACGTGTGTCATTAACAAACAAAACTGTGTAAAAGAGAAAATCTAAGGTATTTTTTTTCCTAAACCTGATTGTCTCTGACTTAGAAAGTTATATGAATATCGAGGCATAAAAGTATCTAAATACTATTACAGGCATTTATGGTGGAGGGAAACACTCTGAAGGCTACTTTCTGGGTCAGCATAGTAAGATGACACTGGGGCAACCATCTTTCTGGTGGAGTTCCTGCCAAAAAATATTTACTTACATATAGAAGCAAACTACTGAAGAGTAGCCTTGCTGACTAGTCACTTTCACTGCTGCATTTTTCTGTTGACATATTTCACAGTTAAAGCCCAGTTAAAGGACTGTTGCAGGTACAGTAAGCTGGTGGTACTCTCCCTAAATGCACATAGACACACCTGAAGGCCTGGCAAGTTAAGAAATAATGAACTCTGCCTGGGGTTTTTGTTTTATTAAAGAAGCACTCTTTAATTAATGCTAGCTGTTAGTATGAAACTAATTGAAACTCTTACTGTGACCGCATTTTCCACTGCTGTAACTGAGTTGCAGCAAAAATGTAAAAAAATACTTCTGTGTGTAATAATACTGCAAGAGGGGCTCATGGGCAAGAGGCTGATATCAGGGTCCTTGCCTCCTGTTTGGAAGAGTACTTCAACTCTGCTGTACTGTTTCTCCCTGTCTTTCTCATCTGCAGCTCTATTAAACCCTCCAGAACAAAACAATGGTGAAGTATATTGTAAGCCATGTGAGCTCTGGGAGAGAAGAACTGCACACACTGAGTGTTTTGCTAAGCCCCTGAGAGAAGAACAATGAAACAGGAGTCTTGTAAAGGATTTATGACGCCTGGGATTAAGAAAATGTGTGAACACTCTTGCTTAACTAGTCTGAGATAAGAAAAACACGTGGAACACTTCAGTGCAATATTACTAATGTTTCATTGCAGGTGCTAAATAAAACAAATACTTTTATCAAAGCTTTTGTTCCAGGCATCAAACAAACAAACAGAATGAAACATGTAGTTCAGAACTGTAGTTTGCAAACTGTTCCAGTGACTAGAAACACAATGGCACTTCCGAGGCTCTTTATGGAGACATAAGCTGCATTCTCATTCATGACTATGCCTGGCTTTATTTGCAGACACCAGACTCTCATCCAAGCAGTCTTTGGGCTGCAGTTTTCATCAAAAGGTGGAAGACTAGAGATATCTATCACTGAACAGCTAAATAGAAGGTGGGTCTCATTGTTAATCTCTTAGCTCTGAACTTGTTATGTTTAAATTCTTGCTATATCTTAGGCTTTCTGTAAGACCTTGCAAAGGTTATTCTGTGTTTGTGCCCTGTCTCCCAAACCATAAAATGACCACACTAACAGAATCACACAGAATCACAGAATATTCATGGTTTGAAAGGACCTTCCAGATCACCAAGTCCAACCAAAAAAGAAAAAAAACCCTGAACACACCAGACAAATAAAAAAACGCAAAACCCACAACCACCTACATGCTAGAGCGTGCCCTGAAGCACCATATCTACATGTCTCTTAAATACCTCCAGGGATGGTTACTCAGCCACCTCCCTGGGAAGGCTGTTCTAGTGCTTCACCACTCTCTCTGTAAAGAATTTCTTCCTAATATCTGATCTAAACCTCCCCTGTTGCAACTTCAGACCTTTTCCTCTTGTCCTGTCAATAGTTACTAGGGAGAAGAGGCCAACACCCACCTCCCACCAACCTCCTTTCAGCTAGTTATAGAGGGCAATGAGGTCCCCCCTCAGCCTCCTCTTCTCCAAACTAAACACACCCAGCTCCCTCAGCCTCTCCTCATACGACTTGTTCTCTACCCACTCACAAGCTTGGTAGCTCTCCTCTGGAGACACTTCAGCATCTCAATGTATTTCCTATAATGAGGGGCCCAGAACTGAACACAGTACTTGAGATGAGGCCTCACAAGTGCTGAGTACAAAGGCATGACAACTTCCCTTCTCCTGCTGACCATGCAATTCCTGATACAAGCCAGGATGCCCTTGGCCTTCTTGGCCACCTGGGCACATTGCTGGCTCACATTAAGTCAGCTGTCCACAAGNCTCCCCTGTTGCAACTTCAGACCTTTTCCTCTTGTCCTGTCAATAGTTACTAGGGAGAAGAGGCCAACACCCACCTCCCACCAACCTCCTTTCAGCTAGTTATAGAGGGCAATGAGGTCCCCCCTCAGCCTCCTCTTCTCCAAACTAAACACACCCAGCTCCCTCAGCCTCTCCTCATACGACTTGTTCTCTACCCACTCACAAGCTTGGTAGCTCTCCTCTGGAGACACTTCAGCATCTCAATGTATTTCCTATAATGAGGGGCCCAGAACTGAACACAGTACTTGAGATGAAGCCTCACAAGTGCTGAGTACAAAGGCATGACAACTTCCCTTCTCCTGCTGACCATGCAATTCCTGATACAAGCCAGGATGCCCTTGGCCTTCTTGGCCACCTGGGCACATTGCTGGCTCACATTAAGTCAGCTGTCCACAAGCACACCCAGGTTCTTTTCTGCTGGGCAGCTTTCCAGCCACTCACCTCCAAGCTTGTAGCATTGCCTGGGGTTGTTGTGACCGAAATGCAGGATCTCTCAGTGGAGTAATATCTTTTTCAATAGAAAGGCACCAAATGACTATTTGGCTTGGTATCAGGAATGACAAGGACCACAGATCGTTTCCCTGTGCCTCTTGCACCATCTCACCATTGAAGCAGTACTTTTGGAAAGTACATAGAATTGTCTTAAATGCAGAGGTCTAGAGATTCAGCAATATGATATAAGCACAGAGATTTATACTGCACTTATAAAGCTATTTGCTCTTATCCTGGTTTAGACTGAGATAGAGCTGATTTTCTTTTCTTCTTAGTAGCTTGCTTCTTACTATCTAGAGTAGTGCTATGTATGAGACATGTATGAAAAACATTCATATTCAGTGTGAGGCAAATGTGGAAAATATACCGATGTTTTTAATTATGGCTAATGAATCGAGGACTTTTCAATTTCCCATGTACAGCTATTGTGTAGGAGCGCAAGAAGCTGGGGTGGGGGAGAATAGCCAGGACAGCTGACCCAAAGTAGCCTAAGGGATATTTCATAACATAGAATGGCCATCTTAGCCAGAGTGATCATGAGGCAGTTGAGTTCAGAATCCTTGCTGATAGGAGGAAAAATGTTAGCAGAACCTCTATTATGGATATGAGAAGAGCGGACTTTAAGCTACTCAGGGAACTAGTTAGTAAAGTCCCCAGAAATAATGTTTTTGAAAGTGTTGAGGTCCATCAGTGTTGGTCACTTTTTAAGTATCACCTCCTACAAGCTCAAGAACACGCCATTCCAAAATGTAGAAAGTCAAGTAGATGAGGCAGAAGGCCAGTTTGGCTGAAGAGGAGTGTTGTCCTGAAAATTAGGCAGAAAAGTGCAAAGTAGAAGTTAGGTCAGCTTACTTGGGAAGACTACAGAGATTGTGCTTGCCACTGTAGAGATAAAATTCGTGCAGCTAAAGCTCAGTTGGAACTGAGGCTGGCCAGAACTGTGGTTGACAATAAAAAGAGCTTTTCCAAATACCTTAGTACTAAAAGACAGTGTAGGGCTAACACTGGCCCTCTACAGAACAAGGATAGGCATCTCATAATCAGGGATACAGACAAGACAAAGGTATTTAATGATTTCTTTGCCTCTGTTTACAATGATGAACCAGATGGTGAACCAGAGGGTACTCAATGTATTAAGCTAGAGGACCATGACAGTGAGAGAGATAAACTCCTGTTTGACCCTGATCATGTGAGGGAATTGTTACTTCAGTTAGATCCCTATAAATCTATGGGACCTGATGGGATACATCCAAGATCCCTCAAAGAGCTGGCTGTTGTTGTGAGGCCTCTCTCAATGATTTTTGAGCAATCATGGAATTCTGGTGAGGTCCCAGCTGACTGGTAGCTGGCTAATGTAGTCCCAATTTTCAAAAAGGGTAACAGGGAGGACCCCAGTGACTACAGGCCTGTAAGTCTTATTTCTGTGCCTGGTATTATTATGGAAAGGGTTGTTTTAGGAGGTATTATAAATCACCTGGACAGCAATGCTGTAATAAGTCATAGCCAGCATGGTTTCATAAAGAGGATATCCAGTTTATCCAATCTGCCTTCCTTCTATGATAAGGTAACTCAGCTAGTAGATCAAGGCAAACCTGTTGATATGATCTTTTTAGATATTAGCAAAACTTTTGATACTGCCTTTAACAGTATATTTTTTGAAAAAATGTCTAGTGATTGTCTTGATAATCACATCACTCAATGGGTGAGCAACCAGCTTGTGGGTCTGATGCAGAGTCGTAGTAAATGGGGTTCCATCAAGCTGGTGCCTGGTCACTAGTAGGGTTCTGCAGTGTTCCATCCTTGGCCCAGTACTCTTCAACTTCTTTGCAAATGACCTGGACACAGGACTTGAGGGGATGGCTAGCAAATTTGCTGATGACACTAAATTAGGAGGAGCTGTTGACTCCCCGGAGGGCAGGGAGGATCTACAGAGGGACCTAAACAAATCAGAACATTGAGCAACCACCAGTGGAATGAGATTCAACAAGAGCAAGTGCCGGATTCTGCACTTGGGATGGGGCAACCCCAGACATGTGTATAGACTGGGGAGAGAGAGGCTGGAGAGCAGCACTGCAGAGAGGGACTTGGGGGTCCTTGTTGACAGCAGGCCGAATATGAGCCAGCAGTGTGCTCCGGCAGCCAGGAGGGCCAACTGTGTCCTGGAGTGCATCAAGAACAGCATCACCAGCAGGTCAAGGGAGGTGATTGTCCTACTCTACTCTGCACTGGTGTGGCTGCACCTTAAATATTGTGTGCAGTTTTGGTCTCCACAATTTATAAAGGATATTAAGCTGTTGAAGAGTGTCCAGAGGGCTATCAAGATGGTGAAGGGACTGGAGGGGACACCTTATGAGGACCGTCTGAGGTCACTTAGTTTCTTTAGGTTTGAGAAGAGGAGGTTGTAAGGAGACCTCAAAGCCATCTTCAACATCCTCACAGGGGATAGTAGAGGGGCAGGGACTGATCTTCTCAACCTATTGGATAGCAATAGGACTAGGGGAAGCGGGGTAAAGTTGAGTCAAGAGAGGTTCAGGCTGGAGGTTAGGAAAAGGTTCTTCGCTCAGAGGGTGGTGGGGATCTGGAACAGCCTCCCCAGGGAAGTTGTCTCAGCACCATGCCTGACAGAGTTTAAGAAGTGTCTAAGTAATGCTCTCAGGCATATGGTGTGATTCTTGGGGTTTCCTTCATGGGTTTAAGAGCTTGACTCCAGGATTCTATTGGGTCCCTTCAAGCTCCAACTATAGTATAGTAGGATAGAATGTCAACTCAGTGTATAAACTGGGGGAAGTTGACCAGAGTTTGAGGCATATCACTGCTCAAGTATCAGTCAGCAGGTGGTGAGCAATTGCATTATGAATCACTTATCCTATTCTTGTGTTTTATTACTCATTCTCTTTCTCTTTTCATTATACTCCTTTTCAGTACTACTTTATGATTATTATTATCATATTTTCTTTTAATGTTATTATATTTTATTTTTCTTTTATTTATTAAATTGTTTTTACCTCAACCCATGAGTTTTACTTTTTTTTCACTTCTCCCCATCCCACTGGGAAGGGAGAGGAGTGACCAAGCGACTGTGTAGTGTTTAGTTGCTGGCTGGGGTTAAACCACAACAGCTTTATCAAAGACAAGAGCAAAACCACCTTGCTCATTTTCAGATCTGTAGTCATTGGTGAGAACTTGCAGGTTTCTGTTAACAGATTCATATTGTTTTGTCTTCTGCAGGTCCTGAACTATAATAACAGCTTTGCCACTGCTGTGTCAATCAATCTTTTATCATTACTATTAGCTATTTATTTTTGATGTTACTGTTTTGTACCCTGGCTTTTGAGCCAAAAGACACATTTCTCTGCTGAAGGTATGGCAGAGCTAAAACAGTCCGGTCACAACTGCTGGAAACATCATTGTTCTTGAACGTGATTAAAAGACGTCTAAGGCATCTTAACTGGAATTTGTAAATGCAAATCCCTGCTGACAAAGACGAGAACATTTTGACAGCCTGAGGTTTTGCAGTTTCCTGTACCTCCACTTGTGCTCCTTCCTAGTCACTTTCTTACTCTAAGCCTTCTATTTCACATACTAAAAAGCTGTGTTGCACCCCTCCTAAGTGATGGAGGTATGAACCTTTGTAGACCTGAAATAAATAATGCAGCTGAGCTTATAAAAATCCAGCCTAGTGTGTCTTTATTAGGCAACAGAATTAGTGATAGTTTCAGAAGCTATAGTTTCTGAACTACTGGAGAAATCAAGTGTTGCATATTAACAGTATCCTTACCACTATTGGTATCTCTGATATGCTATACAAGATGCAATACACATGTACATGTCTTGTCAGAGTAAATCAATTTACACACTGTTAATTATGAAATTGTCCTTCTAAGTAATGTTAAAAAAGACTCTTTCACAGGAGGGGATGTATGGAATAATGTAAGTGGTACCATCTGCTCAGGTTCTGTCCTGAAAAACAGACATGATAGCCCTGTTCAAAATGCTACTCATAAACCTTTCCACCATCTGGCTGTAGTAACTTTTGTTGAAAACAAGTGGTGTACAGAGCCATGAATATCTTGCTTGATAAAAGCAACAAGATGTCACAAAAGCAATAAAACTGACATTTTTGCAAATGCAGCTTCACTGAGATGGGGCACATACCTGAGAAAGAAACAGTTGAGTTCCTTCACATTCCTGGTCCTTGAAGTTAGAAACCATGTTATTATCTTGTGACAGATAGAAGTACTATAGCAGACACCTTTTTTTTGGTCCTTAAAATGATTTTATGGCATTGAAGGAACTAATTTTTTTATACTGTGGGAGCCCATTGCTTTGAAAACTAATCACTTATTTTTATTTAAAGACTGCAGCATAATGGCTTCCGAAGCAAAACTGACAAATTTCGTTTCTAGCTGTTCATTTGATACTCTTCTCTTTTAAACTGAAAAATCATATGTGATTGCAACTTGCTAACAATGGCTCCTACAGGAATGATGTGATGTGCCTGACATGGTATCTGTTGCATAGCATTTTTGAGATTCATTTTGTAAGGCAGTATCCTGAATTAAAAAAAAACCCTGTAGTCTTTGATTTTTACAAGTAATTTATACTCAGTAGACAGTATTTTACTTCTCTTCCTCCCATGCTTATTAAACATTATTGTCTAAAAAGAGGCATGGACAACATCAGAAAAAGCTATGTTCCAGGTGAACTCTGACACAGTGTCAGAAAGTATACCATAAAGTCTAAGTTTGAGGTGGGTACATTGCATTGTGCGTCTGGCTTAGAGGCCTGGGGGAAGAAGTCTTTACTGTGCTATGCTCAGGGAGATTCAGAGCTGTTTCTCCCAAAGAATAGAATACCTATGGTTACAAAGCCACCTTATCTGTTATTATAAATAATTCCTGGTTGCATGCGGGTGTTTAAATGTTTAAAACACCAGATTCTGTTCCTTGCTGGAGCTTCTGATATTTCAGTTGTAAAGGGCTGGGTGAAGAGAAGTGTGTCTTTCTGTTCCTACTAAAGAAGGTCCTGATTTAAGAGTGAAGGCTTCGTCCAGGCAACGGTCCTCTCTTTCTGGTCTCTCCCTTATGTCCTCATCTTTTTTTCACTTGCATTCTTTTGAATGTACTCTCACCTGTCCTTCCTGGACAAGCAGCCAATTTCCCAAAGCACTTTGGATTCCCAGTGTTAATGTGCATCTCTTTTGTTCCTGCTGCCAAACATCCCTCTGTATATCTGTCTCTCTCTTTCTCTCTCTGTCTATCTATCTAGTTCGTATTTTTATATAAACATAAATATCAGATACATAATAGGGCCTAGTTAGACAGCTAGTCCCAAAGTTATGAGATAGTCCCAAAGAGATAGAGGTGGGCAGAAAAAGTTAGATGCCTTCAGTATTTCACGTATTTTGCTGTATTTCACAAGACTTATTTCCACTCATGTGACACTGAGTACTTGAATAGACACTGGCTTTGAAATTAAGAATCTTGTACCGTTCTCTTCCCATCAAAAGAAATAGATTGAGCTATCTTCAGTCACAAACTTCAAAGGCAAAATCAACAGATTAATTCTCAGGTAGGATACTGATGCCTCTGGGTCTTCTGGGACTGATGATAGCTACAGTTTTGAGGACAGCATACAGACAGTGGTCTCTGAGAGATAATGAAGAAGAAAAATGCTATACAGAAATAAAGCACAGAGGGGCCTCCTTTAAACTAATATGGAGATATGCCCAATGTAGATTTAAGCATATAGGACTGGTTCTGCAAGAGAGCATAGTACTACTCCCACAAAACAATGTTACTCAGGCATTTCTAACCAATATTTCCTCCATCCCTAAACTTGGACATACCAAGTTCCCTGTACATGTAATAGTCTGCTTCCAGTAGTGCCTTCAACAGTGTCAAATAGCTAAGAAGCTATTCCAAATCCTGCTTCACTCCAAAATTACAAACTGACACAAGGAGGGACCTGAAGTCTAGCTTCTCTGGTAGGGTTCAGAAAACATGTAGATGTAGTGCTTGGGGACACAGTTTAGTGGTAAGCATGATAGTGTTGGGTAGATGATTGGAGTCAATGATCTCCGAGGTCTTTTCTAACCATAATGATTCTATGATTCTGTGATTCTTGTAGCCGGAGAGATTGCACTACTTAATAGAATAAAATAGATGCTGCCAATTTCCCCTGTATCCTCTGGAACAAAATAACCACTCAAGTGCCCACGGCTTTGCCCACCAGAACTGACATATATGTGGCTTTGGCCTCTGGATCTGCTACTTCCTGCTTCTGGAAGGTGAAAATTTATGTGGTACTGACCTAAAAGAAGGCTTTAGAGTGTTTAGAGCAATAATGTTGTCTTGTATTTTTTCTCCAATATAGGAAGATTATATTCTTTTTGTGGGGATGGGGACTTATTTAGTGAAAAGGTCAGCTCTAGGCCACAGTAGTCTGAAAACTGGATGACTCTGCCTTCACTTCTCATTCTCATAACATCTTTAGGAAATAAATTTTCCTTGTTTGACTTTCCTAAACCACTTTCCTTACTAGCAATACTCTATTCACACAACAGCTCTTTAAGTTAGAAGCTGAGTGAGCTGATGAAGCAACTTTCCATCTAACACTTTTATTTAAGCTCCTAAACAATTGTCTTTTTCCCCCTAACGCACACATGATGATTGTACTAAATAGCTGGGTTTTGTCTCAAACTTTTTAATAACCTGTCTGATGTATTTCCTGAGGAAATATTTATGTCAAAAGAGATCTGAATTGTTTCTTTCTTCAAATGCTTTAGGATTTCTTTTCTTAAAGCACTCTGCTTTAATGAAGGATAAATTGTAATCTGAATTAACTACAAGAGTGAAAGTGACCCTGACAAAGTGTGTTCCTAAGTACTTGGCTGAATTGGGGGCGAAACAATGAATATTTTCCATCAGAAGTCTCTCATAAATGAATCATACTGTTCCCAGATCATTTCTATTAATTAATTTAAATTGAAAGTTTCACAGGTAATATCTAGATTACAGCAAGACAGAATACCAAGGAAACAGCTATGTATGTTTATCCATATGAATAATTTAAAAAAAAAACAGCAAGACATATAAACAAGATCAACCCTCAGACTTCAAGCAAGTTTGCTGATGACACTAAACTGGGTGGAGTGGCTGACACACCAGAGGGTTGTGCTGTCATTCAGCGTGACTTAGACAGGTTGGAGAGTTGGGCAGGGAGAAATTTAATGAGATTCAATAATACCAAGTGTGGAGTTTTGCACCTCGAAAAGACCAACCTCATGTATGAGTATAGGTTGGGGACGGAGCTGTTGGAGAGCAGTGAAGGGGAAAGGGGCCTGGGGGTTCTGGTGGATGGAAGGATGACCATGAGGCAGCAGTGTGCTCTTGTGGCCAGGAGGGCCAATGGGATTCTGGGGTGGATTAGAGGGGGTGTGGTTAGTAGGTCAAGAGAGGTTCTTCTCCCCCTTTACTCTAACCTGGTGAGGCTGCATCTGGAATATTGTGTCCAGTTCTGGCCTCCTTAGGTTAAGAAGAATAGGGAACTGCTTGAAAGAGTCCAGTACAGAGCCACCAAGATGATTAAGAGAGTGGAACGTCTTCCTTTTGAGGAATGGCTGAGAGAGCTGGGTGTCTCTAGCTTGGAGAAGAGGAGACTAAGGGGTGACCTCATCTATGCTTTTAAATATGTGAAGGGTGTGTGTCGGGAGGATGGGGTCAGGCTCTTCTCAGTGAAGCCCAGTGACAGGACAAGAGGCAATGGTTGTAAGCTGAAGCATAGGAGATTCCGTGTAAATACACGTGAGACAGTGTATATGTTGACAGTGAGAGTGCCAGAGCACTGGAACAGACTGCCCAGAGATGTTGTGGAGTCTCCTTCCCTGGAGATATTCAAAACCCGTCTGGATGCGCTTCTGTGTGACCTGGTGTAGCAGGGGTGTTGTACTAGATGATCTTTCGAGGTCCCTTCCAACTCTTAATATTCTGTGATTCTGTGAAAAAACAGCACTGAAAGAATGAAAAAAAACCCCTATTCCCAGTAAACAGACTTTACTCATTCCTACAGCTGTCATATACGAAAGAATTAGGTGAAGGATTCCATATCCGCTCACAGGAATAGGTTCAGAATACAGTATTGCTTAAAACTTTTTATAGGAGTAAAAGGGATTAATTCGAATTTGATGAGATTTTTCTGCTTTTTATTACCTATTGTCAATTAATATGTTTTTTTCAAAAGTAATTCCAGTTTTGGTTTGTTTGTTTTTTCTGTAACGAAAATATTGACTTTCATTGCATAGCTTTTGTGTGGTGCAACAAGTAGCTGCCAAAGACCAAAAGTTGTACAGTGAGAAAGTGTTATTTAGTTTTGCTTTTTGCTAAAGGAAAGTTCTCATCCTTTCCCTGTCACGCATAACCCTCAAAATATAAATGAATCATCTGAACAGTGCCAAACAATACTGGTGTTTTTTCCACCCAGAGCCCAGCAAGAATGAATGTGAACTTCTCAGGCCAGACAGGAGTGACAGTTGAGACCCTGTGGCTCGGAGAACTCCAAATTCCTTTCAGAAAGCATGACTGGGTTGATGAACTTCCTTGAATGGAGTCTGGCATTTCTCTGATCTTTCTACATGTAGTCAGTCTGCAGTCTAATTTTATTACTTTAGTAGGCAAAAGCATCTCTGTTGTAAGGCTTTCTCATGCATTAAGTGTTTTTCTAAGACAAATCTCAAAATAACTTTAACAGATCAGATACTCTTGACAAGAGAATATTCTTCTTGCATGGGAACAGAGCTGTGATGAGTATGACAGAGCTGTGACATACTATGTCATAATGCATTACTCAGATACAATTACAGATTTCTATCAATATGAATTTCACAGACATTTATTCTTTCTTCTCTTAATAAGAATATTTTATTAATGATTTTTTGTTTGATATGCTCTCAAAATGTCTTAATAAGAAAAGGATATTACCTCTAAACACTATTAATTTGGATAATTTTTTAATTTCACTAGTAGTTTGTATTGAGGATTTATCCTTTTTCATGACCAAGCTAAAAAAGAATCTAACAGAAGTAGCAAGAGTAACAAATAAATGCATATCAAGATCTATTCAGACTATTTTCACAATGGTTTGTGAAGGCAAAAAAGAACTTCCTTTTCTATTAGCTTCACATATTGCAATTGCTACTAAGTTATCCTGGTCTGGGTTAGAACAGAACTAATTCTGTTCAGTGATTTTATTTTCCAGCTAAAGCTGCTCTATGTAGCTACTCTCATTGAAAGTAATAGCAATTTTTTACAGACACCGCCTGTTTCTAGCAGTGGTAACACCTAATGTTTAGGTTTAGTACCAGGGATTGGTATGCAAACCAAGATCACTGCTGAATCTTGTGTCTCACTTCGGGGGGTGAAGAGTAAAAGCTGCACCTTCAGGGAGGAGCAGACAGGACAGGTGACCCTAAACTGACCAACTAAGTATTCCATCCCATATATGTCATCTTGGATATAAAACTGAGGGTCAGCTCCTTTTTCTTGCTCTCTTCTTCTCTTGCTCTTCAATAGCCATCATCTGAGGAGAACTCTCTCTGTTCTGCCCTTGATCCTGATCCATAAGTTCCTGCATTCAGTACTAAGGTTCAACCCCTGGGCCTTGCTCCCATCTGCTGCTGGGGCCTTCTGCTACAGTATCAGTGGTGATGGTGACATAGATACCATCAAAGAGGGTTCAGTATCAGTTTTGTACATATTTGTATATATTTGTATGTATTTAGTTTTATCGTGATTCTGTGATTCTGTGTGATCATTAAAGTAGTTTTAGTTTTCTTTTCCAATCCACAGGTGTCTCTCTCTCTCTCTTACTTCCTTTCCCTTCTCTTGGAGGGGGAGGAAAGAGGAAGTAATAGGGAGTATCTGTCACTGGGTTGGTGGTTGGCCCAGCCCTGACCCTCCACATAAGTTGAGAAAAATCAGAGCTCCCACACTGGACAGATGGCTCATATACCAAATATCTGTAAGCGTGGCTTCCTTTCACTCTGTACTCCCAGAATGCCAATTGGTCTAAGAAAACACCTTCTTTTTTCTGTTGCTGAGGTTACTTTTTAATGGATTTCATCACCATGTGTTAAAATCAGAGTGTAGATAAAAGGTACTACCTTGGTAAACATGAGAAATGGAGAAAAAAGATAAGTCAGTGGATCAAACCATTGATCAGGTGCACAAAACTCCTTTCCATTTCAAGGAGCAGGAGGTTTGTCAGTCTGAGTGCGCACAGCCTGCCTGTGCACAACAGAGCACGAGTGGGAATAGTTCTTAGCCAAATCACTGGACCACTGGGTCAGTGTGTCCACATGCATTGCTCCAGGCTGGTTGGCTAGGGCTGAATGGCATAAAAAGTTTCAAGACAGCTCAGTACATCTGTGTGACTGCAATTATAGGTGTGGTTGCAGCAGAAAACAACCCCTAAACTACTGCTGCATCCATATGCTTATCTTCCAAAGTAGCTTTAAGGTGCTTCTGTGTGGGAACAGGTAATAAAGGTCTGTCTCTGCAGGTTGAGAAACTGATACAAACTACCTTCCCTCCTAAAGTTGCTTTGCTTCCTTTTATATAGCTGTAAAGAAAAAAATGGAAAGGTGTGGTATCTCAGACACAGGTTTTACTTCGTGGCTTTAAGTTCTAACCACACCCTCTGTAACAAAAACTGAGTAAGAATTTTCAACAATAGTGACAAAAAGAACCCTAAGATCCCAGTTCTGCAAGAGACATAGTCTGAAACCGTACTGAAGATTTCAGGCTGGCAAATCAACAAAGGAGCCAGCTAAATCAGAGTGAGTAACAAATCTTGTCTATTTCAGCACAGCTTAGCTTCTTCACTGTAATTGTTGTAAATACCCAAGAACAGTTGCAGGGGTAAAAGTGTCTGGTTAAATAGCACATCCATTAAGGAAAAAAAAAAAAAAAAAAAAGGAAAAACCAGGAAAGTGAGAAGTGTGGCCATAACTGTGTACTAATAATATGACTGATCATAGTGTGGTTGGGCAGTTGGACTGGTGGGCTCGATGATATTGGAGGTCTTTTCCAACCATTACGATTCTAAGATTTTATGATTCTGTGACTGAACTATTTAGAGGAAAGAAAAAATGTTTTGTATACTGAAAGCAGAAAAGGATTTGTTCCTATTATATGAAATAACTCAGTTTCCTGGTTTTGATTTACATTTACTAGTAACAGCTGCTTGCAGGTCAGGTAATACTAGCATTCAAAAAGCAGCCCTGTTGAAAGCAACTGTGCAGCTAATATTGGTGTTAATTCTATCTCATGCTCTTGGACTCAGCTGCATAGGAAATTATTTAAAATGAAAATACCTTGAAAACTCACTCTACAAAATGCACAAATACCCATGATCTGCTGTCAAAGTGAAACACAGAAATATATTTCTTCTTGCAAAAAATATACTGTATGTATAGTATATCAACCTCTATCAAAGACAAGCCTAGTCCTTACTGCTGCAGAAGGCCTGGGCACAGCTGAGATATTGTATCTCAGAATTGTGGGAAATGTGCCATCCAATGCATCCTTGTGCAGAACCTGCAAACATCTGCAGATTCGTCTGTGCAGGCCGAGAGCTGGGTGACTCAGGGGAATTGATACAGGCTGAGACTGTGGTCAAAAGACTTGCATATCTCTTGGCCCACACACTGTATAGAGAGGGCAACAGTCTTTTATTCCTCTTCTACAGTCTGGTGCTCAACAAGTGATTGTGCATGATACGGAGTGGGGCTCTGAGTCCTACTCTAACCCTTCACCCAAATGTGCGCACATTTGCACATCACCTGCCTGTGTACTCTTGAATATTAGAAGTTCTTCAATGTTAGGGTGGTGAGACACTAGAATAGGTTGCCCAGAGAAGCTGTGGAAGCCCCATCCCTGGACTGGATAAGGCCAAGCTGGACTGGGCTCTGGGAAGCCTGCTCTAGTGGAAGGTGACCCTGCCCATGGCACGGGGGGTTGAAACGGTTGATCTTATGATCTTTAAGGTTTCTTCCAACTCTGACAATTCTATGATTCTATGTTTTTAACTTGTATTCAAGGTAAAGGCTGGCACTAGTTGCCAGAGTAATGTGAATAAGCTAATGAGGAGAATGAAATTAAATTAAGATGTAGTTAACAACATCAAAAACTGAAACCCCATCTAAATAACGTAAACACCTCCCCAGCAAGGATAGATTTTCTATAGGTAATCACTGTAAATAAGTCAGTGCCAGTTTTTATAACAAGATATACTTCCCAAAACACCAGCTGTTTTGCCAGATGACTGTAACACTGGGCAGTGTTTAGAAAATAAATACCATTTTCCTTGTTTTTATCTGAGTCACTGGTGGCCCTTTATACACTGCAGAGTCGTTGTAGCTGCAGTGGAGCCAGAAAACATAATCTGTGTTTACACAGATATTGTGTGCTTTAGCAGTATTTTTCCAGTTGATGACTTTAGAAGTCATCTAGTTCAATCCCCCTGCATTGTACAGGAACACCTATAATTAGACCACGTTTCTCAGAGTCCTGTCAAACCTGACCTTGAATGTTTCCAGGGCTGGGTCATCTACCACCTCTCTGGGCAAGAGGTGTGTTTTCATATGCCACTTCATCCAAAATAAGACATTCAACAGAAGAGGCTCACTTTTATTCCACCAACTTCAGTTATGTCTCTTCAAACTATGCATGATTTTGCAAAAAAGGTGCAAAATCCAACTATTCGCGGTCAATCATACCTTGTTTAACCCTTTGACATACACCTCAAGCAATAAAGTACATGCATTACTCTATTTTATTTCCTCTTGCTCAGAAAGATTTTAGTTTTTCTTTGATAACTTTTAGGATTATGTTGTTCTTTACTGGTGATGTTGGTTTAGGAAGCTTGTCTTCTTTCTGTGAATGTGCTGCTCTCTGTGATACTCTGGAACCTCCTGGATGTCATTACAGCACCTCTCTGGACTACATGAGTTAAGCTCATACTGTCCCCTGCTCAGACCAGCTGGGTCTGCCCTAGGAAGTATGACAGGCTAGAATGTGAATTTTCACATGCATCTATGCATCTCTTCTCCTTCATCTTCACAGAAATGAGAACGAGCAACCAACCTACAAGCTGAAAAATGATAACCCTTCTAGAAACATGGCTGAAAGCTTTTAAGACACTTGGAAAATAAGATAACCAAAACCACTGAGAAACTCAGGGCATGTCTCTATTGCACCTCAGAGCTTGGTGCCAGAAGCAACAACGCAATATTGATCAGGTGTAAGAGGTAGAAGTCCAGGAGACCTGGACTGAGAAGAAATGTAGTCAGTGCAGTGTGGTGCTGCAACCACCTCCTGAACTGGTAGACTGGGCTTTAATCTTTCTGTTAAACATTCTCCATTTGGCTTTGAAGGAGCAAGTCTAATCTGAGCCAGTATCTTTGTGTCCATAAAAGGGATATTTCACTAAGGAAGAGCATAGTGGAGTTTAAGATTGCTTCATTAGCAGTTTCCCAGTAAGGATGGACACAAATCATTACAATGCACAGTAAGATATGTAATGAACTATATGATGTGTAATGATAAGTAATGAATAAAGCAGTTTTTCAAAACCAGGGCTGTTGTTCTAAGAAGACTCCTTGTCACCAGGAAGCTAAAAAGATTTGAGGAGCACCTAGTGAAGAGGAAACTTTAAAATCCTGGCAGAAATAAGTGCATATATGTAACACTTGTGAGTTTTGTATTCATGCTGTGACATTAAACTTTTACATTGATTTTATCCGCATTCTTACAGATGGAACTAGGGACTGAGGTCTGATCTAGCTCTAACAAGATGATAACTCATGTGCCTCACTAGAAAGTGTGGCCTTTCAAGCATTTTTTCTCTATATGGGAATGCTAGAGTTAAAGTAATGGCTTTACATAAAGGAAAGGTCATTGCAATGAAGCAAATTCAGGCCCTTTTTTTTTATTCTTGGCATCCAGCAATGACCACACTTCCAAAGTGAGGCCACTTATTTTTTACCTGACCTCATCAATATTTTAAGAATCCTTTCATGACTGTCTTGGAAAACAGACTATCTGGAGTTCAGTTTTGCTCTAACACTCTTTGGACTAGCACAATCACAGTGATACTGGCAGAACTAAGCCTGCTCTCACACAGATAGACATGAAAAGAGAATTAGGGCCTCACTTTCCATTGCTAACAGAATGGGAAGGTATCAGGATAGTTTCTGTATAGAAGAGCTTACTTTTTCACACAAAGCCTCTGCCTTTTTCTGTCAGATTTTCAGTTTATGATCTGTTACTTGTAGTAGGAGTTCATGAACTTTTGCTCAGAGGACGGCAAGGGTGGAAGCAAGCCTATTGCCGGTGAACTTGTATCTGCTGACATAAATTCACTGTAAAATGTTAAAACTAATAGAAGAAAAATGCTCTGTATGTTTTACCTGTAGCAACATCCTGTATCTTATTGGGCTCAGGGAGAAAAATAGACTCAACTCCAGTTTCCTGCCCTAAATCTTAACCGCAGAGGTGGTGTTAGACACCCGGCTGGACGGCATGTGTATGGGCACTTAGTGAAGTAACAAATATTTGTAGCAGAAAAAAAGAAAACAAACTTTTTCTGGCAGCCTCCGCGGCGGCTGAGAGTGGGAGGTACCGAAAGTAGTGCAGTGCGCATTGCCATCTTGTGGCTCCAGGAGAAATCATCCGTCCCGGGCTGCGCAGGGATGGTCATCCCTGCCTGCACAGACCTGCACCTGCCTGTGGGGACCGTGCTCTGCCACTCCTTACTCCTTCTACATTATGCCATTTCGGCAGCATAAGTTATCGCACGTCTCAGGAAGTACGTCCAGCATAAACAGACAATGGAGAACATTTACGACAAAACGTTCAGCAAAGATGGAATACCTACAGACTAAATAAAAAAACATGGAGTCTCTTGGTGGGAAAAACTTCTTATGTTGTTTTGTGAGTTTGCAAGTTAAACTGTTTCTGCAAAAGTTTGTCAGCGTTATTAGCAACTACAAAAGCAAGGAGTAGAATAGGAAGTGTTGAACATATAATTTTCCAACTATCTTCCAGCTGAAACCAGATCTAGTGTTTGAAAGATAGTTGGTTTATTAAGGAAAACTTGCATGAGAAAAGAGATGTTTTTACATTCACAAACCCCCTGCTTTCTGAATCCCCGTTCTCATCTGGTTCACGCAAAACAAACCTGTTCATAACGTCTTAGTCAGACCCAAACATGCACCCTACATTTGAATTTGGCATTTTCTGAGGCTACATAAAGTTTGAATATTTTGGTGTTGGAATTTATGTTCACCTCCCTTTTCTTTGGTGTCTTGCAAACTGGAGGAATTAAAGTGACTAAAAAAGAAATTTGTTAATAACTTCCATATTGTCAACGTGAAGCAGACTAGAATGTCCAGTTAAATCTCACTCGTTTAATGCTTCTGATTTCCTACTTTAAATAATGGCAGCTTATTAGTTTTGCTTGGAGTACTTTACTTTGTAGTTTGTTGTAAAAGCATGGACTACCATCTGCAGAAACAGAATTCATAACAGCTCTTGAACCTGGGCCCAAGCCTGAATAGTTCCTTCAGCATGGTTATGATGCAACTAATAAACAAGTAAACATGGTAACAACTCAATTTTTAGAACAAGCTGGAAGTGAGGTTTATGGTTGTGCTGTGGCTTTTTTTGTTTGGTTGATTTTGGTTTGGTTTAGGGTTTTTTTGTTTTGTTTTCACTAAAAAGACCGGGAAAGAAATCCTCAAGTCCTGTGAATTAGTTGCCCAAGGACATGAAGTGCAACTCTGGTGGAGCTCACAGGTTAACCTTATTCTGAAAAAGCTTGTAGAAAATTAAATGTGAATGCTTAAGTTGCAGATATCAAGGACACACTTTCTACAAAGTACTGGAGAAAGCAGCAAATTTTTTTACCCTGGAGCTTGTCTGAAGTCATCCTGACACTGTTCTATATCCAGGGAAGACAGAAGTAGTGAAGTACCTGTGAATATAAACAGAAGCTTATCCCTTCAAGGTTATCATTTCAGTACCACTAAAGCATTTGGAGTAGGCTTGTGGGGTTTTGTTTTGTTGTTGATGTTGTTTCAGGTTTTTTTTTTCTTTTTGTTTCTTGTGTGTTTTTGTTGTTGTTGGGTGGCTTTTTTGTTTTGGTTTAGTTTTAATTTTGGGGGGTTTTTTTTAGTCTTTTCAGCCTGCACTCAGCTTGTTTATCAATCCAACAGCTTCTAACACATTTTAAGAAATTTCGGAATGTTAACCCATGCATCAGGGGTCCAAGCCAAGAACTAGATACTAGAAAGTATCAATTTCTTGTACACTCTGCTTCTCTTGTTTCAATTATCTAGAAATCAGAGACATGCAGTAAAGAACAGGAAAAGAATTCTTTTATCTGTGAGAGAGACCCCAGTGACACACAAATCCAAATTAATAAAATAGGTTTATAGACAATTTGTTAGAACCATGCAGTAAGCTGATTTGAAACATATTTTTGCTTTCTTTGCATTCAAAGTATTTGTCCTGAGGAAGAGACATAAATACTGAGCTTCAATTTTGCAGCAGTCACTTCATTGTTCTGGTTTCATTCTTAAAACTGCTTAAGAATAATCTTGCCAGAGAATGAGTGTTTACCTTAACTGAGTAATTTCCAGCTCTCTTTTGTCTATAAATGTTAAAATTTGCTGAAGATACCAACTGATCATGGTATTACCTTTCTTTTATGGGTTTCAACTGTGAGTAAATTTAGCAAACTTGTCTTATAGGCTGTTATGAAGACATCAAATGCCATACAAAGCCTAGAAATTTCAAACTAGTGGGAGATTGAGTTGGCTTATCCCTACATCTGTATAATTAATCCTGGTGCTTGTTGTTCATTACTGTATCCAAGAGACCATTTGATTGGGGGAAACACAGTGTGCGTTGCCAGATCCATACCTGTAAGAAAAGAGGCTTAGGCTGTGAAAATGTTTACATAGTACGTCTTGGTGCCGTATAGGAGGTAGGTGTTGAAATACAGCTGATGATCTGGGTCTGACTTAAGGAAGCTGCAATCTCAGTTACTGTTGCAGGGATTAATAATGATACATAGGTCGAGTTGCAGAAATTACTTTGTCCTGTGATTTTCGGTGTATTTTGGCATGACATTAGAAGTTAGTTGGAAACTCACAAAATATCATTAGAATCCTAAAGTTGTCACCTGTAATCTCTCTGTGTAGATGGAAGAGAGTTTACTTTCTATAAAATGTTCAAGAGTTATTTTAGATCTTTTAACATTACAAATATTCTTGAAGCAGACAGACTTTTATAAAAGAACGTTACACTCCAGGCAGTAATTTCTTGAAAGACATTTTCAAGAGAATTTTCACAGCTTAATCATAACCATTTAGGATATGATTCACAAAACATGCTTGTTTTTTGAAGTAATCAGATTTGCCTCTCTCACAGTGTTGCATATGATATAGGTGGATAGAGTTGCTCTTCCTGCTCTATAATACACTTCTTGCTACACAGATTTCTCTATCATGTTATATATGAAGTCATTACTACTGCATATAATATGCCTATAAGTGTTTTTTTTTAATATATGCACTTAAAACTAACATTAATACATCAAATATTTCAATATCCTGTATGCTTGTATGTCTGCATGTATACATAGAATTCTCTTAGGTATTTGTCTTATAAACTTTGGAGACCACATGGCTTTAGAGGAATACATCATTATTTATTCATTTAGAATTTCTTAATCAAAACTAATTGTTGCTCTGAGGTCAAAACCTCAAAGTTATTGGATACTGGGCAGCAACTTTGATATGCTCCACATTAAACAAATTTTTTCCCCTGAGAACAAGGATTTTAGGAAAGACAGCAAGGGATGGATTCTTTCTTTCCAGGTGGAAAAAGATAATAATAATAAAAAAAGAATTTATGTATCCAGCACTTCTGTTCAGAAAAACTGAAACTATCGTCCAACAGGAGCAGAAGTTGAAAGACCCTTTGGACATCTGCTCTGTTCATACCTGCTATCCATTGTTGACTTCGTAGGAAAGGATCAGGAGCCTTTTATTTCCCCTGACACAAGGAGTTCATTATTCAAGAGACAGCTAGGTAGCCCAAACTCAGTACATTCCCAGATTTCAGAAAGGGATTCATTTCTGCATCAGAGTCAGGACTAGAACAAATACAAAATGAGGGAGTCTTGGCAGTTGATCATCATAGGCTGCTCAGGACTTTTGGCTCTATGTCCATTTGCTCAAACTACCAAAGGAGCTGGGGCAGCAGGAATCACCTTTGCAAATTCTGGCACCTCTACCATATTTCTGTGGAACTGTGATATTACCTTCCTCCCACCCAGCACCATCTCCACTTTCCATCAGTAAATACTTTCAGTATGAATGCGTTTCATACTGCCTTTCACTAGTAAATACCTTCCTTATGAGATCTTATCATACATAGCAACCTCCCCAGGAGGACAGGCATACTGGCTTCAGAAACTGAGGAAGAAATTTCGGGAGTCCTTCCATCTAAAGTCTCTGTAAACTTCCTACTTTAGTTAAGAAGTGATGACTGCAGCCTTCCTGTTTCCATGATCTGATGAGCTGAAGAGTAGGTGGCCTGCTGCATGAGACTGGTGAGTCTCTGAGAAACAGTGCTGAACAGCGCTGCCTTCTAGCAGCTGAGGTATAGGCAGTCTGAAATGTTGATGTAGGATCAGTTCATCTCTACACCTAGTTCAGTCACGCTAGACTCCATCCTATTGACCACAACTCTCTGACTTCTGTCCTTCAACCAGTTCACAATCCACCTCACTACCCAATCAGCCAGACCACACTTCCTCTGTTTAGTTGCAAGGATCCTGTGGGACACAGTGTCAAACGCCTTACTGAAATCAAGATAAACCACATCCACTGCCCTACCCTCATCTATCCATCCACCTGGTTATGTCTTCATAAAAGGCTATCAGGTTGGTCAAACATGATTTCCCCTTGGTAAACCCATGCTGACTGCTCCCAATGACCCCCTTACCCTTGATATGCCTAGAGACAGAGTCAAGGATAAAGTGTTCCATCAGCTTTCCTGGGATGGAGGTGAGGCTGACTGGTCTAGAGTTACCTGGGTCCTCCTTCTTGCTCTTTTTGAAGGCTGAAGTGAAGTTTGCCTTCTTCCAATCCCAGGCACCTCTCCTGTTCCCCACGACTTACCAAAGATGACGGAGAGTGGCCTGGCAATGACTTTTGCCAGCTCCCTGATCATCCGTGGGTGCATCCTATCAGGTCCCATGGATTTATGTATGTCCAGATGGCTTAATTGCTCCCTAACCCAGTCTTCATCAACTGAAGAAAACTCCTCCTGTATTCTGACTTCATCTGGGACCTCAGGGGTCTGAAGCTCCTGAGGACAGTCTCTAACAGTATAGACAGAGACAAGGAAGACATTCAGTAACTCCACCTTTTTTCTATCATCTGTCACAGAGGCACCCACCTCATTCAGCAGAAGGCCTACATTGCCTCTAGTGTTAATTTTTTGGGCAATGTACTTGAAGAAGCTCTTCCTATTGTCCTTGACCTCCCTTGCAAGGTATAATTCCAGAGAGGCCTTAGCTTTCCTAGTTGCCTCCCTACATCCTCTGACAACAGTCTTGTACTCTGCCCATGTGGCTAACCTCTCCTTCCAAGACCTGTAGGCTTTCTTCTTCCACTTCAGTTTTCCCAGCAGCTCCTTGCTTAACCATGCAGGTCTCCTGTCTCCCTTCCTCAATTTTCTATGTATTGGGATGCTCTGATCTTGAGCTTGGAAGAAGTGGTGCAGCTATGTTTTTTCTCTTTATTTGCAAAACCCCACAGTTTTTTTTCACAGAGATATTTATAATGTAGCTGGAAACAAATAGTCCCTGGAAAGTATCCAGGGGGATCTTATGGACTATGGGTAGTAGGAGGAAAAGAAGTTAATATCAGAGACGTGAATATTGCCTGAAATATGTTAGATGAATCCAGGTGACTCTTCAGGTCACTCCACTGCCAGGAATGTTCAGCATAGATAGCAATGGGTGTTTCTTGGATGCCCTTACACTCTCCAAAATCTTGGCAAGTGCTCTGGAAATCTTGTGAGGATGAGCTAACATAAGACTCAAAGTCTATAGCAGTCTGGTCAGGAAATGTTCTTGCAGTGTTTTGCCTTCATTCGCTGTGCCCAGATGACGCGTAGGAGTGTGTGAAAATGAAAAACGATGGAGCAGAGGTGAGGATCAACTTGTTAATGAATACCAGCTTTTTATGTCTTAGAAGGAACCTTTGCTCAGGTTCAGATGGAGGAACACGGGAAAAGAAACCCTTGAATTGTTACCATATTTTTGGCTTGTGCTCTCCTGCCTCGGCTAGGCTAGAACTGTGAGCAAAAGTCTCTGAGAGACCACTTTAAAAACCAAAAAGTCTCCTGAAAGCAGACAAATACGCCAAGTAAGGAAATATGTTGCAAAGCAAGCAATGTCCTGAAGAGTTACTTTTGTGGTCAGCCTGCACTTTCAGCTACCTTTGAACATAAATTCCTCATTGAAAAATTTGTCAATTTGGTCAAATAATCTTTCAGAAGTAGGAAAGCTTGCTATTTAAGGTAGCATGCTGTGCTTTTGCAGCATGGAAAAAATATGAGAAATACTAAGGGAATGAGCCTTCTCTTACCTCTTGGACTCCTATGCAAAGATTTCAAGCTTAAGATAATCTTCCCAGCATTAGTCACTGGGAATTATGTCCTTCCTAACTGTTACTTTGAGAGACTAGGCCAGACTGTAAAAACAAAACAGACTTCAGTGGAATGCCTAAAATTCATTTTCTCACTCAGATGCTTTCATCTCACTTATTTCATTGTGTTTACAGGCTGGCAGGTTTCCTGAGGGCAGTCATGATTTAGATTTACAGTTCCCTGGCCAGTCTGATTCTGAAGAAAAGTTTAACACCTGTAATGTAATACTGTTTCCAAAAAGAGTGAAAAATGTTATGGTCTGAAAAGGAAGCCTCTAAACTACAATAATCACAGTATATCGTGTATCATTGCATCCCATTGCAGCAGCTGATGTTGCTATAACTTCAACACAGTTTCAGTACCCTTTCGCCTGTCTCCAACCTCTTGCTTTAAACTTGTCTTATCATGTCCTTCACCCAGAGGGTTCTGGGGCTCTGGAACAGGCTCCCCAGGGAAATAGTCATAGAGCCAAGCCTAATAGATTTCAAGAAGTATCTGGACAATGGTCTTAGACACATGGTGTGATTTTTTTTCTTTGGGAGAGAAGGGTTGTCCTGTGCATAGACACGAGTTGGACTTGATGATCCTCATGGATCCCTTCCAACTCAGGACATTGTATGATTCATTTTTTGTTGGAGACTTGGCTTTATAAATGTCTCTGGATTTCCCCTTTCTCCTAACTGGGTCAGTCTGGGGAAACTCTGGCATTTTTGAGAGGAAAGAAAAACAACTGTGTGATGGTGCAGTGCCTCTTCCTAGCTACTTAAAATGGCTGGATATTCTTGCCATGTCCTGTCAAGCACAGGAGAGCAAGGCTTTAAACCCTCAACATTTACAGGCTCCCATATGTGTTCTGAGAGACATCTAAGTGTGCTACAAACTTCACTGAGAATGATGTAAAATTCAAGCTTCAAGCTGCCAAGGGCATGTGGACAGAAACAACACCAAAGGGTTACTTTTATATCAAGAGGAAAGGAGAAGTGTCAAAGAAAGAAAGGGCAAATGAGAAAAAAGCCAGACAACTCCACTTGCCTCTGAGCAGACTGTTATTCTTACAGTGTCTTATGGTTTATCATCATATTTAGAAACTGTTCACTGAAATAATGAGTACTGTCATTCTCCACTCACCCCAATGATTAGCCCACTCATGATTGGTTTGAATAAGATCCTTTCAAGAATATGAGCCTTTACTTTTACTGGAGCTTTTTAGCTCCCTCATTTCCAGTTTTCCAGATGCCTCTGAAATTCTTGTTACTAGACCATTTGAAAGCAGGAATTTCTCAGTACGTCTTGGAAGTATCTTGCTCAGTATCTCTATCTCAGTATCTTGCCTTTTTTTCAAGATTAGCTACTGAAGTGTTAAGAGTCTGTGTAGCATACCTCTCTTGTGTGAATCAGAGGTGTCAAAAAACGTATATTGGTAAGTAAGAAAAAAGAAACAGGCCCAGAATTTTGAATAACCACCTGGAATTTAAGGTATTGACATAAATATTTTTATTAGGGGATATTCTACCTTCATCAATAAAAAGCACACTTTAGCCTTCTAAGAAGATATTTAGTAATAATAACTCTATCCTCTGAGGATGGAAATACAAATTAATATATTGCAGGGATACTTTGAAACTCGCATATGATGTTATTCCAGATATGACTATTCTCACTACTTACTATACCCTCACTAAGTGCTTGAAACTCACATACAACTGTGTAAGCTTTCTTTAAAATATATGATGTAATTTTTATTTGACTACTGATGCTTCCAAAAAAAAGCAAGTCAACAGTTTACTTTGATCCTCCACCCAAGCTGTTTTTCTGAGTAACCCTTGAAAGTAGCTTTCCAGACTAAGATTTAAGCTCATATAGATTAGCTTCGGATCTGAAACTACACTGGTAAGGTGTATATCATGTATTGCAGCCCTTCAGACTGGGTTAAAAAAAGAGAAAGTCAGGTCACAAGTGACTTCACCTATTGTAGTGCATGGGAACCTTGGGCGAATCCAAGATCTGGTGGTCTTCATGCCTGGTTCTTGGCAATTGCAGATGATCCTGAGGGAATGTGTGGGCAGCTCTTCTCTGTAAGCTGGCAAACTCTGTCACTTTCATTTATTTCTAATGTAGGGCTGATAGGTTTAACTACTGTCTCTGTCCTCTGTGAAGCATGTAATTTGAACACTGGCTTTGGTGTCCTGCATGCTTTAAAGAAAGGTAAAAGTTTTTTTCCCAG
The DNA here is from genome assembly GCA_013399015.1 of Galbula dea. Classification (NCBI taxonomy): domain Eukaryota; kingdom Metazoa; phylum Chordata; class Aves; order Piciformes; family Galbulidae; genus Galbula; species Galbula dea. The sequence goes on along the minus strand of VWZX01003754.1, from coordinate 4,169 downwards.
TGAGGGTGATGGAGCACGGGAACAGACTGCCCAGAGAAGTTGTCGAGTCTCCTTCTCTGGAGATATTTAAAACCTGCCTGGATATGTTCCTGCATGACCTTGTCTAGGGAATCCTGCTGTAGCAGGGGAGTTGAACTGGATGACATTTTCAGGTCCCTTCCAACTCCTAATATTCTGTGATTCTGAGATTTTGTGTTTCTCACACACTGAGGCTCTCACACATTGTCTCCTACAACATTGGTCAAGGCTGCAGTTCTAAAAGGACGTAGCTGAACATATTGTAAGTGTTTGATTCCCCAGAGGCTGTTCAAAGCAATACTGTGAAAGCCATCTCCTAAACACTGTGCTGCTCTGCCTGACTTATTTTGCCCACTCATTTTCCATTCTTCATATCCAGCATTAGGTTTTCACCTACACCTTCTGCAGGTTGCAAAAATCTGCTATGGCCTTTGCTTTAACTGCTCCCCTCTACATTTCGCTGCCTAGGATTGGAACTTGTACCTGCAGCCCTGCAGATACTTTAGCTTGAACATCTCCATTAGGTCAGATCTACACACACACTGCATGGTCCAGGCACTAGAGGGGACAGGTGTTTACACTGGTATAAAAGTACCTCAGACGGCATTTTGTAAAATGCTTGTTGCTGAAATAAGGCTTGTTCTTTGGGAGAAGAGCAGACAGGTGATTGGAAAACAAAACCTTTTAGGTTGGTGGTAAGCTGTTGCTTGTCAAGAAGGCAGGCTTGTGTGCCAAGGCTTTATTCCTCTTTGCCAGACATAAAGCATGATCTCCCTCCCAGGGTACTCTGATAGGAATGTAAATAGTTACACACGCTTTGTTGAGATCTTGGGAGACAAAGCAGTGCCACATAGCAAGATTTGGTATTAATACTCAACACTCTGTTTCTGTTTAGGGGTTGCAGTTGCTTACTGAAATAGCCAAACCCCATCCTAGTTCTTTAGCTCAGTTGGGTTTGCTTTCTCCCTCACACAAACTCATAAGCTTTTTATACTACCAATGCAATCTACACAACGAAATTTTAATAAACCTAGGGAGAACTTCTCATGAATTTAAAGTAATTAATATCTTCTATATTGTGTCTCTTACTGTCAGTTGGTTGCTCACACTGTGTGCTTTTGTTGTGCTATTCTACAAAATTCCTGGCTTAATTTGGCTGGAAGGAAACAAATATATTCTGTCATTCATGAACTCGCTGTAGGGCATCTGGGAGTTTTGTAACTTAGTAAAATAAATCTTACATTAGAAAACTTGAATAGCTTAGCCTGTGGTTTGAAGGCACTAAATGGGAACTCCAGGGGATGCAGCAGGTTCTGTAATGGCTGTCGAAATGCTGCTTCAGGAGAACTCATCAGGCCAGGCAGACAGCTGCTCTTTAGTTGAAAATGGTGAAAACTAATAGTACAGCATTTAAACTAATGTATATTTAGTAGTATTCATGTGAGTATGGTTCCTGCGGGGAACTGAAACTACAGGGGTGTAAAGAAGTTTTAACCAATCAAGATAATTCACTTCCCAGTTTTGTCATTCATTTTGATCAAGAGATCATAGTAAGACTTTCTATGATGCTGATAGATCATGCTTAAACTTCCTGTGGTGCTGAAAGTGAACTGACTTCCAGGTTAGTAAAACATACGCTTATTATCTGGGTAATAACTTGTTAAATATATCACAGAATCACAGAATGTTAGGAGTTGGAAGGGACCTCACAAGATCATCTAGTTCAACCCCCCTGCCACAGCAGGATTCCCTAGACCTGGTCACACAGAAGCACATCCAGATGAGTTTCGATGACTCAAAAAGCTGTACTGTTGTGTCTTAAAAGATTTGGTAAGTTGAAAATGCTGTTTAAGCTTGAAGCTAGCACTGCTCTAGTTCAGGTATGCAACAGAAATATCAACTAGGAGACCTTGAAAAAGACCTAGACTCCTTTTTATTACTTAACACTCCTCCAGCTGGTCTTTTGAGGTAAGGGACTGTTAAATGAGAAGATGGAGTGGGACAAGGAGGACGTATTTCTGCATATACTGGAGAAAATACAAAACAAAACAAAACAAATGAAGTCAAACAAAAAACCTCCAAGCAAAGAAATCGCCCAAAGCAATCGACAGAGGTGGCTCCTGTAATCATCATTAGCCATAAAATTAGAAAAGACACAAATCTAAAGCTCTCCAGGAAATGGTAGCATTAAAGGACACTACAGGAACTGATTAGCCAGAATCACAGGCAATGGGCAGTACTGCAATAGTCAAGGAGAATCTTCATCATTAAACATAATCTTAACAATGAATTTGCCACTTGGTCTTTCATTATACTGAATCTGCAGCTTTTAACTGTTTTCTTATTTGCAAAAAATAAATACTATTAAGGCTGAAAGAATGACTAGACACTAGGCATGTCACTTCTAGGGGAATAGATTCTTACAAACCTTTGTTGAATGTTGTTGTCATAGTGACTAGTATATCTTAGCTATCCAAAGGGTGCATCTAGTTGGAGGTGGGAATAATAGGAATTCTGTATAAACAGTTTTTTATCCAGATCACCAAAAGAGAATGTGATTGAGGGTCGTGGATTAGGTGTCAATGCCTAAGGAACCAGACTGTGACAGGTGAAACACCAAAGGTCTCAATTACATAAGACATTATCTGTTCATATCAACAGCCACACTACATTTATCAGTACTATGCATAGACTCACAGAATCATAAAATTGTCACAGCTGGAAGAGACCTTAAAGATCATCTAGTTCCAACCCCTCTGCCATGGGCAGGGACACATCACATTAGAGTCGGTTGCCCAGAGCCCCATCCTACCTGGCCTTATCCAGCTCAGGGAGAGGGCTTCCACAACCTCTCTGGGCAATCTGTTCCAGTGCCTCACCACCTTAACAATGAAGAACTTCTAACATCTAATGTAAATCTATCCTCCTCTAGTTTGGATCCGTTCCCTTAGTCCTATCACTACCTGATAATCTAAAATCCTTCACCAGCTTTCTTGTAGGCCCCCTTCAGATACTGGAAGGCCACAACAAGGTCTCCTTGGAGCTTTATTTTCTCCAGACTGAACAACCCCAACTCTCTCAGTCTGTCCTCATAGGAGCGGTGCTCCAGTCTTCTGATCACTCTGATGCCCCTTCTCTGGACTCACTCCAGCACATCCATATCCCTCTTGAAATAGGGGCTCCAGAACTAGATGAAATATTCCAGGTGGGGTCTCACAAGAGCAGAGTAGAGGAGAAGAATCATTTCCCTCAATCTGCTGGCCACGCTTCTCTTGATGCAGCCCAGGATACGATTTGCCTTCTGGGCTGCAAGTGCACACTAGAGGCTCTTGTTGAGCTTCTCATCCACCAACAACTCCAAGCCCCTTTCCTCAAGGCTGCTCTCAAGCCAGTCCCTGCCCAGCCTATATCGGTGCTTGAGATTGCCCTGACCGANTTTAAATGTAACCAATTATGTTAGAAACAATTAGTAACAAAGTGTGTGAACAAGTTAGTTTAGCCTATAGTAGCTTTGCTTTATCCGTGTGAACCCTGTAAGACCCTATAAAAAGTGCTGTAATGTAAACAATAAATGAAGTTCACTCTTACCTCTATGAGGACTCCGTGAATATTCGGATCGGATCTTCCTACAGGCATGGGTCCACCTCTCCAGCCTATCCAGGTCCCTCTGGATGGTATTACTCCGCTCCAGCCTGTCAACCGTACCACACAGCTTGGTGTTGTCAGCAAACTTGCTGAGGGTGTACTCAGTGCCACTGTCCATGTTGCTGCCAAAGGCGTTAAACAAGACTGGTCCCAGTACTGACTGGACTCCACTTGGATATGGACCCATTGACAGCCACTCTTTGGGTGTGGCAATCAAGTCAGTTCTTTCTCCACCGAGTGGTCCATCCACCAAACCCATATTCCACCAGCTTGGATACCAGGATGTCATGTGGGACAGTGTCAAAAGCTTTGCTCAGGTCCAGGTAAATGACATCCGTTGCTCTTCCCCTGTCTATTGATGCTGTGACCTTTTCACAGAAGGCCACCAGATTTGTCAGGCATGATTTACTCTTGGTGAAGCCGTGTTGATTGTATGGCATTATTCTTCTGCCCCAGCAGTGCCTCCAGCAGGATCTGCTCCATGATGTTACCAGGCACAGAGGTGA